>LR812538.1:42870205-42900205 GCA_903798195.1 Danio kyathit | reverse complement strand
TGTTTCCCAACATTACTGTCAACAGTAATGATGCTCATTGTGATGGCTGTAAGCTGAGCCTCATACCCAGCTCTTAGACTGAGGCACAGGGCCAAGTCAAGCATCTATTTTGTTTGTATATCACGGCTGTCTGGCTGATAAGTTTTTTACAAGCTAACAAGGAAGCCTCACTGTCTGCCATCTCATTAAATCCAGCTGAGAATCTGCAAACGAAAGTTCTGCACATACACATGGAATGATGCAATGGTCAAGAGTATTGCTATGTATATTATATTTAAAACAACTGATTACTTTATATATTAGTTTTATTTTTGATCAAATCAATAAAGGCTTGCATTAGTTAAAACATTGTTAAAAACAAATTCTTACCAACTACAAACTTTTGATTTTTTTATGTAGATAACAGGTACAAAAACTCGCTTGTTGCATAAAATAATTATGTTTAAAAATTAAATTAAATTAAATTAATAAAACCTTTTACCAGTAGTGTTTTTTCACAGTTCAGAACTGGTTTCATATTTTTACACTTTGATTTATTTAGTTTTTTCAATTGTTTTGCCACAAATTTCAGAACCATGATGTCAATTTTTACAACTCTAGACACAAAACTCAAAGCAGTCATTACTTTTAACGCAGGCTCTCCGGTGTTCAAAACAATGCATGTTGCATTCATTTGTTTAGTGAAGTCTTGCATTTGCAGGATCATTGGTTCACATAATCCTTTTATCATACAAATACTACAGGAACACAACTTTAGATCACCCATACATCATTTCAATAAACAATCATTAACAATCATCAAATATTGCCATAAAAAATTTATGATACAGGTTTCTTTATGGATTATACATAAGTGTAGAGGGTAGTACAGACAGTGGAATCACTGAACTGAAGTTTTATTCATGCAATCATAACGTAGATTTACGTTAAAAAAAAAAATAGTAAAGTCAACCAAAGTGTTTCTCACTGCACATTCCCATATCGAAAAGTTATGAAAAGCATGATATATGACGACATATAAAATTACATTTGGATTTTAAATACTGTATATAAAATGTCATATTTGTCAAAGTATTGCAAAAATCACTGTTTACATTTCATTCAAACACACACACACACACACACACACACACACACACACACACACACACACACACACACACACACACACACACACACACACACACACACACACACACATATATATATATGTCTTGAAAAATATCTAGTAAATTATTATTTACTGTCATCATGGCAAAGATAAAAGAAATCAGTGATGAGTTATTAAAACTATTATGTTTAGAAATGTGTTAAAAAAAAATCTCTCCGTTAAACAGAAATTGGGGAAAAAAATAAACGGGGGCTAATAATTCAGGGGGGCTAATAATTCTGACTTCAACTGTATTTCTATATATCACATTTCTATTTAGCATCTGTGTTTCTGGTCCTGTGAATTTGGCCACAGGACCAGTTATTTATTGCAACAGTTTTTTTTTTAATTATTTTGAGCGCTTGTATCAGTTGATAGTTGCATCGTGTTAATTAAATGAAAGCTTAGTTATTTCAAATGTAATGTTTGAGTTGCATTTTGAAATGGGATCAATTTGATGTTAAATTGTGTTATATTGAAAGCATGATTTTAGTTCAGTGAACAAAGTATCTTTGACTTTTGTGTATTGTATCCAAGCATTTGAGTTAAGAGTTGCACAAAAATGGCTACACGGTGGCGCAGTGGGTTGCACGTTCGCCTCACAGCAAGAAGGTTGCTAGTTCGAGCCTCAGCTGGGTCAGTTGCTGGTTCTGTGTGGAGTTTGCATGTTCTCCCCGTGGTGGCGTGGGTGCTCCGGTTTCCCCCAAAGTCCAAAGACATGTGGTATAGGTGAATTGGGTAGGCTAAATTGTCTGTAGTGTGTGTGGATGTTTCCCAGTGATGGGTTGCAGCTGGAAGGGCATCCGCTGCATAAAACATGTGCTGGATAAGTTCATTCTGATGTGGCGACCCCAGATTAATAAAGGGGTTAAGTCGAAAAGAAAATGAATGAATGAGTTTTACAAAAATGTGTAATTTTGGCAATGGTTGTGAATTTTGTGTCTAGAATTTAGAAAATTGACACCAGGGTTCTGAAATTTGTGGCAAAACAATTGTAAAAATCTGAAACTAATGTTGTTCTTAAGAAAAAGCTTTTAATTAGTGATCCCCTGCAATGTTAAAGGGATAGTTCACCCAAAAATTAAAAATTATTCACCCTCAAGTGGTTCCAAATCTTTATGAACTTCTCTTTTCTGATAACCACAAAAGCAGATATTTTGAAAAAAGTTTGAAACCTGTAACCATTGATTTTCATAGTGGAAAAAAAGAAATACTATTGAAGTCAATGTTTACAGGTTTCCAACATTTTTTTTAAATAACTCCTTTGTCTTCAACAGAAAAAAAACTCAAACAGCCTTGTGACAAGTAAAGGATGAGTAAATGATGACAGCATTTTCAGTTTTGGGTGAACTATCCCTTTAAGTGTATTGCCTGTCTCTTTTCATTAAAGTGAAATGAGCAGAGTCAGTTTTCTTTCCACTTAAAGTTTAAATCACTTTGACATTGTCATTTGACATCTAACACTGCCCACTAACATTGTGCCATGCAACATTAAAAGATCTTTAGCCAGCCGGAGACAAAACAAGACATTGGTGAGCGCAATTTAAATATTTTCCGTGCAATTATCTGATGGTCATCACGGACACACAAAACAGAAACAACGCAGTGTTTCCTTCTCAACTTTACGGGACGGGGTTTTATTGCCCAGCTGGTTTTGCAACGGTGACAGATAGATGACTGGACATTTGCAAAACAAATAGGCTGTAAATTTAAGACAATGCGTATTGGTGTCTGTAGTCCCCCTATGTAAAGCAGCATGTGTGGATGTGGCCTGATATAGCGGTATGAGAGAATACAGATGCTGTCGGACTTGACCTGCAGGTTTATGCTTTTCCATCAGTTTATCTGTTGCACCTTTTAAGGAATCAAAAGATTCAGTGCTTTGATGCTCTAAATAAAGATCTAAAGGCATCGAGTGTTTACTTTGCCCTACAAAGACAACATTGTAAACTTTAGAATGTTATGTAATGTGTGCCTTGTGTTTGTTGTTGTATTGTTCAGTTTGCTTGTTTTATTTAGAGACTTTTAAAGGATATATTTAGAAGTCATAAACTCTTGTTATTAGTGACAATAATAATCATTAAATGAACTGCAACCAGCAACTTGTTTGTGTTTGCACACATAACGTACATTTGGTTGATTTTTATTATTTAATCAGAAGCAAAAGTCTTGTTTTGTTTTGTTTTTTTTTTCATTACAAGCTTTTCAAACATAGGCTAAAAAAATAATAATAATAATCCTAAGAATAAGAATAAATAAATTAAATAAATGATATGTGAAAAATCTTACTTATAGTTCCTTTAATTTTACAAAGTAAAAACGTAGTCAATTATGGGATGGAAGATTGCTTTTATATTTTGGGTGGTACATTACTTTTATTTAACAACACAGTACAAAAATTTCACACAATCGATTTGGAGGAATTAAGTTAGCTTATTAGTTTATAATTAAATAATTAATCGATGAAGGAATTAAGTTAGCTTATTAGTTTTTAATTAAATAATTAATCGATGAAAGAATTAGGTTAGCTTATTAGTTTTTATAAATTTAGGGAGATAAATTTTCCCCAAAAACCCAAGAATTGGATTGTTTTAGCTTATTTTAAATAAGTAGCTTGAACAAACAACAAACATAATTTTTTGAGTGAAGAACGCATTAAATTGATTAAAAGTGACAGTAAATATATTTGTTACAAAAAAAAATATTTCAAAGAAATATTCTGATTATTTTATACTTGTATCATTCAACTGTTTTTGACAACTACAACAAAAAATCAAATAATTATTAATGCCAAAAACAGCTGTGCTGCTAAATAACATTTTACTACTTCCATTCAGCCCGCGGTAGAAAAAACAAGCCACGCCCACTGTTACTCATTTAAAATTCCGTTTCTCTAGGAACTGCGTCACAATACATAAAAACAAATAATGACCGCTTTCAGTTCATTGGAACTTTAAAATGACTTTTTTTCCTACAGACGGTTCATTCCATTGTGGCAACCCCTGATAAAGCAGGAATAAGCTGAAAGAAAATGAGTGAGTTTCCCATTACTGGGTTGCGGCCGGAAGTGCATTCGCTGTGTAAAACCAATGTAATCTTACGGCAATTCGTAACTTTTTGATTTAGTGGATAATTCGTATGCATTTGACCTCATTTGTGCAATTTAGTATGATTTGCTCATCCCTCAATGACGGTTGGGTTTTGGGGCGGGGTTCGGTGCCATGCCTCCTTTTTAAAATTGTACATTTTCGTACAACTGAACTTATACGAATTCATACGAATTAGCCACTAAACTGATAAATCGTACAATAGTAATATTTCCTCAGGAGATCCGGCTGGTAAAACAAAACCGCAAAGTTGGTGGGTCATTCCGCTGGGGTGACCCCTGTATAATTAGGGACTAAAGGCTGCTTTATACTTCTGCGTTAAGTGCATGCGTATGCTTCGGCACAGCCTGCGAACGGTCACATAGCCCTCGCCATTGCTGATGCGCACCTCTCAAAAAATGTTGCAACGACATGTAGCGCAAGCTCTGTGATTGGTCAGCTTGGTAGCTGTGACCAGTGTGGGCGGGACTGAAAGCCACACGAACCCGTTGGAGCGAGTGTTTACAAGGGTCAAGTCCTGTGAAGTAGCTTCAGATGGAAACTGCTGTTTTAGATAGATAGACTGTTTACTTTATGATTAAAGTTGTTGCAGTCCGCCAGTTCCCACCTCTGCTACTAGCTACTTGTACATTAATGTAACGTTCAGAAAAAACAAAACACCTGCAAAGAAACACGACACAAAGGAACATAAAAACCTACTGCCAGCTAGTGTTTCGAAAGTGTTATTGCAGAGCAACACAAACAGCACGCAGAAGTATAAATGCACAACGCACAACGCAGGCGCAGTGGGTCACGCCGATCACTCGACTCAGAAGTATAAATCATATTTAAGCTGAAGGAAAATGAATGAATGAAAATGAGTGAGTACTTTACTACATTTGTAATCAAATCAGCGCAGCCTTATTGAGCATATAAGAGACTTCTTTCAACAACCTCTCCAACTCCAAACTTTTCAACAGTTGTGCATGAAACAAGGTGTCATTGAAAATTGCTAAGTTGCAAAAAAATCAAACCATCGTACATGCATTAGCAAGCAGTATTTTACCTTTGGCACCCTCTACAAATGTGCTCAACACACAACTCTCCTCTTTCTTAGATACCCTGAATGATTGCTCGAAACAAGTTTTGAATAGTTGCCTCTGTTTTTTTTCTGTGGTTTCAGACATCGTAATGCCAATGACATCTGTGGGAGGGGAAGGGCAGCTTCAGACAAAGTATTGCATTCATGTAGCGTTGCAGCACTGTTTTTTTCTTTCCCACAGATTAACAATGGAACTTGATGGCTCATAGAATTTACAGTAGGTTCACACACTTTAAACTAACCGCACAATAAGTCACTGCCAGCCCTATGCTTTTGTTGGGTTTCTGTGCACAAAAAATGTTTGCATACAACGCTTATGTAAAGTAAAAGAACTTCTCAAATCTTTAGTTTTTGCATGGTTTCACTTTGCCTTATTGGCGTTTATATTCAATTTCGATCCAATTTCCAGTGTTGATTCTAAGCATTGATGTTATCTGAACATCAACATACTGTCATTGAGCCGACAGGCCTGCTCGCAATCTCTGTATGTGAGTCCAAGTAACACAAATAAAGTGTATTTTGACTGATCTCGCTCAATTAGTTTATGTATGCAAAATGACAAATCTGATTTATACATACCACCCCAACGGGAAAGGCCAGAACAGCCATCATCCAATCACGTAAGCCAATTAGCTTCCTCAGCTGTCTCTCTTGCTCCATACTGGCGCTGCCTTTTGTCAAAAGGCTCGATAGGTCAGTCAGGACACACACTCCGAAAAACACCGCCTGAATAACCTGAGATAGAGAATCATAATGTGCTGGTTAGAAGACAGTAAATTAAAGCACATGGTATTTTTTGTAGGTTTACATTTGAACTGGCATGTACTAAAGTTAAGTTAAATACAGATAGCAAATCACTGTTGATCACATCCATGGGTTAAATGTTGAAATTAACCTCTCTCTGCAACATCACAACAGATACAAGTGATTTGAAACCATTTGCGCACAATACAATACTTAATTTGGTACTCATGTACCATTGAAATGAGTTAAAACAACACAATTCTTAATTTTTGGAGGGACAACTTAATTGTTTTATGTTCATTTCATTTTCCTTTGGATTAGTCCCTTTAATCATCAGGGGTTGCCACAGTGGAATGAAGCGCCAGCTTATCCAGCGTATGTTTTACACAGCGGATGGCCTTCCAGCTGCAACCTAGTACTGGGAAACATCTATACACTCTCATTCACACTCATACACTATACCGCCAATTTAGTTTATTCAATTTAGCTATACTACATGTCTTTGGACTGTGGGGGAAACCGAAGCACATGCAGGAAACCCATGCGTACGTGCAAACTCCACACAGAAATGCCAACTAACCCAGCCGGGACTCGAACCAGCGACCTTCTCGCTGTGAGGCGATTTTATGTTCATTCCACTTAAATATGTAAAACGATTATATTAGCTTTGATTTGTGTTGGGACAACATGAAGGAATTGTGTGGAAACAAGCCTTTTTACATGACTCAAGAAGTGTGGGTACTAACTTACATACTCTCTCTGGTCTTTGGTAGCTTTTTGGATGGACAAATACATACAAAAGGCATTAAAATGTTGGTAGGTATTCATGTAAATGTAGTTAGTTATATCTCGAGTGAACAAACAGTTGAAAAAAAACCATGCATATCAGTGTATGGACCCTTTTCACAAGCCTGTCATGACGCGTTTAATGGCCATCAGCATCTTAAATCTTGAAAGTTTTTAATATTTAGATTTTTTAAACAACGTATCAATATTTATATGTATTTACGTATGAATTATATCATCTTTGCTTCAAATGACAAAAAGTGAAGCAGCGTCTATGGGCAGGACAGTAAATTAGACGTTTTTCTCTCTTCTGTCTGCCGTTATCAATCTCGCACAATTTTTTTCTTTTTTCTGAAAGTCTTGAAAACACCATCGTGGAGTTTTTCTTTTATTATTTAAGCAAATGAGACAGTAAAAAATAAATTGTTATATTCTCTCATTCACTGCGCTCTAAGTTTTCCTAACTATGACGACTTCAGTGCTGAGAAACCCGGAAATGTGAAAAGGGTCTATTGGGTAAATGTATTAGCTGCTTATGTGACCTTCAACTATTTATCAAACTACAAAAGACAGATCCAGATACTTATATATTTCACTGCAAAGAATTTAATTGAAATGAAAGAAATGTTCTTACATAGAGGTTTTGTCTTATTTCTAGTCCAAAAATAAAACAATTCTTAAATCTAGAGCCATTTTCTAGAAAAATTAAACTTATCGTCTTGTTTTCAGTCAAAATTAAATGAGTTTTTTTTCTAAAAACAAGCAAAATAATGTGCTACTGGGTAAATTTTTTTGCAGTGTTGTACCTGAATGAATGTAAAACATAGTTTATTTAAACTTTTTCATTGTTCAGTTGTGTGTCTTTGTCTTAGTGGTGTTTTGTAAACAAATTTTTGAGGAGAAAATTTAGGGAGAAGCACGATCAGTTTTGACAAGGCTAATTCATTATTGACTATCATTCTATCATCCAATAAGCTTAAGAACAAACCCGGTCACACATTTTTTTTGATGGTCCGTTTGTTGAATTTACATTGCATCTACATGCCAACTAATTCTCATTAGATTATAAGTAGATTTATACTTATACTTAGACTTAGTGTAAGTTGACATGTTTTTGCAAAGTTTCTTAGGCCCAATCCCAATTCTATTTTTGTACCCCTACCCCTTCCCCTTGGCCCTTACAACTGAGGGTTAAGGGGAAGGGCTTTAAAACTTACCCCTAAGAATTGGGACAGCACTTCAACACCTGCACATGTCATCATATGTCATCACAATCTCTTGCATTATCCCAGACATTGCAAAAAGCTCATTTTTTTGCCACTAGACTGCTCTTGACAGGGTGTTCGAGTGTCATCGAGTGACAGAATGTTGTGGGACTGCTGTACAAGAGTTATGATTATGGATTATAGATGATGAAATTTAGCACATGAAGCCAATAGATGCATAAAATAATTTATAAGACCAAACCGCTAGTCAAAATATTGACTTCTCTTGACTCCAGCATCCCTCCACCACCCCAACTCCACACTATTAAACCTGATACCTACTTAAATCTGAGGGGGAAGCATTCTGAAGTCAGGCTAGACACTGTGCTCGGACCCCTATCTCTCGTTCTATCCCGATAAGAGGAATAACACGAGTGTCTTTCTGAGCTTAAAGCCCTCCCCCCGGACAGCACGGCAAACACGCATAAAAAATCACATCTACATAAGTATTCACAGCCTTTGGTCAATACTTTGTTGATGCACCTTTGGCAGCAATTACAGCCTCAAGTCTTTTTGAATATGATGCCACAAGCTTGGCACACCTGTCTTTGGGAATTTTTGCCCAGTTCTATTTGCAGTACCTCTCAAGCTCTATCAGGTTGGATGGTAAGCGACGGTTTACAGCCATTTTTAAATATCTCCAGAGATGTTAAATAGGATTTAGGTCTTGGCTCTGGCTGGGCCACTCAAGGACATTCACCGAGTTGTTGTGAAGCCAGTCCATTGATATTTTGGGGGTGTGCTTTGAGTCATTGTCCTGCTGGAAGATGAACCGTCACCCCAGTCTGAGGTCAAGAGCACTCTGAAGCAGGTTTTCATTCAGTCTCTGTACATTGCTGCATTCATCTTTCCCTCTATCCTGACTAGTCTTCCAGTTCCTGCTGCTAAATAAACATCCTCACAGCATGATGCTGCCACCACCATGCTTCACTGTAGGGATGGTATTAGCCTGGTAATGAGCGGAGTCTGGTTTTCTCCAAACGTAACGCCTGGCAATTACTCCAAAGAGTTCAATTTTAGTCTCATCAGACCAGAGAATTTTGTTTCTTAAGGTCTGAGAGTCCTTCAGATGCCTTTTGGCAAATTCCAGGCGGAGAGTGGCTTCCGTCTGTAAACTCTACCATACAGGCCTGATTGGTGGATTGCTGCACTGATGGTTGTCCTTCTGTAAGGTTCTCCTCTCGCCACAGAAGAAAGCTGGAGCTCAGACAGGGTGACCATCGGGTTATTGATCACCTCCCTGACTAAGGCCCTTCTCCCCTGATCACTCAGCTTAGATGGCCGGCCAGCTCTAGGAAGAGTCCTGGTGGTTCCAAACATCTTTCACTTACAGATAATGGAGGCCACTGTGCTCATTGGAACTTTCAGAGCAGCAGACATTTTTCTGTAACCTTCCCCAGCCTTGTAGCTCGAGACAATCCTGTCTCGGAGGTCTACAGACAATTTCGTTGTCTTGATGCTTTTTTTTTTGTGCTTTGACATGCACTGTCAACCCTGGGACCTTATATAGACAGGTGTATGCCTTTTTAAATCATGTCCAATCAACTGAATTTACCACAGGTGAACTCCAATTAAGCTGCTGAAACATCTCAAGAATGATCAGTGGAAACAGAATGTACCTGAGCTCAATTTAGAGCTTCACGGCAAAGGCTGAGAATACTCATGTACATGTTATTTTTCAGGTTTTTTATTTTTAATAAATTTGCAACAATTTCAAAAAATCTTTTTTCACATTGTCATTATGGGGTATTATGTGTAGAATTTTGAGGAAATAAATTAATTTAATCCATTTTGGAATAAGGCTGTAACAAAAAAAAAAAATGTGGAAAAGGTGAAGAGCTATGAATACTTTCCGGATGCACTGTATATCAATGTCAAATATCTGTGAGTGTGAACTCAGGAAGTGCTAATTAGTTTTTTTCTAATAATTTTACTAGTGAGTTATTAGTAATGTATGGACATGAAAAATGTAAACACAAAAAGGTGTTACAAAACCTGGATATTTCACAATATCCAAGAAAAACCCAACAAAACAAAAAGAAAAGACAGTTCACTGGAAGGGGAATTTATGTTGAAAATGGCTGTATATGATCCCGTTAATCAATTTTAAAGTCAAGACTATGAAAGGAACATGAAATGTCTGTTGGCAACACTTTTTTTATTAATCAAACCTTATATTTAAAGCCTTAAATGAAAAGAGCAGAAGTGGACTAAAATGGGGTAAGGTCCATATTGTTTAGTGAAATAACTAGAAGAAATAAAATTTTCTTTCTTTACTTTTTTTAAAGGCCTCTCATTGACATACAAATCAAAGCTGTCTTTTAAAAAGAACACAAGGAAAAGTTGAAGGGAAACTTGATGAAAGCCATGCATTCATCTTTGGTCCTCTCAAAATAGCATACGAATATTTCTAAGTGCCATCATTTTTTGAGAGCAAACAAACTGAGATCACAGGAAACAGAACAATATGCAGAAAAAGTTGACAAGCTGTAAAATGTCTCTACACATGACAGGCTGCAAGAAAACCGCCACTGGAATCATTTAATATACAACCTTTCCTCTATAACCTACTTCTCGTCTTAAGCTAATATGTCTTTTTTTTTATACAGCCCATTTTCCATTAGTGAACATTCTTGATGAGAACGTTAGGAGATTGCTTTGACATTAATTTAAGATGGGAAGACATTATGGAATTATGAGGGTTTCTTTATTATATCTCCTCATGCAAAAAAAGTCTCCCATTAATACACTGTTTAATATTTCATTCCTCATTATCTTCCTGCTCCTAAATTTGTTTCCTGGTGTCTGAAGACAGGAGAAGCCCTACTATAAGGCTTCATATAAAATGCTAGATTGGTCCAAAACCAATCTTTTATTGGAACCGTCTTAAATCCCTATTACCAGCTGCCTAAATGATCTATTTTTCTTACTCTACCCTCACCGATGCTTTTAATCTTCAGCTAAAAATGGATATCCACCCTTTTCTCACATCATTTGAGAGTTAAAAAACAGCCAAAGTGCGAGCACATGAAGCCAATAGAAGCATAAAATCATTTATAAGCCATACAAAGTCTTATTTTGTGCTTATAAATGACCACAAGGATTCCTGGACAGAGACTCAAGTCTCCATGAAATGCAGTGAATTGCTTGTTTGAGGCTGGGAATGATAAGAATTGGCAAACAACAAACTGCTGTACAGTACACTGCAGAAACAGTGGCTTTCGAAACAACAAAATTAAGATATTGTGTTCATGTTCAAATAAATGTGCAACTTTTTCTAATGTTTATCATTTCTTAACTGTCTTAAAGGGACAGTTCGAAATTAAAATTCTGTTTACTCAAAATTAAAATCATTTAAACTTATTAAAATCATTTTCGAAGTATTAGAGCCTGCTGCTTCTTCCCACAGGCTGTTAGAGCCCTCAACTCCAGTCAATTTTCAAAAATATCATCCACCGCCCAGGTGAGTGGGCTTAACAAACCACCTGTAGAAAAGACACACTCTCATCTCTCTAACCCTTGCACCAGGTTGCACATTTGCACTATAGACACTTTCTTAATCACTCCATGTCTCTTGGAAACATTGTGCATTTCAAATTATGCTTCATACAAGTGAGTGGGCTTGACAAACCACCTGTAGAAACACTGTAAAAACACTCTTCCCTCTTATGCATGTGACACTTTATATAAACTCCATTTTGCAAGGACTATATAAGGAAAACAATGTTTACTATAAATGTACCACAATCATGTGGCACTGCTTGCTTCAATCTTAAATAACTCTTGCACAATGTTAAACCTTAAATACCTCTTTCGCACAAGAGTCACCTCTCTTGCACAATATCCGAGAGGGGTCTGCCTGCAGACTCGGTGCAGGGCAATCAGAGCTGCATCCGATGCTTTTTAATGGGCTCACCTAACCCCACCCTTAACCCTACCCCTCAAAGTGACGTCACTAGCTCCATTGAGTGCATTGTGTCTGACATTGCATTGCTGAGAAATGCAATCTCAGCTTGCATCATAAAGGCTGCATCCAGATACTACTGCAATCTCCTGCACAACATTGTTCAGCCTCATTTAAATGTACTTGTATAGTCTTATGTGTATAGTTAAGTATCTGATAGTATATGTTAGTTATGCATAGGTTTTTTTTAAAACAGCTCTTATGTCCAGTGTTGTGTTTGTATTTATGATTAATTTATGTAGCACTGTTGTCCTGTGAGACACGACATTTCGTTTCTCTGTATGTCGACACATGTAGTAGAATGACTAAATAAAGCTCGACTTGACTTGACTTGATTTACTCACCCTTCACTTGTTCAAAACCTATTTGAGTTTTCTCTGAAAAAACTAAGACATTTTGAAGAATGCTGGAAGCTTGCACCCATTGACTTTCAAAGTAATTTTGTTTTCCTATTATGGATGTCAATTGGTGCCAGTAACGTCCTGGTTACTGATGTAACCACATTCCCTGAAGGAGGGAATCGAAATGCTGGGTTGGTAAGACACTTATTGGAGTTCCCGGGTTGGGGTACGTTTCCCAAAAAATGTAAGCAACTCGCGGCTGAACTATCATAGTACGATGCATTGTTTGGGAAAAGAACGATGTAGTGACGAGTGTTTCCCAAAACCATAGCTGCTTTGTCACAAATCCATCATTTGAACCATGTCAGTTATAATGTAAAATGTCCATAATGATGCTTTAAAATGGGGTGGAGTAACAAATTCTTTAGAGAAAATCCCCATGACTTTTTTTGTGCAAATTATATTGTTTTACACGCACACGCATTAAAAAAAATCCAATATTAGTTTTGGTAAAAACATGCACTCGCTTTCCATATTAATTGAAATATACGTAAATGGCACATATAGAGCCTGTATTTCCTTTACAAATATTATTAAGAACATTACATATTCTATTCTAAAACAGAAAATCACTTACAAAAAGCTAACCCGTATTCTAATCTTATATATAAATCATATAAATAAATAAATCGTGAGGCTATTTATTAAAAAATGAAAATTTGTGATTTTTATTATTATTAGGAAATGAAAAAAATATCCTACTTTAATAATAATAATAATAATAGCAATTATTATTATTATTATTAAGTAGGATATTGTTTATTTATTTAAAAAAAATCATATACAGTACAGATACTTAATAAATAACCTACTATAAATTAAAAGCATTAACATATGCTATATATTTTTGGTTTCACAAGCTCTGGAGACATAACGTAAATTCCGCATTTAAATAATAGGTCCCCTATAGCTTTCATCATGAGCCACGGCTGCGTTCAAAATGGCATAAATGTTTGAAAGTGCACTGCGAAGGGAGTGCAACTATCAACATGAAGATCGCTAAAACTGAACTGTAAAAATGCTTTGAAGCAAATTACACCTAAGAGAGATGACTTTAATGCTTTTTAAAAATCATTTCGAGTTTAAATGTTGGAACATTCTAAAGGAATAGAACATAGGGGGGATAACTGGGAATAGAACACAGCCAGGAACTATGCTTCTAACCACAGCTTTAGAGGGGTAGTTGCAATCGTACAAGTTTGCAACGCAGTTTGTGAATATTCGTTGGAACGATGGATTCACCAAACTATGTAACGATGGAACTTGCGACCTTAGTTGGCTAACAATTGTTTTCGGAAACGCACCCCTGAAGGAGAACCAGCGTTCTTCAAAATATCTTCTTTTGTGTTCAACAGAAGAAAAGAAATTATAAAGGTTTAAAACCTACGGTGGCCAGAAAGCACAAAACAACATTACAAAGTGTGAAACACTTTTACGAAGCTCAAGACAAATTTACATTTTGGAAAACATTTGTACCTATCATAAGACACAATTATATAGAAAAAACGATTTTACCAAGGACGAAACAAATTTACATTTTAGAAAAAAATTAACAAGATGCATAACACTTTTACCAGTCCTGAAACAAATTTACAATGGCTGATTCTTTACGGAAAGGGAATATACCAAGTGCTAATAATGATTAGCTACATGCTATTAATAATTATCTAGGTAATTAGCATTTGATCAAACGAGCGTTGCCATTTAACAACTGCTTAGCAACCACCTAGCAATGCCATAAACATTTTAGCAACTGCCTAGCAACCACTTAGCAACCGCTGTGCTTCCTGCCAACTGCCATTCCCAGGCTTTCTCAAGCAACATCAAAGTTCATAAACGAACTTTAGGTACTATTTGAAAAAATAATGCTTAATTAGTGTAAAAGTGATGCATGCAAAAATAGCTTGCCATATCAGTCAAAAATATGGAGTTTATGGCTCCATAATTTTTATTTTAAGAAAAATAATGCTTAAAAATTATTTATTGGAAAACTCTAAGTCTGATAAACCTGAAAAGACATAGCAACAAAATGTAATGCAGAACACAGCTTTTAGCCAAATTTGGGGCTTGTATAGTTTTTTTTTTATATACCTGGATTATTAAAATGTAATATTATTATAATTTTTTTATTAAAAAATGATAAGTCTGGTTGGCATGAGGAGCTATAGCATAAATCTTGAATGCAAAAGGCACATTTTGACCAAATTTGGGTCTTGTAGCATGAACTGCCTAGGAGGAGATATTTTTGATTTCGGGGACAGAGTAGTATAACAGTATGTTGGCTTTCTCAAGTCAACATAGTAAAATATGGCAAGCCATTTTTACATAATGTCCAAGTCCATTTTTGACTGTCAAAGAGACAACGGGTTTGATTTATATTGTTAAGAAGCTTTGATGTATCATCACTAAGATGTCAATTGTCCCCATAGCAATAAAACAGGCTAACCTTGCAACCATTTAAAAACAGCAATATCTCTACATCGTACAACATCATACAACATCATAGGAAGCTGGGTATTGGCTCGTTTGACTCATGCTAGCCAATGGGACTTCCTGTGTACCATACATGGTAACAATGATAAGCCAAGTGCTAACAACGATTAGCTACAAGCTATTAATGATTATCTAAGTGCAATAACATACTGTATGCTAGAAATGCCTACTAAGTATTAGCATTTGATTAAACATGCTACTTCCAATGCTGAGGCACCCAGAAAAGTAAAAAGAGTGCATTTAATTTACTTAAATTTCTTGTACACACTTTATAGGACTTCATTGCATCATAAGGAGCCATGTGTATTAATTCTGTGTTCCCTGTATATTTTTGACCCTCATAGAGTATGTGCCAGTAGCTGTTGACTTGCCTTGTACGAATTATCAAGGACTACGATTTCCACTAAAAATCTTCTTTAATGTTCTGCTACAAAAAAAAAACAGCACCTACATCTCCGACAGCCTGAGGGTGAGTAAATTAACAGCAATTTTTCATTCCGGGAGATCAAAGATTTTATAATTAAAGTTGCAGAGCATTCGCAAAAATATAGGCTGCCTTTCATCACGGTAATGATACACTCCGAAAACCTGTGCATCTGCGCTAATTAAACCCTGCTAATTAATCCATGGGTATCTCACTGTCGGATCGCTGAAAGCTTTCGGCCACACTTGACCAGGCACTTCCTGTATGACACTGAGAGCTCAGCTTTACGCCAGGCTCCTCAAGTGTCCTATTGTGGGAATGGAAATCCAAATCTGAAGCCCTACACTTAATCATTAATGAGGCTTGGTGAAAACATAAATGCCCCGAATCAAAGTGGAACAGTTAACACAATGGTAGTCACTCAGAGTGTTAATAAATGTAGTAGCTTGTGCTATAGTGGAGAAGATCATTTTTTTGGATATCACAGGGCGAGTATTTGATCCAGACGTACTTGCATTTCTCGCGCCAGGATGAGATAATCTGCTTCTCTGAACATGACGTGTTTATCGTCTGATCTAATATTAGTTTCAGACAGCCTCATCATCTAGGTTCATTATAGCAGTGTTATGAGTGGTGTCAAGAGGTCCTTAAATGCTGTCATAATTAATCATTATACTATTACACAAAGCAGCACAACAATACATCACTTTGCTAGCTCTCTATGGTTGGGATAAAAGTAAGTCTAGTTATTCTGGGTTTGTGGACTATGAAAGACTGTTTATAAATGCTACATTTGCATAAAGATATGTGTATAAAAGCTACATTTATTAAAAGAGAATACATTAATTTACTTTAAATACATTAGAATGTGTCATGTATTTAATTCTGAGCAAAAAATAATGATGTTACACATTGACTAAATTAATGTACATACTATATATATATATATATATATATATATATATATATATATATATATATATATATATATATATATATATATATATATATATATACTCACCGGCCACTTTATTAGGTACACCTTACTAGTACCGGGTTGAACCCCCTTTTGCCCTCAGAACTGCATTAATCCATCGTGGCATATATTCAACAAGGTACTGGAAATATTCCTCAGAGATTTTGGTTCATATTAACATGATAGCATCATGCAGTTGCTGCAGATTTGTTGGCTGCACATCCATGATGTGAATTTCCCATTCCACCACATCCGAAAGGTGCTCTATTGGATTGAGTTCTGGTGACTGTGGAGGCCATTTGAGTACAGTGAACTCACTGTCATGTTCAAGAAACCAGTCTGAGTTCCTTGAGATCCTTATCCTGCTGGAAGTAGCCATCAGAAGATGAATACACTGTGGTCATAAAGGGATGGACAGGGTCAGCAACAATACTCAGGTAGGCTGTGGCAACAACACGATTAGTACTAATGGGCCCAAAGTGTGGCAAGAAAATATCCCTCACACCATTACACCACCACCACCTCCCTGAACCACCGATACAAGGCAGGATGGATCCATGCTTTTATGTTGTTGATGCCAAATTCTGACCCTACCATCCGAATGTCGCAGCAGAAATCGAGACTCATCAGACAAGGCAATGTTTTTCCAATCTTCTATTGTCCAATTTTGGTGAGCCTGTGCGAATTGTAGCTTCAGTTTCCTGTTCTTAGCTGACAGGAGTGGCACCCGGTGTGGTCTTCTGCTGCTGTAGCCCATCTGCCCCAAGGTTGGACGTGTTGTGCGCTCAGAGATGCTCTTCTGCATACCTCGGTTGTAACAAGTGGTTATTTGAGTTACTGTTGCCTGTTTATCAGCTCAAACCAGTCTGGCCATTCTCCTTTGACCTCTGGCATCAACAAGGCATTTGCACCCACAGAACTGCCACTCACTGGATATTTTCTCTTTTTCGGACTATTCTCTGTAAACCCTAGAGATGGTTGTGC
The DNA here is from genome assembly GCA_903798195.1 of Danio kyathit. NCBI lineage: Eukaryota > Metazoa > Chordata > Actinopteri > Cypriniformes > Danionidae > Danio > Danio kyathit. Next base: position 42,882,830 of record LR812538.1, on the reverse strand, counting down.
GTGAAAATCCCAGCAGATCAGCCGTTTCTGAAATACTCAGAACAGCCCGTCTGGCACCAACAACCATGCCACATTCAAAGTCTTTCTTCCCTATTCTGATGCTCAGTTTGAACTGCAGCAGATCATCTTGACCATGTCCACATGCCTAAATGCATTGAGTTGCTGCAACGTGATTGGCTGATTAAAAATTTGCGTTAACGAACAGTTGGACAGGTGTACCTAATAACGTGGCCGGTGAGTGCACATTAACAATAACTATTATACATTTTAATTGATTTACAGAAGACACACATTAATATGTCATTCAGTTTGACAATAGTTTATATCCAAAAATGGTTATATATAAAAATAATTATGATAATGTCATGTATATTTAGAAAAAGGAATGACTGGATTACAATAAAGAAAAAGTATTAATATTTAAAATAACTTGCTATTTTATTACATTTTATAATGTAAAACCTTTTTAATTATGGATATATGATCAATATATAAATATTGCATATCAAATAATATTCATTCATTCATTTATTTTCTTTTCGGCTTAGTCCCTTTATTAATCAGGGTTTGCCACAGCGGAATGAGCCGCCAACTTATCCAGCATATGTTTTACGTAGCGGATGCCCTTCCATCTGCAACCCATCACTGGGAAACATCCATACACACTCATGCACACACATACACTACAGAAAATTTAGCTTACCCAATTCACCTTTCGCATGTTTTTATCTTTGTGGGAAACCGGAGCACCCAGAGGAAACCCATGCGAACACATGCAAACTCCCCACAGAAATGCCAGCTGACCCATCCGAGGCTCAAACCAGCGACTTTCTTGCTGTGAGGCAACAACGCTACCCACTGTAGCACCGCACCACCTTTAAAATAATGTACGAGTTTTAATAAGTGTTGTACTGTAGATGATTTGTCCATTCTGATGAATTCAGTGCATCCTTGCCCAATAATACTTTTAATTTCATTAAAAAAACGTTTGAATAATAATGTACATAGATGTTAATTATGGTTCAGTCGCTGGAGTCCTAGATTCAGGATTTAGAGAGAAAACATAATAACTAGTATTATGAAACAAAGCATGAAGTAAGTTTAAAAAGCTCTATGCACAATAATCCTAACACATCCGTATACAGAACATATCTGTGCGTGAGATTATTCCCAGGCATAAATGAAGAAGAAAAAAAAACTAGCAAACAGCGCACTGGAACAGATGTGGAAACGTGAAGTGTAACAAAACAACTTTTATTGCTATTTAAAAAATCACTGTTCAGAAAAAAAGGGGGAGAAAATGGGCTGTTTATATGGAAAACATGAGTCATTGGCTCACAGACTGTCATAACAGTCGAAGCGTATGTGCGTGCGTGCGTACAGATGCTGGCGCCTAATGTGACCTGCATTCACTCTAACAGATGGAGCCAGAACAAAAGACAAGGATGCTGCCGTTTACATCCAAAACTGCAAGTGCATCCTTCATTTATCTTCAGAACTATACAACTGATCGCAGTTCAGCGCGCAACCCTTCAGAATAAGCTTCATTATTCATGAGAATGCGCGATATTAAAAGCATGACGACATCATCATCACAGATTAAAAAAAAAAAAGTGGTTACGTCATGCGATTAACGTTTAATGATAGGTAAACATGACGTAAGACTACTCGTGTTGGCGTTTGGACTCGTTTCGGCACAACAGGGGCCTGATAATGCATTATGGAGAGAAATATAACCAGGCACTGCATGGGAACGATGCACATGCACTTACCAAATCTATGAACGTAAGAAACTTCCAGCTACCGCCGTATGTTTGATGCGTGGGCATGTCTATGGCTTTGTAATTGCAGAGGATGGAAAAATAAGAGAGGAGGATCGCTACTCTGAGGATCTGTGATGGGATGAGCGCCATTTTCCTTCCCCCGTCGTATTTCCGTGTGAGGAAATGTCCTGTCGACGGAGGGATGCTGCTGTGCGGTGGGGAGGAGGAGGAGAGGAGAGGCCGCGCGGATCCGGTAAAAGACGAGGCTGGAGGCGGCGGATGTGCGCGAGAGGCTGTTGCTATAGGAACAAGCATCGCTGTGTCTGTGTGTGTGGAGCAGCAGCTTGAGTGTCCCTGTTATTGGTGCACGCGCATGCTCAGTGGTTTGAGATTATTGATTTCGTTTCTTTTCGAATAAAGTCCCATACGCTTTAAAATGTTTACACAAAAATAAATAAACGAATACGTCAGTGGTATTCTGCTGTGTGTCAGACATTAGTTTTTATTTTTAAATGTAAACATTTGTTGGGATATACTGATATATAGTTACATATAGGGGAGAGCGAAAAGTATCATTTTTTATAAAAAAAAAAAACAAATTTTAAAAGATAATGTTTTTAGCAGAAATATATTTTTGCTGTGGTTAGTAACAGTATTTTGATAGTGGTCTATCAAAATCAGGTGCTATTTTGTATCAATGTAGAGCAACTCCAATATAACTTCCCTTTAAACAAAAGTTAGGCACACTGTTACTTTTATTTTATTTTATCAGGATCTCCAATAACCACTACCAAGGTAGTGGCTATTCTTGCTGGGGTCCATCGAACACAAAACAAAATTTATCCATAACAACAAAGACCAATAAAAAACATAAAAACCCAAAATTCATACATAATATCCAGATCAACAATCCACTTAATATTGTGCCATTAAATATTTCTTCAAGATTTTTTAAATCTCATTTTAGTTGTTACAAAGCATGTAATGTGTGATGGTAATTCATTCCATGTTTTCCATTCCTCTATACATTACAGTCTGTTGCTTTGCATTAGTTTTTGAAACAGGAAGCAAAACATTTTCTTTTGATGCATGCCTGGTGTAAAATTATGACTAACATTACTATACAAAAGTTGACAGTACAATATACTTGGAACTCTTGACGCAGAAATATTTCTAATGAAACACAACAGAGAAACAATCTCCTTATGCTTCACCAATAGCCAACCTAAAGTTTTATGCATTTTCATAATATTAACTCTTCTATTGGAGTGTAAAATGAATCGTGCTGATCTATTCTGGATTAGCTGTAATTTTACTTGATGCACTCGACCATACCACTGGACAGTAATCTAGATAAGAAAGAACCATTGCCTGAACCATTTGAGAGATACAGTACTGTGATAAAAATTCAGACATTTCAAACTCAAGGATGTGTTATTGCACCAAATAACCTGTAGATTGATCATTAGTGTGACACATGAGAAGAGAAACACAACTTGTAATAAGGAAAAAAGAACTGCTTAAATAATTTACTTTTTGCACTTAAGAAAAATTAAATTTGGAGCTAACCGCGGGACACGGTCCTGAAATTAAATGATATTTGGCAGCTCTATCAAGGGTTGCATGCTGAATGTGCTGTTATAGCCTGGAAATCAAATGTTGTCAGAGCTTCGATAAAATCGCTTTATTACTTTCGTCCCACGTTACTTTCATCCGCACTTTCATTAAAATTGACCAAAAACTATTGAACAGCACAAATTTCTGCCTTAGGACCCTTTTAAAAAATTTTTTTGATTCATTTCAAATGCTGACTACTGTACTACAGTCGATTTTTTGGTTAATAATAATATATATTTTTTATAAAAAAACAAATCTTAAAACTTAAATATTATTTTAAGTACAAGTTTTTGTACAAAAGTGGTCAGCAAAGATAAAATGCACCCATTTGAACAAAATAAAAGTGGATTTAAAAAAAGGAATTACTTATATGAAACAACTAGCATCTCCAATTTTACAATATAATATAATAGGCTATAATATAGTAGGCTATAATAAAATAGGCTATAATATAATAGACAATAATATAGCAGGCTATAATATAATAGGCTATAATATAATATAATATAATATAATATAATATAATATAATATTATATAATAGGCTATAATATAATAGGCTATAATATAATAGGCTATAATATAATATAATAGGCTATAATATAATATAATATAATATAATATAATATAATATAATATAATATAATATAATATAATATAATATAATATAATAGGCTATAATATAATAGGCTATAATATAATAGGCTATAATATAATATAATATAATATAATATAATATAATATAATATAATATAATATAATATAATATAATATAATATAATATAATAGGCTATAATATAATATAATATAATATAATATAATATAATATAATATAATATAATATAATATAATATAATAGGCTATAATATAATAGTCTATAATATAATTTAATATAATAATATAATATAATTCAGTTGGCGTTTCTGTGTGGAGTTTGCATGTTCTCCCTGCGTTTGCGTGGGTTTCCTCCGGGTGCTCCGGTTTCCCCCATAGTCCAAAGACATGCAGTACAGGTGAATTGGGTAGGCTAAATTGTCCATAGTGTATGAGTGTGAATGTGTGTGTGGAAGTCCCCAGAGATGGGTTGCGGCTGGAAGGGCATCCGCTGCGTAAAATCGTGCTGGATAAGTTGGCGGTTCATTCCGCTGTGGCGACCCCGCAAGGGACAAAGCCGACAAGAAAATGAATGAATGAATAATATAATATAATATAATATAATATAATATAATATAATATAATATAATATAATATAATATAATATAATATAATATAATATAATATGGGCAACGCAGTGGCGCAGTAGGTAGTGCTGTTGCCTCACAGCAAGAACGTCGCTGGGTCGCAGGTTCGAACCTCGGCTGGGCTGGGTCAGTTGGCGTTTCTGTGTGGAGTTTGCATGTTCTCCCTGCGTTCGCGTGGGTTTCCTCCGGGTGCTCCGGTTTCCCCCACAGTCCAAAGACATGCAGTACAGGTGAATTGGGTAAGCTAAATTGTCCGTAGTGTATGAGTGTGAATGTGTGTGTGTGGAAATTCCCAGAGATGGGTTGCGGCTGGAAGGGCATCCGCTGCGTAAAATCGTGCTGGATAAGTTGGCGGTTCATTCCGCTGTGGCGACCCCGCAAGGGACAAAGCCGACAAGAAAATGAATGAATGAATAATATAATATAATATAATATAATATAATATAATATAATATAATATAATATAATATAATATAATATAATATAATATAATATAATATAATATAATATAATATGGGCAACGCAGTGGCGCAGTAGGTAGTGCTGTTGCCTCACAGCAAGAACGTCGCTGGGTCGCAGGTTCGAACCTCGGCTGGGCTGGGTCAGTTGGCGTTTCTGTGTGGAGTTTGCATGTTCTCCCTGCGTTCGCGTGGGTTTCCTCCGGGTGCTCCGGTTTCCCCCACAGTCCAAAGACATGCAGTACAGGTGAATTGGGTAAGCTAAATTGTCCGTAGTGTATGAGTGTGAATGTGTGTGTGTGGAAATTCCCAGAGATGTGTTGCGGCTGGAAGGGCATCCGCTGCGTAAAATCGTGCTGAATAAGTTGGTGGTTCATTCCACTGTGGCGACCCCGCAAGGGACAAAGCCGACAAGAAAATGAATGAATGAATAATATAATATAATAATAGGCTATAATATAATAGGCTATAATATAATTTAATAATATAATATAATATAATATAATATAATATAATATAATATAATATAATATAATATAATATAATATAATAATAGGCTATAATATAATAGGCTATAATATAATAGGCTATAATATAATATAATATAATATAATATAATATAATATAATATAATATAATATAATATAATATAATATAATATAATATAATATAGGCAACCCAGTGGCGCAGTAGGTAGTGCTGTTGCCTCACAGCAAGAACGTCGCTGGGTCGTAGGTTCGAACCTCGGCTGGGCTGGGTCAGTTGGCGTTTCTGTGTGGAGTTTGCATGTTCTCCCTGGGTTCGCGTGGGTTTCCTCCGGGTGCTCCGGTTTCCCCCACAGTCCAAAGACATGCAGTACAGGTGAATTGGGTAAGCTAAATTGTCCATAGTGTATGAGTGTGAATGTGTGTGTGGAAGTTCCCAGAGATGGGTTGCGGCTGGAAGGGCATCCGCTGCGTAAAATCGTGCTGGATAAGTTGGCGGTTCATTCCGCTGTGGCGACCCCGCAAGGGACAAAGCCGACAAGAAAATGAATGAATAATATAATATAATCGGCTATAATATAAAAAATTATAATATAACATAGGGCTGCACGGTGGCGCAGTAGGTAGCATGTTCGCCTCACAGCAAAAAGGTTGCTGGTTCGAGCCTCGGCTGGGGTCAGTTGGCATTTCTGTGTGGAGTTTGCATATTCTCCCTGCGTTCGCGTGGGTTTCCTCCGAATGCTCCAGTTTCCCTCACAAGTCCAAAGACATCGGCTATAGGTGAATTGGGTAAGTTAAATTGTCCATAGTGTGTGTGTAAATAAGTGTGTATGGATGCTTCCCAGGGATGGGTTGCAGCTGAAAGGGCATCCGCTGCATAAAACATATGCTGGATAAGTTGGTGGTTCATTCCGCTGTGGTGACCCCAGATTGATAAAGGGACTAAGCCTAAAAGAAAATGAATAATATAATATAATATAATATAATATAATATAATATAATATAATATAATATAATATAATATAATATAATATAATATAATATAATATAATATAATATAATATAATAGGGCATTGTTGTTACAATTGTTGAAAATAGCTTTTTCTCTTCTATTATCTCTTCTCATATCTTCTATTATTTATTGATCAGTTGACTGTCCAAATTGTTTTTCTGGACTTTTGACACAAAACCATGTTAATTATTTTAAAAATGACTGAGATTGATTCATTGTGATAAGCATTGTCATATATTTTTAACATCAAGAATACCTACTCACCTAAAACCTATTCAGTTGCAACATAGGCTCATTCTGAAAACGTATCCCTGTATACATTTCTGGAAATTGCGAATTATCTGTCTGTCTGTCTATCTGTCTGCCTGTCCGTCCGTCCGTCCGTCCGTCCTTCTTTCTTTCTTTCTTTCTTTCTTTCTTTCTTTCTTTCTTTCTTTCTTTCTTTCTTTCTTTCTTTCTTTCTTTCTTTCTTTCTTTCTTTCTTTCTTTCTTTCTCTGTCCGTCCGTCCATCCATCCATCCATCCATCCATCCATCCATCCATCCATCCATCCATCCATCCATCTATCTATCTATCTATCTATCTATCTATCTATCTATCTATCTATCTATCTATCTATCTATCTATCTATCTATCTATCTATCTATCTATCCAAATGTATCTTTTGACTCAAAATCTGAAATATGACAACTTGCATCTGCTACATTTCTTCATTTAACTGACGGTCCAAAAATAAGGCGAATAAGCATTACAGTACAATTTCAATATCAGGAATAGCCACCACACTATGATAAGGCATAGGCTAAATAACCCTTCAAAAACATAACCCTCCAAGCCCCGTCGAAAGGGTTTTACTGTAACCTATAATTGGCCATTTGAGTCCATCACTGTTTGAGAGATGTCAGACAGTAGCAGACCAACAAAAAAAAGTTGCCCCCATAAAACCTACATTATGATACAATAAGGGGCTGCCAAAGAGGTTTACAGTGGAAAGTCCCCTGCCACAGGCACACAAATGATTCCCAGAACTAGCCATTAAGAGGAAGGAGGAATGAGGATTAAACAGATATACTGACTGCACAACATTACAGAGGCCAGCATGATTCGTGTGAACTTATATGTCTCGGTTTATCCTTATATTACCTGAGATAAGGTCATTGTTTAGGATCAAGGGATAATAGGTATAGCATGCACAACTTTATATGAAACTGGATGGTTATATGTTTAGTCTAACTGTCACATATGCCATAATATCTTAGCCAGATCCACTTATTACCAGCATGAACCAAAACAGAAATCTGAGTATTGGCCAATACAGATACTGATATGATACCAGCTCAGCTTTTTGAATAATGTAGAATTTAGGTCACACCTTAATTTAGGTCACAATTCATGGTATTACAGTTTTCCCCTGTCCAATCCTCACATCATTGTGTCACTTGTGCACATCAAAAAAGCAGTTTCTCATTCCTTTAAACAAGTTCCAAATGATTGTGCAATTCTCTGCTGTTTCCAACTTTATCAATCGCTTATGTCATTCCTTCATTTATTTTCTTTTCGGCTTAGTCCCTTTATTAATCCGGGGTCGCCACAGCGGAATGAACCGCCAACTTATCCAGCATGTTTTTACGCAGCGGATGCCCTTCCAGCCGCAACCTATCTCTGGGAAAACATCCACACACACTCATTCACACTTATACACTACGGACAATTTAGCCTACCCAATTCACCTGTACCGCATGTCTTTGGACTGTGGGGGAAACCGGAGCACCCGGAGGAAACCCACGTGAACGCAGGGAGAACATCCAAACTCCACACAGAAACACCAACTGACGCAGCCAAGGCTCGAACCAGCGAACTTCTTGCTGTGAGGCGAGAGCACTACCTACTGCGCCACTGCGTCGCCTGCTTATGTCATGTTGATCAAAATGTATTATTTTGGTATCTGTTGAATAGTCTCACCTCTCACAACATTTAATTGTCTGTGGCATAAGTGTTTACATGCAAAATGGCTGAACAAGTTGTCATAATATTTTGTTATAATGCATTTTTCTATACATTTCCATTAGACTTTTTTCTAAATCGGTCTAAAATTGGTAAATGACCCCAGGTGAATCTTGCATTTTTCTAATGAAGGTGCATCTAAAGGGAGATTCCTATTTACATTTCTACTTTTGTTTAGTTTTTGCTTGGTGCTATGCAGTGCTGTATTTTCCTTTTCCTATATCAATTTTGCCACAGTTTACAACAGAACAACCCTCCAGAGTACACTGGTATATTGACAACATGACTAACTAATTTGACTGCACTGAAAGCACTGACATGTTCATTGACACAGAAATTTAGTTTTGAGAGATGAACTAAGGCTTTTTAGCTGGGTTTTGCTGGTAATCCATGTTGTTTTGAGAAATGCACTTACTGTTTTGCAAATTTCAATTCTGATCTGAGAAATGTACCAAAGCGACTGAGAAAAACTGTAACAAACCATTAAGTAACACTACTAAATTAATAAACAACTTATTATCTGTTTAATAGTAAGGTAGAAGTTGAGTTTACTGTAGGTTTTGGGTAGGATTAGGGATAAAATATAAGATCATACTTTATAACTAATGAACAGTTAATATCTTAATAATAGGCAGGTAATAAGCCAATACACTGTAAACCCTAATAAGTTGAGACTACTCAAATGATTTGAGGTAAGTGATTCTCGACAACTCAATTAACTGAGTTGACCAAATCTGGTCTCTTTATTGAATTAACTTAAATGTTTAAGTACAGATAACTTAAAATGGCTAATAGATTAAACTTCCAAATTTTTCAGCTTTTATATTTTACTTTACTTACTCACTCTCAGGGCCGTTTACATCGAAGTTGATATTTAGCCACATCATGTTGCTGTTTCGTAACATCTAGTTTTTAGGAGGTGGGTTGTCAACACTATGAACACTTTAGCTTACTTAATTCACCTATAGCACATGCTGCGCTTTAGCAAATTTCAGCATCACAAGCAAAATGACCACCTTGTGTCATAAAACATATATCGACCAATCAGCGCAGTTGACAAGACATTTTTAAGAGCAACTAACCATTTTTAAAAGAGACATGGTCAATCGATTTAAGAAATTAAAATGCTAAGTTTGGAGAACTTAAAATATTATTTAAACGTTTTTTTGCTGCCTAATGAGTATGTAAACACACTTGTTTAAGTTTTTATGCCAAAACTTGGTATTTTAAGTAATGTCAAGTTATATTAACTTAATATTTTTAGTAATGACAATAGCAGGGTAAACTATAATGTGTATTAAATGCAACCTACTAAATACAGACTGCTACTTTCAAGTAAAAAAGTAATTCAAATATAAAAATTTCTAAGTTATAAGAAATAAAATGGATAAGTAATTTTTAGACTTACTGTTAAATAGTTTTTACGCCTTAAACACATCAGGATCCTAAAGTTGATGTGTGTAAGATCCTTCTATTTCTCTGAAATATTCAAAGCCTTGTATTTATCTAACTGATCTTACTGTCACATATGCCATAAAATCTTAGCAAGGTCCACCTATTACCAGTATGTTATTGCTTCAGATCCAAAACAGAAATCTGAATAATGGCCAATACAGATACTGATCTCATACCAGCTCAGCTTTTGAATAATGTAGAAGTTTTGATAACACTTTAGTTTAGGTCACAATTCACAGTATTAACAAACCATTAACTAACATTACTAGATTAATAAACTACTTATTAACTGTTTATTAATAGTTAAGGTAGAATTTAGTTTTTGTAGTAGAGTTTAGGTTTTGGGAAGGATTAGAGATAAAGTGTAAGATCATACTTTATAACTATTTATAAACAGTTAATATCTTAATAATAGGCAGGTAATAAGCCAATAGTTAATAGCATGAATTGTTACCTAAGCTAACCAAATTACCTCTAATAACTCAACTCATAAACTATAATGTGTATTAAATGCAATCTACTAAATACAGACTGCTGCCTTCAAGTAAAAAAGTAATTAAAATATAAATATTCATAATTTATGAGAAAAAAAAAACTGGATGTGCAAGTCATTTTTGGATTTACTGTCACTCACATGCCAAATCCACTTATGAGTAGCGTGCTATTTCTTTTTAACACCTTAAACACATCAGGATCTTAAAGTTGATGTAAGATCCTTCCTTTTCTCTGAAATATTCAAAGCCTTGCATTTATCTAACTGATCTTACTGTCACATACGCCATAAAATCTTAGCAAGGTCCACCTATTACCAGTATGTTATTGCTTCAGATCCAAAACAGAAATCTGAATAATGACCATAACAGATACTGATCTCATACCAGCTCAGCTTTATTGAATGATGTAGAATTTTGGTAACACTTTAGTTTAGGTCACAATTCACAGTATTAACAAACCATTACCTAACACTACTAGATTAATAAGCTACTTATTAACTGTTTATTAATAGTTAAGGTAGAATTTAGTTTTTGTAGTAGAGTTTAGGTTTTGGGTAGGATTAGAGATAAAGTATAAGATCATACTTTATAACTATTTATAAACAGTTAATATCTTAATAATAGGCAGGTAATAAGCCAATAGTTAATAGCATGAATTGTTACCTAAGCTAACCAAATTACCTCTAATAACTCAACTCATAAACTATAATGTGTATTAAATGCAATCTACTAAATACAGACTGCTGCCTTCAAGTAAAAAAGTAATTAAAATATAAATATTCATAATTTATGAGGAAAAAAAAACTGGATGTGCAAGTCATTTTTGGATTTACTGTCACTCAAGCGCCAAATCCACTTATGAGTAGCGTGCTATTTCTTTTTAACACCTTAAACACATCAGGATCTTAAAGTTGATGTAAGATCCTTCCATTTCTCTGAAATATTCAAAGCCTTGTATTTATCTAACTGATCTTACTGTCACATACGCCATAAAATCTTAGCAAGGTCCACATATTACCAGTATGTTATTGCTTCAGAACCAAAACAGAAATCTGAATAATGGCCAATACAGATACTGATCTCATACCAGCTCAGCTTTTGAATAATGTAGAAGTTTTGATAACACTTTAGTTTAGGTCACAATTCACAGTATTAACAAACCATTAACTAACATTACAAGATTAATAAACTACTAATTAGCTGTTTATTAATAGTTAGTAAGGTAGAAGTCGAGTTTAGGTTTTGGGAAGGATTAGAGATAAAGTGTAAGATCATACTTTATAGCTATTAATAAACAGTTAATATCTTAATAATAGGCAGGTAATAAGCCAATAGTTAATAGCATGAATTGTTACCTAAGCTAACCAAATTACCTCTAATAACTCAACTCATAAACTATAATGTGTATTAAATGCAATCTACTAAATACAGACTGCTGCCTTCAAGTAAAAAAAGTAATTAAAATATAAATATTCATAATTTATGAGAAAAAAAAACTGGATGTGTAAGTAATTTTTGGATTCACTGTCACTCAAGCGCCAAATCCACTTATGAGTAGCGTGCTATTTCTTTTTTAACACCTTAAACACATCAGGATCTTAAAGTTGATGTAAGATCCTTCCTTTTCTCTGAAATATTCAAAGCCTTGTATTTATCTAACTGATCTTACTGTCACATATGCCATACAATCTTAGCAAGGTCCACCTATTACCAGTATGTTATTGCTTCAGAACCAAAACAGAAATCTGAATAATGGCCAATACAGCTACTGATCTCATACCAGCTCAGCTTTTGAATAATGTAGAAGTTTTGATAACACTTTAGTTTAGGTCACAATTCACAGTATTAACAAACCATTAACTAACATTACTAGATTAATAAACTACTAATTAGCTGTTTATTAATAGTTAGTAAGGTAGAAATCGAGTTTAGGTTTTGGGAAGGATTAGAGATAAATTGTAAGATCATACTTTATAACTATTAATAAACAGTTAATATCTTAATAATAGGCAGGTAATAAGCCAATAGTTAATAGCATGAATTGTTACCTAAGCTAACCAAATCACCTCTAATAACTCAACACATAAACTATAATGT
>LR812538.1:42487705-42865205 GCA_903798195.1 Danio kyathit | reverse complement strand
TAGAATTATAATCTGTTTAATCATATAATCAATATAATCATATAATCTGTATAACCAAGTTTTTACATATTTTTTGCCGCACAAATGTATTTTTAGAACTTCGTGTGACTACAGCTGAAGTCACATGGAATGCTTTCACAATGTTTTTGGTTGCTTTTCTGGACATTGAACATCTCACAACTCTTGCTGTGTATGTATATATATATATATATATATATATATATATATATATATATATATATATATATATATATATATATATATATATATATATATATATATGTTCAGAGTACTAAAATATGTTAATTTGTGTTCTGAAGAGGAATAAAGGTCTCAGGGGATTGGAACGTAATGAGGGTGAGTAATTAATATCATAATTTTTGGGTTTGTTAGTGAATTAATCCTTTAAACAAAATATTTTTAGAAAAGTATATTGGTTCACTTTGACCCAATGACAACCTAAATGCTCTGATTATAAACTTATATACTACTCCGAAATTAAAGAACAGACTGGAATGATGACATCATTTAGATCAAAATCAAGCCAAAATGTAGTTTCTTTAAGGAGTGAAAACAGCATTCAGCAGTAAACTTTCAGGAAAAGATTGCTTTAACTGATAATCACCTTAGAATTATAATTTGATACCATGTTTTATTGTTAAGAACCAATCAAATCGATATTAAAAAATCCTAAATATTGCCTGAGATGCAGATCTGATATCAGTGCAGTTTCTTAAAAACTATGTTGAATTTATATGCTTCATATAATCTGCCCTTTATAAACTCAACTAATATTCTTTCATGTGCATTAAACAATCATTAGTGGATATTTATATAGTAAAGGCTGGTCTTATAAACTCATTTATAACCAAAAGCAAGCTAAACTCTCATGGAAACATTTGTGGATATACATAAGCATGCTTCATAAATGGGCCTCATTCACGAATATTTTCTTCATAAGTGGGTTTTATGAACAGATTTGTTTGTAGAAGTTGATCTATGAGGCCTAATGATACTGTCTAACTTAAAGATATATTATAAATGTACACTACCTGACAAAAGTCTTGTCGCCTATCCAAGGTTTAGGAACAACAAATAATAACTTGACTTCTAGTTGATCATTTGGTATCAGAAGTGGCTTATATGAAAGGCAAAGTACTCTAGATTACGCTTATTTTATCAAAATAAAATATGATCATGACTTGATTTTTAATTATTTAATTAGGACAGTAAGGTCTGACTTTGCTTAGACAAAAGTCTTGTCACTTAACAGAAATAATGTACAGTATAGAATATAAAGTCATGGTGCAGTGGAAAAATAATTAATATTGTGTATGACTCCCATGAGCTTGGAGGACCGCATCCATACATCTCTGCAGTGACTCAAATAACTTATTAATAAAGTCATCTGGAATGGCAAAGAAAGCGTTCTTGCAGGACTCCCAGAGTTCATCAAGATTCTTTGGATTCATCTTCAATGCCTCCTCCATCTAATCCCTGACAAGCTCAATAAAGTTCATGTCTGGTGACTGGGTTTGCCAATCCTGGAGCACCTTGACCTTCTTTGCTTTCAGGAACTTTGATGTGGAGGCTGAGGTATGAGTAGGAGTGCTATGCTGCTGAAGAATTTACCCTCTCCTGTGGTTTGAAATGTAATGGGCAGCACAAATGTCTTGATACTTCAGGCTGTTGATGTTGCCATCTGCTCTGAAGATTTCTCACACGCCCCCATACTGAATGTAACCCCAAACCATGATTTTTCCTTCACCAAACTCGACTGATTTCTATGAGAATATTGGGTCCATGCGGGTTCCAATAGGTCTTCTGCAGTATTTGTGATGATTGGGATGTAGTTGATTCATCTGAAAAATCTACCTTCTGCCACTTTTCCAAATGATCAGCTAGAAGTCAAGTTAATATTAGTTGCTCTTACAACTGGGATCGACGACAAGACTTTTGTCCGGTAGTGTAATGAAGAAATTTTCACCACATTTTGCTCTGTAGACAATCTGAAAAAAATATTGCTTAAAGGGGCTAATAATAATGATTTATAATAATAAATAAATATTATTAATAATAATAAAAGATTAATTAAAAACTGCTTTTATTCTAGCTCAAATAAAACAAAAAGGACTTTCTCCAAAAGAAAAAAAATATAGGAAATACTGTGAAAAATGCCTTGCTCTTTTAAACATCATTTGGGAAATATTTGAAACAGAAAAAAAATTCAAAAGGAGGGCTCAAATTTTGACTGTATATATTACCTATAGACAGACAGAGTTGAAGTCAGAATTTTTAGCCCCCCTGTTTATTTTTTCTTTCAACAAATATCTGTTTAACGGAGAGAAGATTTTTTTTTTTTCAACACATTTCTAAACATAATAGTTTTAATAACTCATTTCTAATTACTGATTTATTTTATCTTTGCCATGATGACAGTAAATAATATTTTACTAGATATTTTTTCAAGACACTTCTATACAGCTTAAAGTGACATTTAAAGGCTTAACTAGGTTAATTAAGTTTACTAGTTAGGGTAATTAGGCAAGTTATTGTATAATGATGGTTTGTTCTGTAGACTATCAGAAAAAAATATAGCTTAAAGGGGCTAATAATTTTGTCCTTAAATGCTTTTATTCTAGTCAAAATAAAACAAATAAGACTTTCTCCAGAAGAAAAACTATTATCAGACATACTGTGAAAATGTCCTTGCTCTGTTAAACATCATTTTGGAAATATTTAAAAAAGAAAAAAAAATTCAAAGGGGGGCTAATAATTCTGACTTCAACTGTATTTTAATGCTCAAATACTAATTTTGACAACAGGAAAAATGCAATGATCATGAGTAAGGTGATCCTTGTCTCTTTGATACATCTAGATTTCTGAGCGCTGTGATCGACCAATCAGAATGATTATGCATATCAAAGAAGCAGTTTTAAGCACGATTATAAAGTAACCCAAGACCAAACATGTGTAAAACGAATTAACAAAGAAATACTGCCTTTCACAAACGCAGTAGGAAAAAAAACAAGCGGTGACTGTGGAGAGGCCTGCTGAGGTGATGGACTTGTGGCTCCTGTGGCTGCTTTCTATATGTCTCTTTCGATTTTCTGTTAACTTAAGAAAGTTCATAGCGTAGCGTATAGCCAATAAATGTGTAATGACAACCGCAATTCAACCACATTTGAAAAGAAAGCTTAGAGCACTGAACCACAAGTCTTAATGCAGTTCACAGACTGCACAAAAAAGCAATATATCTGTCGTTTGGATACATTTATTGTCATGATTGGGGTTGTGTGGAGAAAGTCATGCTAATCCCTTTTTCCTTATCAATCTCTGGTCCGATCTGCAACAAGATCCTTTGTAAATAGGGCGAGTTGGCTTTATGTATGTACACCAGCATGACATTGTAGCAAAGTGCACTGTAGAAACCTATAAATAGACTATCAGCGCCTCATTAAAATGCTGCTTTGTTTACAATGCAATGGACCAAACACTGGTGCGGGCACTGATGTTTGGACTTGTTTGCAGACATCAAAGTCTCCCCAATCAATGTAATGAAGAGAGCAGACGCACACATCTGCCTGCCTCCTGCTTACCTTTGTCCTGCTTCTGCCAATTAGACGTCCCTTCTCAGAAACCTCCCACTCTTATCCCACAGATAATGAGGAAATATTATTCATTCATTACAACTGCCCCCAGATTCAAATATGGTTTCATAACTGTCCTATTGTTAATCAAAAAATGTCAACACAGATTATGAGATCTTTGGATGGAGGTTGGCAGGTCACGCTGTGCACAGTGACGTCTAGGGTCTTTATTGTTGTGCAGTAGCCTTTTCAGAACTAAACTGAGAAGTCAAATTACAGTTTAGTTCAATGGGATGCAGCATTTGTTTTAGTTGAGTTTACTTAATATCTGATAATGTTTGTCAAAATAGGCCTAATCCCAATTCTATTTTTGTAACCCTATCCATTCCTCTTGGCCCTTGAAACAGAGTGTGAAGGGGAAGGTCTTCAAATTTTACCTCTGAGAAATGGGACACCACTACAGCACCTGCACACATCATCACATGTCATCGCAAGCTCTTGCTTAATATGAGATTAATGATGGCGACTGCTGTAGTTATTCCAGTTGTGTTATTTTTTGGGTTGGGTATCGAAACCCGTACCTATGCAACCGGTATGGACCGGAAGGAATCAGCATATCAATTTCGGTGCCTATTTTTCGGTGCCACTGATGCTGCGACAAGAACATAAGAAGCATCAAGGGGTACATCAAAGGCACACATAGGTGCGCGTTGTGTCACACCATCTTTTAACATTAAATTCTAAACAATTTTGAGGCATTAGATGTTTGTTATGCATGTTCGCATTCATCAAATTTGCTTAAACTAAGCGTTCTAAATGATGGCTGTATTTTACAAGCAAGTATTCTGACACAGTAACATGAAGCAGATGCTTAGAATCAACTTAAAGGCAGAGCAATGCACTGTCTTTGACAGCTTGTGACATCATCTGGCACTTTCACTGAGTACGTTTACATGGACAGCAATATTCTGATTTTAATACAATTAAGACAATATTCTGATTAGGAGTCTATCATGTAAACAGCGATTTTTGATTACCTTAAGGACCACAGCCACCCGCGTCACAAAATGGGGAGGTTTTTTTTTCCATTCAACGTGCAGCATCAATATATTACATCATATTCTCATTTAATACCTCAATGCAGAACATTATGTTGCTGAAAGAAAGTGAAAGTGCTGAACTGCAGTTAAAGTCGAAAGATTAAAAATGAAACACACCGAAATTACATGAAACTCTGGAGGAAACGTGGATAGGCTGGTGACGCAATGACGTTCATCAGTCTATGTGCTATAACATGTAAAACGGGATCATGAAAGGAACATTCAAAAAGCAACTCATGTAAACACCTGAATCATATTACTGTCTTATTCAGATTAAGGCAAATCATTAGATTACTGATGATGTCCATGTAAATGTAGTCCCAAGTAGAGGTGTGAACCTACACTGGTCTCACGGTTCGATTCGGTTACTATTATCATGCCATTGATTCGGTTCAATTCGATATCTCGGTGCATCACGGTGCATTGACAATGCTTTCCAAACCCAATTTTATATTTTCTTCAAAGCAGAGCAATTCTTGTATTAAAATGTATAAATATATTTATATACTATTTGTAATACAATTTTGTCCTTTAATGCAAACAGTCAGATATATGAACTGTACCTTTAAAAACTCAAGTACATGCACAGAACAACCCGAGCATTTATAGCAAATAAACAAATATAAATATGCTGCTCGCTTTCTGAGCCTTGTCTGGCGATTCATTCTTACACCAATTTGATTGGTCACGCGCTCAACATAAAGATCTGCGATTGGCTCTTACGCGCTGGCGCTCTGCACCGATGATAAACACTGATACACGGCAGCGCAGCGGCGATCACAGCTGATCCATGGCACTGGATCCATGATAGACGCGGTGGGGGAAACTCTGCAGACACTCGCTCGAGTCTGTATCCAGAAGTAACATTGTAACAGCCGAGAGGAGATGAAAAGTCACGCCAGCAGGTCAAATGGGCCACAGTGAGAGAGAGAAAAGGAGTTCTTTCATTTTCTCAATCGCAGTAAAATAGGGGCTTCTGCTGTAAGTGTCAGTGAAAGACTGTTCAGTAAACACACACGCAGTGAAATTGTGCACATTTTCTGATTTTTTTAAGTAGTTGAAGTGTTTTAAATACTCGCGCTCGCCACACTGGCCATAGTAAGCTACAGAGACATAGCGCATATGAGAAATGACGTCAGTACATAATAACCGGTTTTGATTATTACTGAACCGATTCCGAATTGTCCGTGTCTGCATCGCGGTGCACCGAAGAAACAATTAATTTTGACACTCCTAGTCCGAAGCCACAACCCTAGAAAAAATGTGTTCCCTGATTTTGATGACAGCCTTTCCACAGGTTAATAGTAAGCTAATTTAATGTTATTTGCATAATGCAAATCTTGCATTCATGCTAACAAACAAATGATCAAAAGAAATATAATAATGCAATTCAATTGAAATATATAAAATCTGAATTGATGTATGCTTTAAACCAATTATATTGTTCAATTAAAATGATTAAAAGATTTTTCTAGAGTCATCCACCATAATTTTGTGGCTAAAAAGTATCGGTTCCATATTCACTGTTGCCATATTCATCTATGTAAACACACAAAAACAACATTAACATTATAGCATACAATGTAAAAAGATAATTACCAGCCACTAGACTTTTCTGACAGGGTATTCGAGTGTCAGATGTGAAGTTTTGATAGCTTTATGGAAATAAAATGAAAAAAAAGCTTTGTGGAACATGATCTATACTTGATATTTAAATGATTTTTGGCATAAAATAAAATCAGATATTTTTGACTTAATACAATACCTTTTTTGTCTAATCCCAAAATTATAGTCATGCAACATAAGACTGCTTTTGTGATCCAAGGTCTAACTAATCCACATCTGATGTGGTATAAAAGGTCATGTCATAAAAACTGTGATTAATACCTGTGATAATACTTTTGTGACATGCCTCACACTTTTAATGGGGCTGATATAAGTCCCATTATGTAGTGACGGTGACTAGCAAAGGACATTAGTTTGAACATTAGATTTATTAATAAAACTTTGAACATTAAAGACGATTAATACTGACAACAAAAAGCAAAAATAAATAAAAAATACATACATTCATTTATTTTCCTTTGGGGCTTAGTCCCTTATTTATCAGGGGTCGCCACAGCGGAATGAACCGCCAACTATTACGGCATATGTTTTATGCCCTTCCAGCTGCAACCCAGTACTGGGAAACACCAATACACGCTCGCATTCACACACACACACTCATACACTATGGCCAATTTAGTTCATTCAATTTACCTACAGTGCATGTCTTTGGACTGTGGGGGAAACTGGAGCACTTGGAGGAAACACACACAAACACGGGGAGAACATGCAAACTCCACATATAAATGCTAACTGGCCCAGCTGGGACTCGAACCAGCGACCTTCATGCTGTAAGGCGACGGTGTTAACAACTGAGCCACCATGCCACCAATAAAAATACAGTGAAATAAAGTAATCAAAAATATGAGAACAAGGCAACTGCGTTATACTGTATATATACTCCTTGAGAATAAGCATAGTGTTTGTGAGTGAAATCAGGTACAACCGTTTAACTGATTTATTCAGAGAAACTTAAATGATGGTAAAAGCTTTTTAAATTAGGCAAAATTACTTAAGAACACTCACATATTCAGGGTACAGAAGTTTTATAAATGAAACAATATTATGTTAATAGAATTTTTTAAGCCAAATGGTCTTGCTACTAGTTTATTTTATTCAACAAAGTATTTTTAATCATATTAAAACATCAGGTCACACTTTATGTTAATGTACATTTCTCGCTATTTCTCGCTATATAAGCTCAATAAACTGCCTATTAATAATTAGTAAGGTAGTAGTTGGGTTTAGGTATTGATTAGGATTGGGGTATAGAAAAAGAGAATAATTTATAAGGATTAATAAACAGCCTATATCTTAATAATATTCAGATAATAAGCCAGTATTTAATAGTAAAAATTGGTATTGGTGGATTAAGGTGGAGGAATGCTTCATTTCTCAAAACGCATCAATTGTGTTGAAACTTATTGAACTATAATTCATAAAATGAATCTTTCCAAATCATTCGCAGCATGTAAAATATGGCTTTTGGTTTGATACTTATTGCGCAACTTTCAGAATCAGAATCAGAAAGAGCTTTATTGCCAGGTATGTTCACACATACGAGGAATTTGTTTTCGTGAAAGAGCTTCTACAGTGCAACAGAATTACAGACTAAAGGACTAAAAAAAACAAAAAACATAATAAATATATTTTAAAAAGTAGCGAATGCAAATATACAAATTGACAAGTGTATGTACAGGTATATTACTGTATACAGCATTATATGTGCAGCTGTTATGTGCAAATTGGCATGTAAAGTGTGGTTAAAAAGATAGATTTGTATTTGTTTTCTGTTAACGTTTGTAGATAGTATGAATGATACCTGTACATCTGTGTATAATATGTTCAGATGGGACATAGAATCTATAGATGGTAACAGATGATAACAAAATCTTGCAAGACGTACAGCAGAGAAAATAAGCATTGAAAACATCACCGTTTTTCACAGAAAACATATTTCTAAAGGTGTTGTTGACTAGAAATTTTCACCAGATGTTGATAGCAACCTAAGAAATCCATATAAAACAAGTCAAATTAGTTTACAAATGAAGTTATGTGTAATAAAATAAAATGACGCAGGGAAAAAGTATTGAACACATAAAGGAAGGGGAGAGTAGAAAAGCACTGAAAGCCCAGACAGCAGCTGAAATCTCTCAGTAGTTATTCAGCAACCCTCTGCCCGTCATCCGTGTAAATGAATATTCGCTGCTTCAGTCCAACATCTACATTAGCAGGTTGATGAAGAGGAAACAGGTGGACATTTCAGCAAGACAATGATCCAAAACGCAGCCAAGAAAACTCTCAAATGCTTTCAGAGAAAGAAAAAATCAAGCTGTAGAATGGCCCAGCCAATCACCTGACTTAAATCCGATAGAAAATACAAAATAAAGCTCAGATTTGATGGACAAGGCCCACAGAACCATCAAGTTTTTACACATGACTGTCGAAGTCTGTGTAAAACTCATGCCTGAGCAATTCATGACTTCATTCTCCATATGACTGGTGTCTTTAAGCTGCCATCACCAAAAAAACTTTATATAAAGTATTAAATACATTTCAGTAGTTCAGGACTTTCTCCTTGTTTCATTCCATTGTTATTACAAATAACTCATTTATTTATCAGATTGGTATGTTTTGTTTTATTTTCACGTTTGTATTGTTTGGGTTTTTACCCAAATCTGGTTCAATTCCATGTCAATAGCTCCTTTAGAAATATTATGGTAACACTTTATTTTGATGGTCCATTTGAGTATTAGTAGACTGTCTACTTAATATCTGTTGACACTGACATTTAATAGTCCTTCAACAGACATTTAACTGACTATAAGAAACTTTGCAATTACATGTCAACTTACACTAACCCTAACCCCAACCCTAACCCCAACCAACCGCAATGTAACTTAAATTCAACAAACGGACCGTCAAAATAAAGTGTGACCAATATTATTCCCAGGAAAAAACATGACGTGTTCAATACTTATTTTCCTCGCTGTACATTACTATTCAATTTTCACCTACTCATGAAAACTAGAAATTCTATTCAGCTCATTATATTTCTTGCCTACTAAATAGGACAGAAACAGGCATATCTGTATGCAGGAGAATTCTAATTCAACTTCCTGTAACATGTTGCTAATTTAGAGTAAAAATTATGACTCTGAAAAAAGGTTAATCCTTCTGTTGAAATGTCAAATCTACAAAACCATGCAGGTCTGCATCCTTTATCTTTCCTCACGGTCCATTTGCTTGAGAATGAATGATGTACTTGGTGAGGTTTATAACTGTCCCATGTGGACTTTGAGATTTGCGTGTTATTTACTGTGCGGGTGACTTTCATCATCATCGTGACAAGCAATAAATGATATGGCGTGCATATGAAATGCTCACCGAGAGCAATAGGGTGTTCATTGTCACACCACACATTCCATATCATTAGCGTTTATGGTCTCTGGTCACAGTCTGTCCAAATACAGAGCACACACACCTGCGGAGATATATAAAGCACAAGGTGTGTGTATCCATAATAGAGAAGTGTGAAAAGACAGATGGGTGAGGAGAGATGTGTAAACACTGTACTTTCACTGGTTTAGAGATAGAGAAAGTGAGTAAAAACAGGCAAACATCCTCCATGACAGCATAAGAGCTGGGCAAACAGAATTATGAGCAATAATAACACACAGATGCTTTTGGATTTGATGACGAAATATGAATATAACTCTCATTTCTTTGCACTCAAGTATTTTCATTACTTGTTCACAACCACAAAATCTTGTGTTTATTGGCTTTTATTTTAAGCATTTCAACTGTTGGACTAAACTGAAGGTGTTAATAAATTATTCAGCTGTTATATTTAATCATTTTGGGAGTGGGAGAAACCATTTTGTGATTTAAGAAACCAACGTGTGGTTCTGTTGTTGTCTTTTTAATATTAAGCGCTTCAATACAACCCACTAGGCATGGGATGATAACCGGTTTCAAGGTTTACCATGGTTTGGAAAAGTCAAGGTTTTAAAACCGCTAAGATTTTCTGTTATACCGTTCCTAAGGTATACGTAAGGGTTTTTTAATGAATTTTTTCATCTGTTGTAAATAAATGTGTTTTTGAAACCAATGAACAAAGCAGAAGTCAATGATTTATTTGAATTATTTATCCTGACATGTTTACTGTTCCAAAATATTACAAATGTTTCCTAAAATAAAGTATATTGTGTTCAATGGGGAAAAAATTCATTGTTTCTTTACTCAGACATAAAAAAAAAAGGTATTTTAGAGCAGTAAACACAATACCGTAATACCGTGATTTTTTATCCAAGGTTATCTTACTTATACCTAGAAACTTCTGCCTACACCCCACCTGAAAAAATATATATAGTAATTTAGTAAAACTTACTTAAAACCTCATTTACACTGTAAATATGAAAATTGCAACTGTGATTGCTGGATTTTTTTTTTTTTGTTAAAAATACAGTAGAAATTGTAAAAAAAATTCTACATTTTAGGGAAAACCTGCATATTTCAGTAAATTATAGCATTAATACGCACGCATTAATAAGTAACTGTTAATATCTAAGTAAGTGTTTTAAAGTGCTAAAATCTACACATTGTTCCTTTGTTACACAGACAGAATAAATGAAACAGTCTCATTCACACAACTAATAAACACTGCCTTATAGTAACACACACGAAACTAAAATAATGCAGTAAACATTATTTCAAGAGTTCACACTTAGCTGATGATTGATTATAAAGCAAGTTTGGCATGCTGTCCCGGGAGAAAGCCCTGAGCTCATCAGATCCTCGAGCCCGGGGCTCCCTCCCATTTGCAGGGCGAGAGGGAAGTTTGAGCACAGGTAGATCTCGAGAACTCCCCTAAGGTATTAATATGGACCTTTTAGGTACAAATTTGTACCTTTGAAAAGGTACCACCCCAGCGACAGGTCACATACCTTTATTTCTGAGAGTGTGTGTAGTGTTTGTGAACCACACTATGGTGTACATTATACACGCTGTAGTATAATATTAATCTGTTGTGGTAATCATATAGGTGCTATGGTAACACAACAACTATAGCAATATAAAAATTTACCCAATATTGTACTTTTGTGCAACTATAGGATATAATACTATAGTTTAATACCACAGTTTCCTACAGTAAAATCTAAAGTATTCCCCAATATGTACTAAAGTTGATCAATTAAATATAGTTAACGCTTTACAATACACTTTACAATACACTGTAAAAACCAATAAGTTAAGGTAACTCAAACCGTTTGAGGAAACTGATTGCAACAAACTAATCCTAAAGAGTATTGTGAACTTAAATCATTTGAGTAAACGAAGCAATTTGAGCACAGTAAAATCTAATAAATGAAGAGAACTCAAACCAACTGAGTACTGTGAAACCCAATAAGTTAAGGCAACTCAAATCGTTTGAGGAAACCGATTGCTACAAACCATTTGAGTTCAAAAAACTAATCTATATGAGTACTGTGAACTTACTCCATTTAAGTAGAAGTAATGAGGTATTTATTAACTCATTACCTTCAACACTGAGTTCAAAACTCTTTTTAAATGAGTAGAATTAACTTTCTGTAAATTTTGAGTTAACTACACTCATTTCATTTGATAAAGTTGACTGTTGGGTTTTACAGTGTTGTATTGACCTTATTCATCATGTTCGAGCGGGCAGGTCATTGGAATATTTAAGGCTCGAAACTTCCGCTCTCACTCACTACCATTGATTTTTAGACATTAAAACAGCTTGTTATGCTGCTTGATGTTGCAAACTGATATTTTCTAATTATATTGTTCCACCTTTTATGTATAGTCATGAACACACTGTTATGTAGAGCAAGTAGTTGACTGTTTATTTATCCTAGTCATTTCTCCTAGTCACACTTCACTGTTTTTTTTTTTTTTTTATTAAGAAAGCTTTTTTTCTCATTGACTATATATTCCGTGACTCTAATTGCATTTGGCAGACAAGTAGAAGTCAAAAACACTGGCTGTTACAACAAAAGTTGTGATAGTGAGAATGATGTCTTTCCTGATCTGAAAGGGAAAACATGAGGGCAGAATCCATGTGTGCCCTTGTGGAAAAACCTGCGCACAGCCAGGCTTCAGAGTTTTACCGTTTTCTGCCAGTTGTCAACTTCAAACGCAGCGCTGTGGTCTCACGGGATGGAGGAGTTTACAATCACTGTGCTTTTATCTCACGAAAACACGATAGCCGCCTTTTCTGCAGAGGCTCTGTGCGCTTTCCGCAGTCCTGGAAAATGAGATAGACGTGCTGCTCTGGGAAGAGCTTGGATAGTCTGAAAGTCATATTGATTATTAAAAAGAAGTCATTAAAAAGCACCAATGAATTCTAGAGCTAGAGGTCGACCACACAATGATGGAGGTCAGACTAAATGCTAATATGTGTAGCACAATAGCAGGTGACTTACAATTATATCAGATGGAATATATGGTCACTTTTGATTACATTAATGTGTCCATGCTGTTTAAAATGAATATATTTTACAGGCAAAACACTGTTGGAGTGTGTGTGTGTGTGTGTGTGTGTGTGTGTGTGTGTGTGTGTGTGTGTGTGTGTGTGTGTGTGTGTGTGTGTGTGTGTGTGTGTGTGTATATATATATATATATATATATATATATATATATATATATATATATATATATGTGTGTGTGTGTGTGTATGTACATAATATGTATGTATGTATGTATGTTGTATAAATATACAACAGTTCTGTCTGTTTCTCGAATCTGATTGGTGACAGAGACCGCAAAATAAGCCCTTAGAGAAGAAAAAATTACAGCTGATTAATTTCGATCTCTCTCTTTTTTATGTTGCAGTGCTGTATTTATACCATAGTAATTGTAGTGTATTGAGTGTGAGATGGGACTCACATATCAGGAATGTGTGTATTTTTTTGCTGGCCACTCTTTGTAAAACCCTGAGTTACTTATCTGTTTTTTTTTCTCATGCGTCTCCTGTTTTCGTTACTGCAGACTAGTTCAGTAAAAAGAAAGAAAGATGAAATGCCCGCATGTGTTTAGTGTTTTTTTTTTAATCGAAAACAAAACAGTATTCTGGTGTTTGCGCTGCTTTGGTTTTTTTTGGGTTAATTATTGTGATCTCCTGATTGCAACAGAGAAATACTGGGAAATCTCTGTAGATTGATGACATTTCATGTTGTTCAGTTTTATAATGTTAAAATGTGAGCAAAATGACCAGGTTTGTCATCACTTTAGACATTACGCTAGAAAATCATTCACTGTAAAACCCAATAAGTTAAGGAAACCGATTGCAACAAACCATTTCAACCAGTTTAAAAACCAATCCTAATGAGTACTGTGAACTTAATCCATTTAAGTAAACGAAGCAATTTGAGCACAGTAAAACCCAATAAATGAAGAGAACTTAAACCAACTGAGTACTGTAAAACCAAATTAAGGCAACAAGTTAAGGCAACTCAAACCGTTTGAGGAAACCGATTGCTATAAACCATTTGAGTTCAAAAACGAATCTATATGAGTACTGTGAACTTACTCCATTTAAGTTAAAGTAATGAGGTATTTAATTAACTCATTACCCTCAACACTGAGTTCAAAACTCTTTTCAAACGAGTAGAATTAACTTTCAGTAAATTGTTAGTTAACTACACTCATTTCATTTGATAAAGTTGACTGTTGGGTTTTACAGTGTTCAAATACTAGCTCTAAAGTGATGTTGGTAAAGTAGCAGTTTTTGCTGTTCTGACGTCAACTGCAGATGTGAATGAATGGAGGAAGAAAGTAGTTCCTCGTACAAAAGAATTTTGAGACTCTGTGTTTGATTTTCTTTTTATATACACGATTATGCCATCGAACTGTTGTATAAACGCAATATCACACTCATAGCAGTGCGACGTGGCTGTATATACATCATTGGTGGGACACTAAGGCACTCGGCAGCAACACACGCCTCCCACCAGTGCCAATACACAGCCATATCGCACTGCTACTCGTGTGTTATAGCTAGGCCCACACGGAATCTGCGTGCGCAGAATTCCGCAGATTTTCCGCAGAATTCCGCAGATTTCCGCAGATTTTTAGCCCATCATTAATTCTGTTTATTTACTTGAGTAAATGTGTGTAAATCTGAATTTACTCAGTTTTTAAATTACACATATTTCACATATTAAGGTTTTAGTTATGAGACTCCCAAAATAATTCCGCAGAAATCCGCAGATTTTTACCAAAATTCTACGCAGAAATTGCAAAAAACGTCCGCAGATTCTGTCTGGCCCTAGTTATAGCTCATATATATATATATATATATATATATATATATATATATATATATATATATATATATATATATATATATATATATATATATACAGTATATATAAAAACTGAATTAATTAATTGATTTTTGTGTTACAATTTTTCTAAAATGTTATGTTCAAATATGAACATTGGATGAAGTCCAAACTTTCTTTGGCCACAGATTCAACGGTTTTTACAGACATAAAAGTAGGTGTTTTTATTTTCAGAAAAAAAAAAAAGTCAGAAAAAAAATATAGGGCAAAATGTTGTTTACAATCAGGCTAATTGTGTATGAACATATCTCTCAGCAAAACAAAAACAAAAAAAGGAATTTTGTTGGTGTCTATTTGGTGTCTATTTAAGTTCTGCTGAAGTGGAGATTTATGGCTCAGTGTTGGAGAAAAAAGCACATTTAAAACAAAAAAGCAGCCTTTAAAATTTTGAAAGTAATTAAAATGTACATACACAAATTGAAAAAAAGTGTATTTTGGATGTTTTCTTCATATTCTCAGTCATAATCTCAGATTTGACTAGTGCTTGTTAGTAGTGCCATAATAAATTATATATAACTGACCCAAATGTTATGAGCAGTTTTGTTTTTGACTTCTATTTTAATAAATTGCTGTTTTAGCACTATTTTTTTAGCATTAACAATAGCGATGAAATAAACTTTTATTACTGACTCATCCCAAATTCAAAGAAATAATAATGCAGTTTCACCCTCGACCACCAGAGGTCTTTGAGTTAACTCCTCCAACCACAGAGAACTTACAGTACATCTTCCACTTAGATACACCTTTGACACCTTCTTCCATACAGCTACAGTTCAACATTTCAAAAGATAAAATCTCAGCATCTGAAGACAACCTAACTGTTAAGCATTCATTTAATAATTCAGATGATGGTTTTTCACCACATAATGATAAAAGAAGTATGCGGCTCATTAGAAAGCATGTCAGGTAATTGAAATGAACGGACCATGACGGCATTCTCTTTTATAGCCAGCAGACCCAACAAAGGACTATTTCAACGTGGACTCCAAGACTTTAGGTGTGTCCGTTTCTGCCAGTCCTTTCTCAGCTTTACAGGGTGGTTTTTACAGCTTAGGTGCATGAGATGAAAGGAGTTCTTTG
Source organism: Danio kyathit (assembly GCA_903798195.1). NCBI lineage: Eukaryota > Metazoa > Chordata > Actinopteri > Cypriniformes > Danionidae > Danio > Danio kyathit. The sequence goes on along the minus strand of LR812538.1, from coordinate 42,849,464 downwards.
GCAAGGATTCACACATTAGTGCCCTGCCTTATCGCAGACACAACCTGACCTTTGTTGAGCGTAACATATTCTTATGTAATTTCCTGCCAGTGCTGAAAGAGCAGAAAAAAGAGAAGCTCTGGGATTCCTGAGAGTGACGTGCCATGAGTGTGATGTTAATCACTTGGATTTGAAAACTGCACAATGGTTGCAGTTTAATGGAGTAAAACTAGGAGTGGAAAAGGGATAGGCAGATCATTCTGTGTGAGCTCTATTACACCGTCTCTACTGGAGAAACAGAGACAGCCCTTGGCTATATTCCTCTGTCTCATATATATATATATATATATATATATATATAGGCAACAGTGTGTACGTGACATCTCTCAGATTTTTCAAGTGCGACGAAAACTGAGCCTCTGTGTCTTCAAGAAAACATGAGGAAGTTCACTGATGTTGTTTTGACATCTTGATTACGAAGAATGTGGCTAGATTAGCTGTTTTTGTGCAAAATGTTTCAGGCCTGCTTTATTTCAGAAATGAAACTATAGATGTGTGTGTGTTTGTGTGTGTGTGTATAATATATATGTTGTATTATTTAATCCTTTGTTATGCAGACATCCGTCTAACTTTATTCTCACATGTCTTTTCACAAATCATTATCTCTTATGCTTAATACTCTTGTGGAAATCTGACAGAAATAAAACATATACTGTTGTAAATGTTTGATATCGTATGAAATTAAAATAGAAATATTTTGTAACATTAAAAACGTTTTTCCTAAAAAAAAATATTAAAGCTAAACATTAATAGTAGCTTTTAAAAAATTATACTGAATATGAACTATGTGTATGTATATTCATTGTATATATGTGTGTGTGTGTGTGTGTGTGTGTATACAGTCAACTTTATTTCACTGGGGCATAGGCTATTACTGAACATAACTATGTATATACATAGTAATGTTCAGTAATATGCCCCAGAGAACCAAAGTTACAGTATACAGTGCATCCGGAAAGTATTCATAGCGCTTCACTTTTTCCACATTTTTTTATGTTACAACCTTATTCCAAATTGGATTCAATTCATTTATTCCTCAAAATTCTACAGACATTACCCCATAATGACAATGTGAAAAAAAGATTTTTTTTAATTGTTGCAAATTTATTCAAAATAAAAACCCTGAAAAATCACATGTACATAAGTATTCAGAGCCACTCTCGTGAAGCTCTAAATTGAGCTCAGGTACATTCTGTTTCCACTGATCATTCTTGAGATGTTTCAGCAGCTTAATTGGAGTTCACCTGTGCTAAATTCAGTTGATTGGACATTATTTAAAAAGGCATACACCTGTCTATATAAGGTCCCAGGGTTGACAGTGCATGTCAAAGCACAAACCAAGCATGAAGACAAAGGAATTGTCTGTAGACCTCCGAGACAGGATTGTCTCGAGACACAAGGCTGGGGAAGGTTACAGAAAAATGTTCTGCTGCTCTGAAAGTTCCGATGAGCACAATGTTTTAACCTCCATCATCCATAAGTGTAAGATGTTTGGAACCACCAGGACTCTTCCTAGAGCTTGCCAGCCATCTAAGCTGAGTGATCAGGGGAGAAGGATCTTATGCAGGGAGGTGATCAATAACCCGATGGTCACTCTGTCTGAGTTCCAGCGTTCTTCTCTGGAGAGAGGAGAACCTTACAGAAGGACAACCATCTGTGCAGCAATCCACCAATCCAGCCTGTATGGTAGAGTGGCCAGACGGTACATAGCAGCCCGCCTGGAATTTGCCAAAAAAGCATCCGAAGGACTCTCAGACCCTAAGAAACAAAATCTCTGGTGTGTTGAGACTAAAATTTAACTCTTTGGAGTGAATGTCAGGTGTTACGTTGGGAGAAAATCAGGCACGGCTCATCACCAGGCTAATACCATCCCTACAGTGAAGCATGGTGGTGGGAGCGTCATGCTGTGGGGATGTTTTTCAGCAGCAGGAACTGGAAGACTAGTCAGGATAGAGCAAAAGATGAATGCAGCAATCTACAGAGACATCCTGAATGAAAACCTGCTTCAGAGTGCTCTTGACCTCAGACTGGGGCGATGGTTCATCTTCCAGCAGGACAATGACCCAAAGCACACCATCAAAATATCAATGGAGTGGCTTCACAACAACTTTGTAATGTCTTTGAGTGGCCCAGCCAGAGCCCAGATTTAAATCCTATTGAACATCTCTGGAGAGATCTGAAAATGGCTGTACACCGTCGCTTCCCATCCAACCTGATAGAGCTTGAGAGGTACTGCAAAGAGGAATGGGCAAAAATTCCCAAAGACAGGTGTGCCAAGCTTGTGGCATCATATTCAAAAATACTTGAGGCTGTAATTGCTGCCAAAGGTGCATCAACAAAAAATTGAGTAAAGGCTGTGGTTTTTTACTTTTAATAAATTTGCAACAATTTCAAAAGACTGGGCTTAGATCGCGAACTGAAGAGCGGGGGTAGGAGGGGCACATTCATTTTGGAAGGGCACTTTATATCCCGGACTCAAAAGGGCATGTACAACACTGCACAGGTTGAGCCCTATGTGTGCACGTGCCTGTATACTGTACAAGTGTTAGATTAATTTGTTGTTTACAAGATTTAGAAAGGGCCTTTATCTGTACATGCTTTTTTTGTGTACCAACTCTGTATGTATGTGTATATATACAGCGGACGGATTTATAAAACTACATTCTCATGAAGATTTATTTGGGTTACTAGTTATGTGTTTGAGTATAACTTAATTTTAGTGAGGTTTTTAGACAACACAATACAAATGTTTTAACAAATGAAACAATTCATAAAAAAATCTATATTTAGTAAAATAGCACTAATTTTCAATCACAACAAACGAAAACATTCCCCTTTTTGCCTGTATGATGTATTTTTGAACTAAACAAAATACATTAAGCATGTTTTAAAGTCTTACGCCTTCTTTGAAACCCAGTTGCCATGCAAATCTGGAAAATGAAATGTGACAAAGTATAATAAGCAAACAGTTCACAATGACTCATACCAGAATTGATGTCTAAATAAATACACGCACGCACGCACACACATTCATAAACAAAGAGCTGCTACACAAAAGCATGTACAGATATAAAGGCCCTTTCTAAATCTTCTTGCTTGTAAACAACAAATTAATCTAACACTTCATTATTTGTATAACATTAATCAGATGTGGCTACATTAATGAAGATGCGGAGGAGGAGGTGAAGTAACAATACAATTCAGCGCCTAATCGCAATCATGGGAGTTATGGTTCGCTTCCAGGAATGTTCAGAGGCGACCACTTGGGAAACTAGAGTTCGCTGTGATTCATGACATTCAAACATTTGTAATAGCATCGAGCAGGGTTTTTATCCGGTCCACCGATAATTAACTGAGAAGTGCTCTGTGCTGCTGGGAAAACCCTCTGTGTCCTTGAGCAAATGACTTTGCACATTGAATACATGCAAACACCTGAATGGGCACTCGTGACTGGGAAACGCCAACCGGTGAAACAAGATGACTAGATAAATGTTGATGAAACGTGCCCTTCAGGTCAAGTGCAGACATTTCCATTTTCTCTTCATTTCCAGCAGGACGTTTCACTATTGACTGTGAAGCCTAAGCTTGTCCGGTAATGCTGATTTGTGTCTGCGCTGTCAATTTTGCTGGAGTGACTCAGATGCCAGTGCTTCTTCGGGGATGCCCTTGCTGAGGATTACAGAGGAGCTCCCTATTGGCAATGCGATGGGAACTCCAGGTCACGGCCGATGTGATCACCAGCTCCTTAAATGAACCGTAAGCCATTCTAACCTAGCTAGTAATCCATTTAACACAATACAGAACACATGCAGCACTCCTTACAAGAACACACACACACGTTTTGTATCACCTTTCCTTGATTTCTATTGATTTCATAATTAGCTAGGGGGGGTTTTCCATCCATAATTATGTTAAAGCACTATGTGGGGGACTTTAGGCTTAAAAGGGGTAGATAATGCAAAAATGTAAATCCTATCATCATTTATTCAACCTCCACTTGTTCCAAAACTGATTTTTTCTGTAGAACAAAAAAGAAGATATTTTGAAGAATGTTGGTAGCCATTGCCTTCCATAATGTTTTTTTTTCCTACAGACAACATATACATTTCTGGAGATCGCGAATTATGTAGCCAGAAGTATTTATGGCTGCATTTCATCTTTGAAATGAACAATCCAGGGCGGTATTACGCCATTCGATTTCACGCTCACCAGCTGACCGATTACCTCCTTATGGATGGCTTTCCCGCTGTTATCAGTTTGTCCAGTGGCTTGCTGCTTATGTCAGCGGACTTGAGACACTAGAAGAGTTGACTGGAACGATGAGGTTCGGGTCTGGCGAAGAACAGTTCCAGAAAGCTGGTAAGACAAAAACAAGAGCCAAAAAATAAATTGTTGACTATGGATGTCAGTGGCTTCTGTTTTCCGACATTCTTCAGAATAACTTGTGTTGTGTTCAACAGATGAAAGAAATTCTTAAAAGTTTAAAATCCTTTGAGTGAGTAAACAATGCTGAACTTTTCATTTTTGCGTAAACGGTCCTTTGAGATAGCATTAATTAAACAACGAATTAAAAACTCTGTAATTTTCTTAATTGATACCTTATATTTAATTCATTTTCTTTTCGACTTAGTCCCTTTATTAATCTGGGGTTGCCACAGTGGAATGAACCGCCAACTTATCCAGCACATGTTTTACGCAGCGGATGCCCTTCCAGCTGCAACCCATCTCTGAGAAAACCTTACATTTCCCATTTATTAATTTTTTCTAAAGCAACTTACAATGAGGATGAAGCACTTCGAGATCACCATAGAGTAGCATTATATACTGTAGATGCCATTACAAGTTAGTTTAGCAATTTAAAAAAAACACACATACTGTATAAATACACTTGCACAAACACACATTAACACGAAGAGGAAAGAGTGTGTCTCATACAGGTGTCACTTGCTTGCGTAAAGTGCCCACATAATTGCATAATGTTTTCCCCGAACATGGAGTGTTTATAAAAAAGTGTCTGATGCATATGGAGAGAGGTGCATCTCATACAGGTGGTTTGTCAAGCCCACTCACCTGCATGAAGCACACTCAGAATTGCACAATGTTTTCCAGAAACATGGAGTTTTGCATCAGCTTTGAATACAGCATCAGTATTATTAATATGCATACTTTGAGGTTCAACCAGCTAACATGCAAAATATGTACAGCCGATAAAAGGGAAAAATGAAGCACAAGTTTTTTTAAACTCTTCACTACTAGACTTGGAAGAAGAAAAATTGGCATCAGTTTATTATCTGGAGTTGTGTTGTGTTGCATCCATTGTGGAGAGATTTAATTCAGAACATTAATTAATTATTAACTGCTGCATGGGTGACACGGTGGCGCAGTGGGTAGCACGATCGCCTCACAGCAAGAACGTCACTGGTTCGAGCCTCGGCTGGTTGGCATTTCTGTGTGGAGTTTGCATGTTCTCCCCGTGTTGTTTCCCCCACAAGTACAAAGACATGCGGTACAGGTGAATTGAGTATGCTAAAATTGCCCATAGTGTATGTGTGTGAATAGGTGTGTATGGATGTTTCCCAGTGATTCAGCTGGAAGGGCATCCGCTGCGTAAAAGCTTATGCTGGATAAGTTGCTGGTTCATTCCACTGTGGTGACCCCAGATTAATAAAGGGATTAAGCCGAAAAGAAAATGAATGAATGAATGAATAACTGCTGCATTTAGCTCACGAACACAATATATTTTTAAAATGTGCACTCATGTGAGGAACCAACATAATAACTAAATGGCATTATCCATGAACATTCTTGAGTAAACATGGGCCTTTTTGCACTCTCCAGATATTCTTTAATATGCATAATATCATACTTTAGTTCACAATAACAAAAACTTTTTGCGTACATCTGAGAATGTGCTTTTGACAAATAACCCAGGTAGCAAAGAATTCTGGCCCAGATTTTGGCATAAAGCTGGCACAGCAGGCATTCATCCGGCACTGGCATACAGCATGTGGGCCAAACATGGCCCAGGTTTGGCAAAGGTGGCACTGTCTTTAAGGCGGCACACAAGGTGGCCAGATGCCAAATGTAGTATTTGGCCCAGATGTTAAAAATTGATATGTGTGCCATGTAAGTTTGGCCTGTCTTGACCCACATTTAAAATGCATCCCAATAATTTTTGAGTAAAGAAAAAAAATCTACCAATCAGGCCACTTTGAGAAAAAGCACGCCCATAGTGTGCCTAAAGCGCAATGCTTCCTGAGATGATCAATTTCATTGCAATCAGGACACACCAACCTATCTGGCCCAGTTCAGGCCCAGTTATGAGTTATTAACTTAGCTGTGACTTGACCCAGATATGGTCCATGTTTGGCCCTTGTCTAGAAGCCAGACTTGGTCCACTCATACTGTAATTCACTGTGGCATTTGGGCCAATCAAAACCTGATTGTGTGGGCCAGAGAAATTTTGCCATGTGGGAATGAGAACTATATTAGTCATTACATTTAATAATTAAATTATTTTATATTGATTATTAATCACCAATTCTTGTTTTTAAATCTCATTAGCCGTTTATTTACAGTAAAATACATTTTCTCCGGGTGAGAACGCTTGCATTTTGAGTGTCATTTTCACATCCTGTCATGGTGATAATGTACTTTAGTCTCATTTTTCATTATTTAAACAAGCGATTTATCAATAATCAATTTAAATAACAATTGCTTCAGGGAACTCATAAAAATTGACAATCCTAGTCCACACAAATGCACATTATAGTTCTGCGGTAATGTCATCTGCCTTTTTAAATGAGCTACATTCATGCTATGTCATAATTACTGTCATTTTGAGATGACAACATGTGATGTTGTGCCCAGAGCTGTTATCTAAATCTGTAATTTACGAGATGTATGTGAACATGAATGCTTTTTTCTAGTTGGAATCTCATAATTATGGTATTTCCCATATGTCATGAATGCAGTTATGCATGCACTCTTTAAAGCAGGATGGATTCTGATTGTCTGTTATTTATCTTTAGCTGAGAAATCATCAGAGTTTACTTGAGAGGGGTCTGGACCGGATGCAGTGCAATTTGAGCTGCATCCAATGCTTTTTCACCTAACCCCATCCCTAACCCTACCCGTCACAGTGACGTCACTCACTCCATTGAGTGCATTGTGTCTGACATTGCATCCCTGAGTGATGCAATCTCAGCTTGCATCATACAGGCTGCATCCAGATACTATTGGTTTACTTTGGAAATGCTGGTTTATTTGGGGTCAAACAAAACCTACATACACAAGAATAATGAGCATGTTTACATGTACTTAAACTACTGTAGTCAGAGTAGTGTGTTTACATGCCACATACAGTATGTAATCAAATATGAACGTTCTCAAAATATTCTTCATGTAAGCATGCATATTTACAGCCTACAGTTTCTCTTTCCTAAACAATATGTGTCATGCATTGAGGCTCAGGAAACACTGCCATTTTAGATGAGAAATGGAAAAATCTGATGGTGAAATAAGTCACATATTGTGCTGTAGTTCATGGATGATTGCGTCTTTGTAAAGAAAATAAATCTAAGTCTAACATCCAATACTCCTCTAACATTATGAAAGGGCATTTCAAAACAATATCTTACCACATTTGACTATTGAGATGTAAAGGCTTTGCAAAATGACAGGTCTTAAGAGAAACAAATGGCACAATAAAGTAGTTTCTCAAAACTAAACTCATCCTTAACTACTCAAGAACTCCTGATCATGCTGATGTTGGCAATACTTTTCTATTGTTATTCAGTGTAAACGCACTAGACGGACGTGCATAAGGAGTTTATGAGTAGTTAAGAATGTACTGTAGTTAAAGTCAGTTCATGATTAACGCATGCATTAACTCATCATGAGTCTACAATAAAGTAATGTTTAGTTTACATATTAATACATCATTATTCATGTACTGTTATTGTAAAGCGTTACCGTTAATACTACAGTATGTATAGCATTCATTAATGAAGTGTTGCAAATACTATAACAAATACAGTATAATACATTTTACTGGGGTTCAAAAACACTATATATTTAATAATAATAATATTAAATTATATATGTAAAATTTATTATTATTAAGTACTGTAGTATTTTGTCATCTTGGCTCTTTAACATTATGAAAGGGCATTTTCTCACATGAACTGTATCCCACCTTTTTATATTATTCTGCATCTGCATTTTTAACCAACCTTTTTCGATAATACATTATTTTCGAAATGGCATTTTCTCCATTACACTTCTTTTGTGATGTGTAAGTTGAGCAGACCTAATGTCATTGCGCGTTCTCGCTCTGCATCAGATCGCACGAACACAAGACATCTGTCGCGGTTTGGAGCCGGAGGAGCTTGTTCTGGAGAAATTTCACCAAGGGAGTTCCCTTCTCCTATCAAGACAAGGAAGAGGCCGGGCGGGTAGACTCGGTCAACCCCACACCCCCCTCCTCCCGCTCTACGGGGACGCGCGCTGGGGGATCCGATGACGTCACAATCACACTGACACACACGTACGCGCGCGCGTGCAGATTCTCTCTCTACTTCTCTTCTCCCTCTCTCGCCTTTCTATTCTGGGAAGCGACGCTAGGAATAACCCCGTCTGCCCCCCCGAAGCCCCCAGTTGAAGAAGAGGACTAAACTCACTTTCATCTCTTTCTGAAGAAAAGGCGCAGCACATTGTACTCGAACACCAGATGTCTGCAGCGTTGTCATTGCGTAACAATTCGAATTTAAACGGTTATTTTGTGTCAGTATAAACAGGACGCGACGGTGGCGTTTGACATTCTTTTGGAATGTTGTGGGCGGATTTGAGAACGTTCTACCGGTAAGTTCTACCCTTGTACACCTTGTTCTAAACATTCCAGGGAGTGACATTCTTTGGAAAGCTCTTTCAAGTAAAAATGCGGCGAGGATGGGTCTCCTCCGCTTATTGGGACATGTGGGGAATACCCAGTTTGCTTGGTTGCAGATAGTGAATATTGTGTAATATCCTAAGGAATTTGCCTCGGAGGGTGCGGGGAAAAGCGACATTTATCGCTATGCTGTGAGCGACTGTCAGTAATGTTATGCGGGTCTGTGCTCTTTGTGTTCTTGTAGACCGTTCGTTTTTTCAGCATGGGCAATGTTGTGATCTGTATTTCCATGTACACACCGCCTGTGCGCGTGTATGTGTGCGAGCAGGAGAGAAGGTGGGTGGGACTTTGGCTCGTTCCGGGAATGTTCCATGACGCGCTCTCAGTCAGTGAAGGGGCCCTTCAGGGAGACTCTCGATGTGCGATTGTTGCTGGAGTCAGATGACACCTGCTATAAATGACTCTGTTGTGATACGATCGATTAGAACAAAGTGGGAACGTATTACAGACATTACATTGTGTTTTTAATTTGCATTAAATCCAAGAATTTGAACTTTCTAAAGCTATAACAAATATTTATTAAATTAATAGTTTATAAGCTGCAAACGCATACATCAGTGTGTAAAGGTATAATTTACACACAAAAAATAGATTAGACATCTATATAAATGTATATTTAATTTATATTATTATTTAATTTATTTATTTTTTATTTATTTATTTTTGTTTTATATATATATATATATATTATCCATTTACGCAGTCATCTAGGCAGTTATCTAATGTTCGTCCCTCCTGTTGCAGCCTGTTACATATTAAAGCTTACTTGCTGCCTGCCAGAATTATACCCATTAAATATTTATCCATAAATGCTAGGTCATATATAGTCTGAACATTGTGTCTTACTTTTCCAGATATACAATGATTGTCTGATTAGGGAATACCATTTTTTGGTTTAATGCTTTCTGTTGATGTATTACATGGATTATGAATTCTACTTTGTCAAGACAAATTTCTTTCTAATCTTTTATAATCAATTCAAGATGTACACTGTACATTTGGTTTGCATAGGCAGTTTAGTTATGTAACTCTTAACACTGTCATAGCAAGTACAGCAGTAGAGCAGGGTCAAGGGTGTAGCCAAGTATTTACAACCCATCAGGCAAATTAGTTTATTTGACTATGCCAAACAGATGAGCCAGTGCCTTGTGCTCTGAGTTGATATATATGTCCAGTGTGATGCATAAACACACCCACAGCATCTCTTCCTGACACTGACATATGATACATAAACATCATTTTGTTTTCCATCACCTGGGTTCTATCCATCAAGGAGCAACAGACAGAGTTGGAGGTTTGACAAATGTCCTTGCACATTTTTTTCCACAACAAAATCAATCACATTGATTCCATGTTGAGCTTTGACACATCTAGGCTTTCGGGCAATTTGTTTGTAATTGTTTCTGGTGGAAAGTCACTTTTAAAGGTAAACTGTCCCAGCTTATGTTCTCACACTAAACAACACCAACACACATGTATGATTCACCTCTTGAAATGGCCTTCATTCCGTAATGCCAACATCAACAAATAGATTCCTGGAATAAGGGAAGCATATTTGAAGGTTTCAAATTCTCAAGTGCATCTCCGATGGAAATTTTAATAAGCTTGCTTTGTGATAGCCTGATCACCTGTGCAAACTCAAACATTAAATGCAGAGAATCCTCAGCACAATTTTAAGAAGGGAAAGGTCACATTCTCAAACCACAGCACTGTCACTAGCCACAGAGGGACAGTAGCATAGAAGCATTTAGCAGATGCTTTTATCGGAAGCAATAGAGCAGTGCAGGAATTATATGAAGCTTTCTTATTGTGTTGTATAATAGGGATTTTCTATTTATTAATAAAAAAATGTCTGTGATTTCATTTTTACACTAAGGATATGATGCTCAAAAAGACTGCATATTTATTTATAAATGTATGTATTTTCTAGGGGTGTGGCGAGATCTCGGGCTACGAGATCTCACGAGACTAAATCGCCACGAGATTTCTCATCAAGATAAAAAGTTGTCTTGTCAGTTGTGATGGAACATGTGGGTGAATTTAGTACTGAAGATTGGAGACAGGACTGGATTTGAACTGCAAATCAAGTGCTTTGTACAACTGGCAACCCGGGCTGCCCCTGTGTTGGGCGTCAGGCCAATCGTTGGCGTTGGCATTGGCGTGAACTGGAGTTCAAAGGTTACCGCGTCCAAAAGCAAAGGCTGCTACAACTGCCACCACACAAATTAACCATGCGATGTAATAGCACTTTTGATATGCTTAAAAAGATCACATCTCCTCCGTGTGCGCACACACAGTGAACTCATGGAGATACACACACACACACCCGTCATTATCATCCTCATTTATGCCGTCTGGAAAAAATTGAATTTTTCTTTTCATTCGGCATATGGTATCAAACTTCATTAAAACAGCTCTCTCCTATCAGTCCATACTCGCATTCAGTAGCTCACAGTTTGTTCAGTCAGTAGAGTTTTTAGCAAAATATTTTGCAGTGTTTGCATGTCCTTTATGGCATAATTCATTAAAATAGAAGTAAAATAACATTCATTACAAGTTGATAAAAAAAAAAACACCTAAATAGTTTTGCATTTTGTGATTTTTTTTTCTGTTAAATAAAAGACTATTTACCATTCATATATTTCATAATTGGGAATTCCTAAAAAATAGTATACAAATCTCATCTCGTTCTCGTGAGTTCAATCTGGTGTCTCGTCTTGTGGATTAAGCATCTCATCCCACCCCTATTATTTTCTAAAGCATAAATGTCACCCTGCAACACAAAACCAGGCAGAAATGCAACTATTAAAAATTTAGAATCTGAGGGTTAAAAAAAAAATGTAAATATTGCATATAAAGTTGTCCAAATTAAACTATTAGTCTTAGCCATGTATATTACTAATCAAAAATAACATTTTGATATATTTATGGTAGAAAATTACAAAATGTCTGTATTTAATATTCTAATGATTTTTAGTATAAAAGAAAAAACTATTATTTTTGCCACAAATAAACCTGCACAGCCATAGAGCGGTTTTGTTGTCCATGGTCACAAATTTGTAATGAGTAACTAGATAAGAATGTTTGGGGTTTCCGTGCGGTCTTCTGTTTTATTCTGCTCTATCAATTCAGGGTGTCTGTGACATTGACCAATGTGACTAAGCTTTTTCATACAAACCGTACAAAATGGTGTTGGTGCTGCTTAGTAGCATTATGCAATTTAGTTACAATCACAACAATATTCCTGCCTTCATTCTGTTTCCATAAGGAACTACCACACTTTGGTAGTCATTTTTTTCTTTGTGCTCTACAATGTAAAAAAAAAAAAACTATTTGCCGCCTTAAATTTTTAAAGGTGCAGTATGTAAGTTTGACACCCAGTGGTTGAACTAGGTATTGCATTCCAGGATCAAAACAAATGCAAGCACAGGTTGCCATAGACCAGGAGCGAGTCTCGAGCCTAAAGGTTGATTTAAATCATGTTCTAAATAAAAGCAACAGCACGCGATAGAAGGAATATTTTCCATATTAAAAAGAGTTTTTGTTCTAACCACCACCTTAAATTGATATATTAGAAACGGCATCTATTTCTCATAGGTAAACAACAGGAAAAATTGACAATGATTGCCTCAGGTACACCACATATGCTTTATTCAGTGTTAAATGCTAATAATGTGAGTTTGAATGCCATTTTATGTGATATTTACTGCCATACTACTGAAAGCAGCAGCAGATAGTTTACTTTAGATCTTGAAAATAAAATAACCTTACCATTTCGTGAGTGAGTGCACATGCTGTGCTTCTATATGGCCGTATTTAAATTTCGTGTTTTGTCTGGTGCAAACAGCCAAATAGCTTATCACTGCAAATCTCGTCATGTATCGTGTTGTTAGGACACGGGGTTACAATGTAACCTGCTCACTTAATGTTTACGTTTGTAATATTTATATTATTTGCTAATTAATAACCTCATGTAGAACTCCGAATCTGCGTCTCATTTTGAAGTCTGCTACTTTCCACCGGAGGTTGCATTTCAGTCACGGACGCATGCTTTAAGAGCCTTTCTAAATGATGGATGAAATATGCGGTTTTCCACCAAGGCAACCCGGGGTGCTGAAATATAATTGGCTAAAGTGTCATTGGGTTGGTTAAAGAACCAAAACAAAGACAGCGTTCAGCAGAATATCTAACGTTAGCATTGTTTTTTAGATAAACAAGTTTGCCCACTTGGCAATCTTCTTAAATGTCCTCAAACATATTATGGTAATTTTATGCTTTAGAAGAGTCAAAAACCTACAGCACCTTTACGTTGAACCAAATGAACTTTCCAGTCATCTCAGCTTACATCATAAACGTCATCCTAAAATGTGTATAACTTTAAAATAGTTGAATTCTGATTAACTTATTAAAATAAGTTTACATTTAGTCAAATTGAATTGAAATTTAGATTTACATCCTGCAGAAAACAAAAGAAAGGAAGGGTGTAAATGTAAAATAAGTAACATAAAAATCATTTGTTGTCATGGCATTTTTTGTCAAATTATTTTTTATAATGCAAGTTGGTTTCTAATTCTACCTTCTCAATGACTTCACAAACATAAAAAGTTAAAGATTGCAGATTATGACTGGTTAGTAAACAAGTTTCTTGTACTCAATAAAACTGCAATTTAGAGGTCAAAATGTTAATATTGGCGCAAAAATATTGTGAACCTACCATTTCCTTATGTCTTACAAGTAATCATTTAAAAAAATATAAAATTTTGTACTCATCATAAAACATTGGGTATAGAACCAAATCATGAAATGAATGTATTGTTACTCACCTAACTCAAGGTATACATTTAACAAGCCTATGATCTTGGAATTGCTTGTGGTAGGATTTGCTGTTTGAACTACGTGAAAACTGGCATGCACCAATTGTGGTTAAGTGTGCAGCGACCACTGTTGTTTTTCTTGTGCATGATGAGAAAGGAAGGATTTGTTCTCATGGTTCTGGTATGGAAGGAAACAGTTGAGGCATATCAGCACTCACACGCTGTGACAGAATGGATGCCTGCATCTGGGGTCTGCTTTTCCACCTGTTGCTTCAGGTTACATAATTGGATTTCTTCACAAGAATACAAGGTTAAGAAGGAAGATAGCTATCAGGGATGGCCATGTGCATGCTACAGCATATGGGGTCAATTCCCTATCGAAGACTATCAGAGATAAGTAATGGGTGGATGCATTTTTTTTAAATAGTGTAAGTTTGCATAGCATTAAAACATTACATCAGAGCTTTTACTTATGAAGTTGTATAATGGTGATTTTCAAATTTTTTATTAAGATAATGTCTGTGATAAACAAAAACTCCTAAACATAATTTTTTTTTCGCTCTACAAAGTAAATTAGACGCATCAAAAATGACTTTGAAGCAGGTTGACGTCAGACCCCAACGTCAAGCCGTCAATGTCCAACCTAAAATCAATCAAATATCAACGTCTAATCATGTTACACCTTGACGTTGTGTGAATGTTACTACTATAAAATCTATCAGACGTTGAATTTTGGTCACTTTCCAACACAACCTAAAATCAAACAAATATCAACGTAATTTGATGTCGTTATTGGACGTCAAAATAATGTTGTCCTTAGCCCATACCTGCCAACGTTTGACTCTGAAAATCCAGGAGACCGGTGAAGTGGTGGGGATGTCTAGGTGTTGGGGTGAGGTGACTGAATAACACAGATAAGTAACTGTACTATGCACCAAGTTTCGGGCAGCTGCTGCGATCGGATACTACAGTATACCAAAGTTGGCTATCCGGGGGTGGTATAGACTGTACCAAAAAGCTGAGGACAGGGTGATGGGGGGAGGGGGGGTTGAAATTAAGGGAGTTTTTCTGGGAGAAATAACAAAATGGGAGGGTGGCGGGAGATAGGTCTGAAATATGGGAGACTCCCGGGAAAAACGAGAGTGTTGGCAGGTATGGCTTAGACGCTGGCACGTTGACATTGACCTTTGGTCGTCATGACCTAAATCTAACCTAATATTTACATCTTATGATGTTGTGTGCCTGCAGTGAACTGTTTGAAAAGCTGGAATTTTAGATATTAATAAAAATCTAATTGAATTCCCAGTTTGCATAGCATTAAAACATTCATTCTAGCTCTCTAACTTGCATCTTGGTGTTACATAAATTGAATCTTGTAAGGATGCTGGGAGGAATCTGCATGTGTGTGTGTGTGTGTGTGTGTGTGTTGTAATCCTGAGGCTGTCTTGAGTGTGTCAAGATGAGCCGGCGTCTGTGTTGACACCCCGCCAGAGTGCGAATGCTGCGCGTGACGTCCTCGCTCGCTTCAGCTGCACAACAGGAAATACTCACGGCCTCCCCTCCTTCCTGCTTTGAAAAAGAGGTAGTCTCTCTCTTGCTCGCTCGCACTCACTCTCCTGCCTTTCTTTTCTTTCGTTTTCTGCAGCAGCAGGGGCAAGGCGAGACCTATTTTAATGCCTGCAGCCATTGCCAGTGTGCCTTTGCCTTGGCTGACACCTCCTTCGGACTATCCGGCCAATCAGAGCGCAGCTGCTTACACCGAAGAAACATGATCGTTTTTTTCACTCTATTGCTCCTTTCTCTGAGCAAGTGAAGGTAGCAGGAGTGGGAGCAACCAAAAGAAAGAGTGCGCGATAGAGGAGGAGGGAGGAGGGAGAGAGAGAGAGTGAGAGAGAGAGAGAGAGAAGGCTGCAGACAGCGGTAGGGAAATAGCTTCTTGCACAGAACGTGAGCGAATGGTGATTGTACGGGCTTGTGCGACTGCCACAACAGAGAGGAAGGAGGTTTGGAGCCCCCGAGGATCTCAAGGATGCCATGTCAGGTGAGCAGCTGACCTGGGCAAGCAGAGATAGCAGTGAGAAAAGAATGAGAATGAAAGTAAAGAACTGCTGGTTGTGTTGGGGTTCGTGCTTTCGCGCTGCTTGTTTTTAAGTCTGGCTGAAGTGACAGCTGGCTAGCGGACACTGACAGGAGATCTGACCACTGCTGGACATAAGTTCAGTAGCCTATGGGAACAAGTTTGTTAACCCACTGGCATACCTTTGCTGATGATGTGTAGTGATTAAATGTTGATAACTGCTTGCACTAGGTGACTTGGCATTATGAATGCTGCTGGACATTTTTTATTTTTTTTCATTGGTATGTGTGTGTGTGTGGGTGCTTTAATGAAAACCAGTGTTGCATGCACTAATGACATTATCTTTTTCTGACAGGGTGTGTGAGGAGGGTGTGTACCTGGATTAGATTCCCGGGACCGTCAGGAAAAGAAAACCAAACACTGGGTACAGTATGTTTGAGATGCGTTGTTTTGTGTTTAAAGTACACTGTGGCCAAATTGTGTTGATTAGCATAAATAAGCACAAGTGTTTATGTTATGCTCATGGCCGGTTTACTCAAAAGTTTGTAAAGCAGTGACATCACCGGTTTCTGTGTATTTGGTAAAGCTTCTCTAGAAACGTTTGCGCAAGGGTGTATTACTTGAAACCATGCTTCTTCTTTTAAACCTGCAGATTCTGAGCTTTGTTAATAGGTCTGAATAATTAATAAGCAGGTAATTGAGTTGGGATAATTATTCATTATAAGAATATGATGAATATCGCCAACAGACCGATTTGGGAAGTATTTCTCCTGCTCTCATTAGTTTTAGTCAGTTTTGATGAACTTGCAGTCAACTTTGTTCAGAGCTGAGTTGGAGATAACAAAGAGAAGGAGTCAGTGGGCCAAAAAACTGAAAGGGGAAGTGAAAACAGTAAAAGTAGAACAAACTTTTTGGTATCACTTTATTTTGATGGTCCCTTTAACACATTTTGTTGAATTTAAGTTACATTGCATTGGCATGCCAACTAATTCTCATTAGATTATAAGTAGACTGTTGGTTGGGGTTAGGGTTAGTGTAAGTGTAAGTTGACTAGGCATGGGTCGGTATAAGATTGTGACGATATGATAACCTTGGACAAAAATATCATGGTTCACGATATTGGGATTACTGCTCTAAAATATGCTCTTTTTAATTGTTTGGGTAAAAAAATAAAACTTTTTTCCCCTTTGAACACAATATATTTTATTTTGAGAAACATTTGAGATATTTTGGAACATTAAACATGTCAAATGAATCATTGACTTCTGTCTTTATTAGTTTCAAAAACACTGATTTCTTTACAATTTAAAATGGCATCTTTAGATATTTTTTCTGCTGGAGATACTGTTGTCCTAAAAAAATGTAAATAAAAAATCTTACACATACCTTAGGAACGGTATAGCAGAAAATGAATTAATCCATATCAAACAGTCCCTTAAAAGTCATGTCTCGCTTTCGGTTTCGGGCTCAAGTGAACCGCGCTCTGGCCCACCTCTTCCAACCGGGCCAGGGCCGCCCAAGTGTATCGTGCCTGAGCCCGATTCAGAGCGCTCACACTTCTCAAACGATCCAGGAAACGGGCCTTGGCAGGGTCCAGATAGCATAGTGTAAGTAAGGCCTTAAAGTCAGTTAAATGTCTATTGAAGGAGCAGTATCAACAAATATTAAGCAGACAGTCTACTAATACTCAAATCAGAAGTAATTGGTAGTAAATATAGTTACAATGCATCTTTTAGTCAAAAAAATGTGCAATAGGGACTATCAAAATAAAGTCTTACCAACCTTTTTTTAATTTATTCTAGATTATGGTCATCTTGCATGTGTTGTTTTGGTGGAGATTTTTGAGGTAGGCCTAAAATGCTGTATGTGTCCTGTGCCACTCTTTGTGTATAGGCCAGGCCTCTTCTGTTTTTCTTTCTTTCAGTTTCCCTCGACCATATGCTCGGCATACAAAGAGCTGTTTGTGACTCTACATAGTTTGCACTGTAAAAATAGATGTATAAAACATTGATAACCATCAGGCACTGCACAAGCCTGCCAGTGGATCAACAAAAACCCAGGCACGAGCAACGCTGAGCAAATTGTACAAGAGTGTGTACTATAAAAGTAAATTGAATGTGTGTTGGTTGATTCAGGGTGTGGTGAAGTCATTTCTGTTTTGGCGTGTGTTTGTCGATGTGGAGCTTGGTGGTTAGCACCGGGCCGTAGGTAGTGTGTGAACTGTTGTGTCTGTCTGGACCAGAGTATTGTGGGTGGCAAGTGTTGTTGATCCATGCCTGAAGCAATTCAGTGATGTAACCACAGTTTGCTCGAGGTGATGGAGCAGACAGGCCGTTTAACTTTTCTGTTTGTTTTCAGTCTGCACAGTTCAGGTAATGTTAAGCAACTATTTTTAATCGATTCCTGAATTTTTTTTTTTTTTTTTGAGGTTAAGAGTGTTTGTCGTGCCAGTGTTTATCAGTCTGGGTTAAATGGCACTTGATTGCTCGACTTCTATTGGCTAGGAGTGTTGTGATGCTCTTTGCTGATTTAAGGTGACAGTGAAGTGCCCTTTAGACATTATACACTGTGCTAATTGGAAAAAAAAAACAGGCAGCCCCTGGAAGGAAGGCAGCTGTATGGCAGTCTCTGAGTGGCATGTGAGTTTGCCCTTGTTTACCTCAAGGAGTGTGACCATTGTTGACATGGAGAGGTCAAACGGTCATTGGGCCAATCCTCTGTTATAGGAAGGAGTGGTTTATGTTTGGGTCAAAATATCAAAGGTGATGAGTGGAACTGGGTAAGAGTGTTTTTAGTGTGGAAAATTGTTTTACATTTGGACTTGCTGTCAACAATTAGATTTACTGCTTACAGTGCAACCTGCTAACGTAAATCAACATAGAAATATAATGTATATATATATATATATTTACCTAAAAACTGAGTTTACTGAGTATAAATAGATATTGACTTCTCAAAATGTTTCAGGGATCAGGAAACATTGGTAATTTTACTGAAAAGTAATGGCTCGTATTGTTTTACAGTTTTGTTTTGATTCACTACAAAGTACTGACTCTACGTGTCTAATGAATCGATGTGAATAGTGAATACAATGGTTCTGATGTTTTCTTTTGATTCACCTAAAAATTCTGACTTTTAAGAGTCATTTGTTAGTGAATCATTCTACGCTGTTTGTGTTCTTTTATTTCACCTAAATTACTGACTGGCCTGTAAGAGTCATTTGTTAATGAATCGAACTACTGTACATTGGTTGATTCATTTTAAAAATACTGACTGGTCTGTAAGAGTCATTTGTTAGTGATTCAAACTACTGTACGTTGGTTGATTCATCTAAAAAATACTGTCAGGCCTGTAAGAATCATTTGTTAGTGAATTGAACTACACTGGGCCTGCTGTATTATTTTGATTCATCTAAAAAATATTGCTTCATGAGAGTCATTTGTTAGTAAATCGTACTATACTGGTTGTGCAGTTTTCCTTTGATTCATCTAAAAGACTGACTTTTAAGAGTCATTTGATACTGAATCAAACTTCACTGGTTGTACATGATTCTTTTGATTTACTTAAAAAACACTGACTTGTAAGAGTCATTAGTTAGTGAATCAAACTACTGTACATTGACTGATTCATCTAAAAAATACTGACTGGCCTGTAAGAGTCATTAGTTAATGAATCAAACTACTGTACATTGGCTGATTCATCTAAAAAATACTGACTGGCCTGTAAGAGTCATTTATTAGTGAATCAAACTATTGTACATTGGCTGATTCATCTAAAAAATACTGACTGGCCTGTAAGAGTCATTTCTTAGTGAATCAAACTACTGTACATTGGTTGATTCATCTAAAAAATACTGACTGGCCTGTAAGAGTCATTTCTTAGTGAATCAAACTACTGTACATTGGCTGATTCATCTAAAAAATACTGACTGGCCTGTAAGAGTCATTTGTTAGTGAATCAAACTACTGTACATTGGTTGATTCATCTAAAAAATACTGACTGGCCTGTAAGAGTCATTTGTTAGTGAATCAAACTACTGTACATTGGCTGATTCATCTAAAAAATACTGACTGGCCTGTAAGAGTAATTTCTTAGTGAATCGAACTACTGTACATTGGTTGAGTCATCTAAAAAATACTGACTGGCCTGTAAGAGTCATTTGTTAGTGAATCAAACTACTGTACATTGGTTGATTCATCTAAAAAATACTGACTGGCCTGTAAGAGTCATTTGTTAGTGAATCAAACTACTGTACATTGGTTGATTCATCTAAAAAATACTGACTGGCCTGTAAGAGTCATTTGTTAGTGAATCAAACCATGTACATTGGTTGATTTATCTAAAAAATACTGACTGGCCTGTAAGAGTCATTTGTTAGTGAATCAAACTACTGTACATTGGTTGATTTATCTAAAAAATACTGACTGGCCTGTAAGAGTCATTTGTTAGTGAATCAAACTACTGTACATTGGTTGATTCATCTAAAAAACTGACTGGCCTGTAAGAGTCATTTGTAAGTGAATTGAACTACACTGGTTCTGCTTTATTCTTTTGATTCACCTAATCATACTGCTTTGTAAGGGTAATTTGTACACTGGTTGTGCAGTTTTCTTTTGATTCATCTAAAAATACTGACTTTTAAGAGTCATTTGATACTGAATCAAACTGTACTGGTTGTGCAGGATTCTTTTGATTTACTTAAAAATGACTGGCTTGTAGGTGTCATAGTGAATCAAACTACTGTACGTTGGTTCATTCATCTAAAAAAAGTTTGACTGGCCTATAAAAGTCATTTGTTTGTGAATTGAACTACACTGGTTCTGTTGTATTCTGTTGATTCACCTATACATACTGCTGTGTAGAGTATTTTTTTAATGAATCAAACTACACTGGTTGTGCAGTTTTCTTTTGATTCACCTATTAAACACTGGCTTGCAAGAGTCATTTGTAAGTGAATCGAACTACACTGGTTGTGCTGCACAACCATAAAAAATTGATTCACTTAAAAGTAAAAGCTCAAAAGAATCATTTGTTTTTTGATTCACTAAAAAGTACCAGTTCAAAAATATGTCAGACTACAATGGCTGTGCTTTATTATTTTGATTCACAATACACAAATAAATAAATAAAATTATAAGTGTCATTTGGTCATGACATTTTTTTTAAAATTACAATTTTCATTGTAGTAAAAGTGAAGTGTCTAGTGGGAACTGTTTTTGGTCATCATAAGGTTTGTCTCTGGTGTTTCACAGTCATAATCTGACTAATGTTGAAAAGATTTTTAAGCGTTTTTTCAACATCACATTCTTGTGACATTAGTGTCATCTATGAATACAGGTTGAACTTCTGACCAGTGTCAGCATGATGTCATTCATTCAGAACAACAACAGTCCAGTAATAACATGTCAGCACGCATTATGATTAATACTTACAGGCAATCTGTACACCTGTTAGTGTTTTTCAGCTAAATGTGGCCATGAAGGATTTTTGTACCATAAAAACGGTTGACCTGTGTGTGTCTCTATACATAGTGCATGACACTTTGACCCTATTTAGGGGCTGTCAGGTCATGGATCCTCCATCCAAGGCAAAAAGGTCAGCGCTGTCAATCATGTTCACTGTTCTCAGGAGAGACCTGTTTCCTGCCTATGGCTCTTTAATCTTTTATGTCTACAATTAGTCTATGACAAATGGCCCTTGATTGTTACACAAGCTGTGTGAAATCTCTCTGAATGGTCATCAGGTAAGCATTCTGTCGCAGACTGAGAGAAAGGACTGAACAATTGAATAAAATTATGTGGAAAAAGGGGGGGGGTTGAACAATTTGGCTCATGTTTTTCTAAAAACTAAAAAAACTTTTTTCAAGGTTGTTGATATTGTTGCAAAATGTGTCAAATGCATGAAAACAATAATACCTTTTATGAAATATTCTGGGTCAGATTTACCCGATAATCGAAGTAAGCAGCCGCTTAGGGCCCCAGGACATTTTTGGGCCCCCAATAAATGTCTATATAAATTATACCTATAACATTGTGTTTTTCTACTATTTACTATCATATTTTGTAGGGTCTAACAAATAAATAATAATATAATTATTACTTCTATGCAAATTTGTCTTACAACCCCCATTATGGAGCAGTCCAGCAATCAAATCAATTAAAGATTTAGAGCCCTATCATACACCTGGCGCAACATGTGTTTGGCACGATTTGTTGCTGTTTTCAAACCAACGCAACCCTAATTTTCTTGTTTTTGTTCAAATAGCAAATCCATTTACGCTGCTTTGTGGACTCATGGGTGTGCTGGTCTAGAATGGAGGTGTGTTAAGGCACATTGTTGGCGTGTTGCTATTTGGAGGAACTAAAATATACTGCGCAATTGACCAGCTGAAAGCAGTTTTGAAACAAATATTTGCGCTTAACGAACAAAATTATATATGTAGGCTAATGGATGTCTTCAGTGGAGTACAACACCGTTTCCTTATCCACAAAAGTAAAGGAGTAAAGAATAAAAGTGAAGAGAAAGAGAAAGTGAAGAGGTCGAATGGAGGAGGCTCATTCTTTATCCTCACTCTGCAGATGCTCTGTTTAACTGTTTTCTCGCTAGTGAAGCATTCAGTTTTTCCACTTACAAATTCCGCCATGTAAACAGCAAATGCACCATGGGGCGACGCAACTGACTCTTAAAGGGAAAAAGAGATTAGACTCTGATTGGTTTAATGCATGTTATTCTCAAAACACACCCATAACCCATTAAGAGAATAAGAACACCCCTGTTAGACCATGTGCCGGGACGCAAACCTTATTTTTCCATTCTTAAAATAGCAAACGTGGATTCGGACATGCTCTTAATGCTTTTGTGCTTTAGACTTTGCGTCTAGATCATTAAAATAGAGCCTATAGTTTAAAAAAAAAACATTTATTAATTTCGATTTATTTATTAGGCAATTTTTAGTTGTGAATTGATAAAATGATAGAAAACATAGAAAAGAGATTGAGTGATATAAGAATCTAACTTATACCCAGAACGGGTGCAAATCATTAAATGCACCCGTTCTGGGTATAAGTATAAGTTAGATTTAATCAATTGCAGTGGGATAATAGCAATTTAAAGCATGAAGTAACTTTATTTTACCTAAAAAAGCAAATCAACATTATAGTAAAGCAGTTTTAAAGGAAGCAAATAATACCATTTTAGTAAAGCTTATAATTTAAGAAATGTATTCCAGCTGTCTTTAATTTTTGTACATATCAGTATGGTTATAATTATAATAATACATATTGAAATCTTAATATTTTAATAACAAACACTGACATTTCTTCATAAACTTTATTTTTATATTTATTTATAGACCATTTCAATGTGGTTATGTCATTGGCCCATGAACATTTCCTGCTTGTTATCAAACTATTTCATAACTGCAACAAAATGCAATTCAATCATAACTTAATGTTAAAACAGCTATTATAACATTATTTATCAATATGTCACACTTTTTGGATTCTCGAAAGCAATAGAAATTAAAATCTAAAACAGTAAATACGCTGGAACCATTGTTTTGTTTACATCCATCAAAATGGTCTATATTAGCTATAATCAGATTCAATTTAATTCTGTTTAATCAAGCAGCCACCATTGCCAGGGTTCCAATGTTTTGTTTTGTTCTAAAGAAGAGACGAGTGGATGGAAATGCATTTTTGTGGTTCACAAAACATAATGGTGCAAATTTAGCTGAATGAGCTTAACTGCTATATATTTAATGTATGCAGAGTCTTATAGTGTGCACTATGAAACAAACTCCATCTTTCAGACGTAGTTGTGTAAGTAGTACAGCATAATTTACCCAGATGCACTGCCTGTTTATAGTTCCTTTATGACATCTGATATCACTTAAATCCTTCCTTGATACATTTAGTCATCCATTAGCCGTTAAGTGGAGGACGCGGTCTAGTATGAGCGATCGACTTAGTAAAACATGCAACACAGCAAAATCACTATGCATGATGATTATATGAATCTTTCCCCTGTCAGCAGTTGAGCGTATAATGTTAATGGAGGATCTTGCTCATCACAAGAGTGCAATCTCAATGATGACCGCTCGTGATCTGAACGACAGCAGGGGTCCCAGACCTTATAGATGACTCAAGGTCGAGAAAAAACAGGAACTATCGGTCAGCCCGCCGCTTTTGTATGAACCCCACCGAAGACAATACACAAAAGCCCCCTAAAGCAGCAACGCATACTCTGTTTCTATGGGAACCTATCAGAACTCTGCTTTGTCCTTGACGGAATCAGATGGATAGAGAAGCTGTATTAGTGGAGCTTAGAAGAGAGAGAAGCAGACATAAAAAGCAGGAAACCGAATGTGTGAAAATGAATGGACACACATATACTCTGCCTTTCAGTGAATTTGAACCCGATGGGGAGACTCTCGACCCTCACCTTTTGCTCTGATTGATTCGTTTGTATTGATTCCATACATTAAGAATTTATTATGCTGCTTGACATGTCTCTAGATTACAGCCGACTAATTAGATAACGGCAAAAAAAAAAAAGACAACAGTGTATTGGGTCAGATAAAGGTTTCCAGCTCGCACATAACCTCGTAAAGAATGAAACACACGGCGCACAGGGACCAAAAGCAGTCTCATCTTTCCTAAGCAGAACAATAGTATGTGCAGGTGTTTCATCTGATCGAAATAGAGCACCCAACCACCCACACACACATACAGTTATACAAAGACACACGGAAACTCGTAAGTACGCACCGACGAGCACACACATACACTCTCATTCACTTAAACCGTTTACGAGTAACCACGCATGGAGCACACCTTGCTCTGACACACAGTGATATGTTAGATCGAGTGATGGAAAGAAAATAGGTTAGCAGAGTTGTTACCCTAAAATTTAAATTCTTTCGTCACTTTTGTTTTCAGCTCTCATATCGTTCCAAACCAGTGTGACTGTCTGTTTTCCATGGAACACTAAAGGAGCTTTTTTGACTAATGTTTTGGTCGCTGCTTGTGTAATTGAACTGAATGGGGACTGGAACTTCTCAAGCTTTAAAAATAAGCAGCAAATACTATCATAAATGTAGTTACCTGTGTGCCATATTTAAGAAACTAGAGTCTTTGAGACTGGAAGATATTATTTACAGATTTTTATTTTATTTTGTTTCGTTAATGGATCATTGAATCTCTGAGGAGAACCAGATTAGTGCAATTTAACCTGGTTTTGTAAACTGAATCAGCCAATTCACTGAAAAGATGTGATTCAAAAGAATTGTTTGCTTCTAAATCAGCCATTGTTTCTCCTATTAGGTCTAATTCTTACTTTTAAATTACATGGGGCACTTTTCCAAATTTGGACCCCTTTTAATTTCTTTTTATTGTAATAATTAAAAATGATATATTCTGATTAACTAAAACGTCCCACCAAAATAAAAAACAGTGTGACGTGTGGGTTACATACAGGCCTACTGCATGCATGCTGCAATATTGATTGAAAATTCAGCATCTATTCAGAGGGCTATTGTACATTATCACTGTGCAGTAAAGCTCCAATAGTTAACAATAGTTCATTTAAATGATGAAAACTACAAAAACATATGTTATTTATTAATTAATGCCTAATGACTAGGGCCAGACAGAATCTGCGAACATTTTTGCTATTTCTGTGCAGAATTTTGTAAAAAAAAAATCTGTAGATTTATGTGGAATGATTTTTGGGAGTATCGCAACTATAAACGTATTATATTAAATAAAAAAAAGAATACCTTTTTAACTGTTATTTAATGTTTATGATGCAAAATACAATTAGATCCACTTATTTGCTAAACAAAGTCTCTCATATAATAGATCTACTAAAAGACAGAAAATATTACTATACAAAATGTATTGTAATTAAATCATATGAACATTTTCATATTAGTCAATATTAATATGTAATATTATTAATAAACATAAATGTACACACATTTACACAAGTAAATAAATAGACTCAATAATGGGCTAAAAATTTGCTGAAATCTGTGCATGCACATTCCATCTGGGCCTACTAATGACTTGTTAAAGTCTTACTGTAAGTCGTAATCATTTTATCAAATGGTTAAATTAATAACTAATAAAATTTAATTGTATTTTTAAACTATTATTAACATAGTAACTGCAATACAGCAAATCTGGCTTTTCTTACTGTTGATTTTACCCCATTACCTAACATTTACTATTGAGACTTTTGCAATTAATTTGGTAGAAACATTTGTTTACTCTGAACATATATACACAATAAAGCAATACACAATCTTTTTGTTATGATACCTGTTAAAGTAACTTTTTTGCAGCTTAGGTCTATATCATGATAGTGTGCCTGGGAAATGTGAGCACCCGCAATATGCGCTCCCAATATTTGTGCACGCGCAAATAGACGTGAAATGTGAATGCCCTATAAGCAGCTATGCTTCTCTTCACTTTCAGAAGATACCGTCACTCCCGATCCTGCACAAAAATTTCATTTAGCCTGTTAAGGTTGAGTTGGGCTGCCGTGTTTTTGGGCGCGGTGTCCTCCTTGATGACGAGTATTGTCGTAGAATGCTTTCTGTTCTAGTGCTGAACAAGTTGCTGGTCGAGTTAAAAGCAGTCACAAGTTCTTTAGAGACTGGACTGCATTTCACAGCAATATTTTTGTTTTTATACTTAACGAAATCAAAGTAAGGCTGATATTTCCAATTGAAGAAGCAACCACTCTCGACAGCAGCTATTTCAGCTTGCGTTCTCCAGCAATTTAAAAGCACATGCTTATTAACTGACGTGGCAGTGGAAAACGTGATTTAAAAGCATTTTCCTCTAAAAGCTATATTTGTAATGCAAGTAAAGCAATTAATGACATTACTGACATTAGTAACTGTAATCAAATTACACTAATACAAAATGTAATTCCTTATATTACTGCGTTCCCCAAAAATGTAATTATAATACAGTAACGCGTTACTGTGGAATGCGCTACACCTAACTCTGGTCATAAGCCTAATAACCAGACAGATCAGTGACAAGCACATCGGTCCAATTTATGAGCAAATTTGGGTTTGCGAACTGAATGTACCAATTAATTGAAGAAAAAAAACAAAACAAAAAGAATCGTTCTTTCACAAATCAAGACTTCTGTCTCAGACATTCTCATGAACAGTAAAATGAATAACAGCATTCTTTACACAAATCTATATTGATTTACTTGTAATAAAGTGCATGTTCTGTAGACTACCGTCATTTTGGACACCATTCACTTACTTATAAAATATACATTTGAAGTCAAAATGATTAGCCCTCGTGATTTTTTTCTTTTTCATATATTTACCAAATGATGTTTAACAGATCAAGGAATTTTTCCTAGGAGTATTTGCTATAATATTTTTTTACTTACTTATATTTTATAATATTTTTAAATACTTATTTGTTTCATTTCAGCTAGAATAAAAGCAGTTTTTAAATTTTTAAAAACTATTTTAAGGTCAATGTTATTAACCCCCTAAGCAGTATTTTTTTTTCTATGGTTAACTGTTAAACAATGACTTGCCTAATTACCCTAACTTGCCTAATTAACCTTGTTAAGCCTTTAAATGTCACATTAAGCTGAATACTAGTATCTTGAAAAATATCTAGTGAAATATTATGTACTGTCATCATGTCAAAGAGAAAAGAAATCCGTTATTATAAATGAGTTATTAAAACTATGTTCAAAAATGTGTTGAAAAAAGCACTTTCTGATAAACAGATATTATATATAAAATTAATAAAAAGTAAAAGTATATAAAAAATATACAGGGGGCTAATAATTCGGGAGGTCTTATAATTCTGACTTCAACTGTATGTAAATGAACAATACCTGTAAATTACATTGTATTGTACATCGTATTTATGTGGCTTGTTTTTCTGCCAGCCAGTACAGTAGACATTCAGCAGGTCAAGGCCCCTCAGCTGATCTATTCTTCCTCATGCCACTTCCAGATAACAGAGCATTTGAATTTGAATAGGCCAGAATTGGACAACAAGCGTGCATACTGCTGTTTCCTGTAGCCGGGCAGAGGCGAGTCGAGGTGAGCGGCGTGTGTCAGTAGGCAAAGCACATGGAAAGCAGCGAGAGAGCGAGCAGGAACTGTCCTGTCTTGCTCTCCCACACATCGCGCCGCACGCTGCATGCGGTGCGCAGGCACAGACTTGAAAAACGCCCTTTTCGCTTCCTTCTCTTTGTCAATGCAAATCGCGCACCGTCCAAAAGTTGCATCGCTGCAACGGAGCACGCTTCCTGTTCGACAAGGTGCAGCGAGAGCTTCTGCAGAGGTGGAAGGATGTGTGTGGAGATGACGCCGGGCCTGTGGTTTTCGTGCCCACCCGTTTGCCACATGCAAGTGTTGCGTGCGGGCGCTCAGCTGTCTCGATAAAGTCAGACTGTTTCTGGAATGGCATTGCATCACAGTAAGAGACCCATTAGATTTGAGCCGGGTTCAAGTGATGCGTATCTCCCTGTATCGCTCAGGCTCCCTCTGTGAACCGCTATCTCACTCCGGATGTGTGTCAAAGCTGGACAAAGAAGCACTTTTGTGATGCCTCTTTACATTAATCTGTCTATCTAAAGATGACCAGCAGAATGCATCACTGATGTTAATGAAAACTGTTTCTAGCCTTGAACATTACTTTAACCCTTTAACTGCCCCGCCAAGAAAAAAAATTCGGATTGCATTCTTAACCCCTGATTTCGCTAGTTTACACAATCAATGCATTTTTTTTCAACACATCCCATAATTTCTAAAATTTCTAAAAAAAATGCATTTTTTTTCAACACATCCCATAATTTCTAAAATATCAACCTATACCAAATGGTACATATGTCGGTTTATGGTAAAAGTACTGGAATTAATGCATATACTATGAAAAATCAGAAAATATGAAGTGTAAGACCAATTTATCTAAAAAACGTAATCAAAATAAAACATTTTTTAATACTAAATCATCTATTTAGTCCTAAAGATGACCAGGACTATTGAATCATCTTTATGATTAATTCATCTTATATGAATTATGGCAGAAAATATTTCAAAATCTTATTTAACACTTTTTTTTTAATTCTTTTTTTTTTTTTTTTTTTTTACAATAAAACCAAAATCAAGCGTAGTAGTGCAACAGGATTATGTGTAAATGACTTTAAACAGTCATTATTTAAAACAGTCATAATATGGTCAACCATTTGGTAGAGCAATTAAAGGGTTAAGGGGATAGTTCACTCAAAATTGAAAATTTACTCACCATTTACTCAGTAGTTCTAAACTTTTATGAATTTATTTCTTCTGTTGAACGCAAAAATATATATATTATGAAGCACTGTTGGGTGTAATTATTTACAATGTAACCAGTTATTGTAGATCTGCTTAAAAATAAAGGGGTTACTTTTGATTTTTTAGGTTGTTTTAAATATTGTATATCAATTTAGAGAAGCGGGGTAACAATATATTTTTTGTTATACAAATATATTTTGTAGAGTAATTCTATTATTTTTTTTTGTGAGCAATTTTTTTTATTATTATAATATGCAAAAAGGTACACAAATTGGGATCATACAAAGAAAATAAAACAAAAAACAACAACAAAAAACAAAAACAACAACAATACAGTCAGGTACTGGCAGGTGCGTGTGTGTGTGTGCGTGTGTGCGTGTGTGTGTGTGTGTTTGTGTGTGTGTGTGTGTGTGTGTGTGTGTGTGTGTGTGTGTGTGTGTGTGTGTGTGTGTGTGTGTGTGTGTGTGTGCGTGCATGTAAAGGTAACATGGTGGACAGGTCAGAGTACATACATAAGGGACAATAACAGTCAATAAAATGAAGCAAGTGTCATAGCTATTAATAAACAAATAAAAAGAGACCAGTCAGTGGTAAAGAGCGACAACAACGCTAGTAATGTATGATAGTAATGATGACAGTAAAGAGAAAGGACAACAGTAATAACTGACAACAACAATAATAATAAATCACAAGTACTACACCAACTGCTACTACAGAAAGTTACTAATATTATAACTACTATTGCAGCTGCTACTACAGCCCCAACAACTACTACTACTACAACTACAATGTCTACTACTGATACTACTACAACATCTACTACAACTGATACTACTACAACAACGTCTCCTACTATTACTGATACTACTACAGTAATCACTACTACTACAACATCTACATCAACAATATCTACTACTTCTGATACTACTACACAGACTACTACTACTACTACTACACCAACACCTTTACTACTTCTGATACCACTATACCAACGACATCTACTACTATAGAAACCAACACCAACTACTACTTCAACAATCCCAACTACAAATACAATCGTTACTACTACAATGACTACTGCTACTACTACTACGTCTACTACTACAACTATTACTACAACAACAACTACAGCAACCTGAATAATGGCAATGGTTGAAATACTTGTAATAATGATTATGAGGAGATAACGGGAGGACAAGTCAGAATATTAATGATAATAATGGTAACAAAAGTAAAAGTAATACTATTAATGATAATAGTGAGGAGGTGAGGGGAGGTTGGGAAATCAGGAAGAGGACCAAAAATTATAATAATAATAATAATAATAATAATAATAATAATAGTAAGTAGAAGAAAATGAAATAGGAGAAGAAAAAGAGAGAAAAAAAAACTGAAAAGAAAGGGGAAGAGTGGAAGAAAAGTAGAAAAGTAGAAAAATAAAGTGCTGCAAACAAAACAATGAGAATAATAAAAAGAAACGTTACTATAATACTGATAATATACAAATAATAAAAACCAAAAGTAAAGAATAATATTAAAATAAAGAATTTAACTAACAATTTGATGAATTATTAATAGTAATATAATATTAATAATAGTAAGGAATAGTAATAAGGAATAATAGTAAGTAATTCTATTTTTGAACAAAAGATCGTACGTTTGTCCGAAAACTGAACATTTGCCATGAAACATTGAATGGAGTAAGAAAGTAATGATGATATTTGGTAAAAATAAAATATACTGTAAGTTCTTTGAAATGTTTTGTGTTTTGATACACTCTAATAAATAAAGGTACAGGAGCTGTCATTGGGGCAGTACATTTTCAAAAGATATATATTTGTACCCAAAGAGTCCACAGTGTCACAGTGTAAAAGGTGCATATTAATACCCAAATGTACCTAAAAAGTATCTTTGAGGTACCATTATGGACCCTGCAGGTACAAATATGTACCTTTTAAAAAAAAATACTGCCCCAGTGACAGCTCCTGTACCTTTATTTATGAGAGTGTACATATAATGTTTAACTTTATGTAATAATAAAAAAAAATCAATTTATAATGTCAATGCAATGTAGTATTGGGCCAATTAATTAAATTATTTATTGAGTAATTACATTACTTTGCAGACATAATAATAATAATAATAATAATATGAATAATAATAATAATAATAACAACAATAATAGCAATAATAATAATAATAATAATAATAATAATAATAATAATAATAATAATAATAATAATAATGCATGACATGATGGCAGCCATATTGCGCCAGACCACACACCAGCTCATTGGTGGAAAGGTGAAAGAGTGATGAAGCCAATTTTAATATGGGGATGGTTAGGAGACCATGATGAACAGAGGCGAGTGGGCAAATTTGACCAGGATGCAGGGGTTAAATCCCTACTCTTTTCCCAAGGACATCCTGGGATTTTTAACGACCTCAGATTAACATCTTATCCAAAAGACGGCACTCACTGAGCAGTATGGAGTCCCCATCAATATACTGGGGCGTTAGGACCCACACAGACCGCAGGTTGAGTGCCCCCTGCTGGTCTAACTAACACCACTTCCGGCAGCAATCTAGCTTTCTCATGTGGTCTCACATTCAGGTACTGACCGGGCACAGCCCTGCTTAGCTTCAGTGGGCGATCATGTTAGAGTTGCAGAGAGCGAGCTGTTGGGTGAAAGTAATTCATTTTTTTAATTATATAACTAGTAATTAATTACTTTTTTGAAGTAACTTACCCAATTTTAAAACCGGTAGCCATTGACATCAATGTAGAAACAACAACAAAAAAGAAGGTAGTCAGCTGATGCTTACCAACATTCCTCTGTCCAACATTATCTTCCTACATGTTTAACAAAAGTATTTAGTAAAGTTGAGTTTTCCACTTGAGTGTAAGTAAATGGTGATGAAATGTTAATTTTTTTTGTGGGTGAACTGTCCCTCTATTTCATTTAAATAGCCTTAATTAGCCCTACCTTCTTTAACCTAATAGTTTCTTAGGTAAGTACATGTTAAGTTTAATGAAGTGCAAGTCCTGAAAATCTACATCATTAGATTACTAACATCATTCCATTACTAAATCCCAGTATGCAGACTACTAAAATAGCACCAGATGGCCTTGAAATCAAAGACTGTTGTCATTTAAAATTTCCGGTAATTGCTTTATACTCACACAATCTGTTTTAATCACTTGCAGGTTTTTGGTTCACTTTATGTACCTGGCTTTCTGTTCCTACATTTTGTTATTTATTGCCCTGAATTTGTTTTGAGCAATTATTTCTGATGCAGGAATATATTTGTATCATATTTACTGTGTCGAGTTGCTCATCAAAATGACTTTCTGGCAGTGGTTTGTCAGAACATAGGAAAGCCTGATTGGGGGTTATTCAAGGAGAGCTGTGTTTTTACTCTCTCTTTTCCTGTGGCGCTGCTAGAACAGGTGGTGAGATGAGCTCAGTAGCATTGGTTGGCAGAGGCTGTTGGTTGAGTTGGTGAGGTGGCAGCTGCGTTGAGCACTGAGCAAAAAGTAGCGCTTCCCCCTCCCTTCTTCCCTCCCCGCCTCACTTTCAGCACACCCACGTGCCACCAGCCAAAAAGAGCTGCTCTCGCCCCACTCTCGCTGCCGCGGGATGAGGGTGTAGTGAGGGGGCGATTGGGGGAGAGTGGTGTTGCAATCAGTGCAATGGAGAGATTTTAGTGTAGGTCAGTGGAATGTTCGTTAACAATAATAATATATAATAATAATAATAATCTTATTTATATATTTTTTGTCAATAATAACAAGGGTTGAATTATTATTTGTGAAATGACAATTGGTTTAATAACAGATGTGTTCATTTGTCGGGATTGACAAATCAGGGATATTCCAACAAATATTGATGCCTTGACTGAAATTGAAACATTTACTGTAAAAACAGTCTCCGATAATTAACATTTTTTTGCGATTCACGGGTATTTTCTGTTTATTTACGATTACGAATTGCATTATTGGACCTTATGTCGACCTTTGATGTTGAAAATTAAACTCTGCAGTTTAATAGATAGATTTTATTTTGAAACAATATATTGTAAAGTAAAGAATATACTGTATATAGAATTACGTCTGTCAAATAACAGAAAATGTACTGGCAGTATATTAGCAGGTTTTTGTACTGTAATTTACAACATCAACCCAGACAATATTTCACTTAAAACTATTAAACATCTCAATAAAAGTCACAAGTAGGGCTGTGCGATATTGAAAAAAACTGACATTGCGATTTGTTTTCCAAAATCTGGTCAATAATAATACTGACTCAACATTTCAGATCCTGCGATATGACTATTGCGAAGCGCACATTGCGATATTGATGCTAAAAACGATATATTACGCAGCCCTGGTCACAAAAGCAAAATAAAAGCATAAATAAATGGTAAAAACCTGTGAATCACGAATTATGGAAAACTGTTAATTTAAGCGTTTTCTTTAATATTGCTATTGTCTGAAAACAAGGCACCTTTCTGGTATTTTATGCTAAATTGTTTTATTATAAATTTGGTAGAAATTTCATTAGTAGTTTACAAAAAATGTAAAAAATTAAATTTTAATAATAATAAATTGGAAATCAAGTAAAACTGAAAACTAAAATTATATTTCTAATTATATATTTTTAATTATATATATATATATATATATATATATATATATATATATATATATATATATATATATATATATATATATATATATATATATATATATATATATATATATATATATATATATATATATATATATATATATAAAGTTGAAGTCAGGATTATTAGCCCCTCTTTGAATTTTTAAATATTTCCCAAATGATGTTTAACAGAGTAAAGAAATTTTCACAGTATGTCTCATAATATTTTTTCTTCTGGATAAAGTCTTATTTGTTTTATTTTGGCTAGAATAAAAGCAGTTTTTAATTTTTTAAAAACCATTTTAAGGTCAAAATTATTAGCCCCTTTAAGCTATATTTTTTTCGATAGTTTACATAACAAACCATCATTATACAGTAACTTGCCTAATTACCCTAACCTGCCTAGTTAACCTAATTAACCTAGTTAAGCCTTTAAATCACTTTAAGCTGAATACTAGTGTCTTGAAAAATATCTAGTAAAATATTCTGTACTGTCATCATGTCAAAAATAAAATAAATCAGTTATTAGAGATAGAGAGTTATTAGAGTTATTAAAACTGTTATGTTTAGAAATGTGTTGAAAAAATCTCTTCATTAAACAGAAATTGGGGGGAAAAATAAACAGGGGGTCTAATAATTATTTATATATAATTTAAGGTCTGAACACATGGAATGTTTATTAAATGAAGTTAAATAGTTAAATATTTTTAGCTATTTTTATTTCTAGCTTTTATTTATAATTTGCATTTTTGTTTATGCATGCTTAGCATTTATTCAGCAAAAGAAATGAACACTGTTCAGTACATACACATTTCTTTCAGGGCCTTTTTAAAAACTTCATAATAGAGCTGCACAATATATTGTTTCAGCATTGATATTGCAATGCAATCAACAGTCACATTGTGATTGTTTTTTGAGGCCTGTAACTGTATGAGGATTTTAAAAGCATAAAAACATAAGAAATTGTACCATTTGTAACTTAGAAAAAATGAATAATGATACATTTTATTGAATTGTTTACACAAGACTATTCAATATTATTATTTTTTAATAATTTAATAATTTAATTACTAAAACAATAAAACACTTTTTTTTATTTGTATCTTTTTAGTTTATCTAAGCTTGTAGATTGTTTATATTTTATGCAGATGTACACCCCTACAGAATCATTCCAATCAATCTTAAATTATATATATATATATATATATATATATATATATATATATATTTCCAAATATTTATTCAAGTCATCTACACTGAAAAAAATGATGTCTGCAAAATTGTTGCAAACAATTTATGTTTTGAATTTAAACAAACTAATTAAATTTAGTAATGTTCAACCTAATTTGTTTGTTTAAATTCAGCCCAAATAAATTGTTTACAACCACTTAGAAAAAATTTAGAAAGAAGAATTTTTATTTCAGTGAAATTAAGTAATTTTTTTTTATAGTGAAATTGTATTCATAATTGCAATATATATCGCAGAATAAAAAAATATCGCAATGTTAGATTTTTCCAATATCGTGCAGCACTACTTCATAAAAATTTATGATTTAATATCTAAAATTCCTCGTCATTTACTTCCAACATCATTCTCATCTTTTGCTTCTTTCTGAAGGTGACCTACTTATAAGTAGGCATGGAGTATTTTCCCCCCATTGTGTGGTATGAAGCAGGTAATCCCTACTGTATGTCATCTGTCATCCAACACTCCTGCATATGGAGGATTTGGCCGGTGATGAGGGGTCTAGAGGGGGTAGGCCGCACGATGAGTGCCCTGCTGGGAATGGAACACCTCCGACACTGGCCTGTTGGCTCATCTTCCCAGGTCATTAATCCAACATTCTGTCATTAGCAGCCCCACGCTGTTCCCCAGCAGCTGTCCTTCACACTTGATCGCAGTACATTGAAGTGCTTATTAAACAGAGCACAGGCCTGGACGGTGGGCTTCTGTTGACACAAACGAGCGCTGGGTGACACTGGGCCTCCCCGCAATCAGGAAGGGTGCTTGCCATTCATTAGCGGTGCTCTCTCCAGCTTAAGATGCAAACAAGTGGTGCTTTAAGATGTTTGTTTTTGGGTCAGGAGACTAACAGCACACATGGGGATTAGGAAGCGCTTGCTTCATTTAAGCAAACAGGATCTGATAACTTCTGCAACATCAAACTGAAATTATTGCCATTAGTCAATAGCTGTGTGTGTTTGGGCAGTTAGCAGAAGTGAGGTCATGCAAGATCACGTCTTTGACCCTTTGCTAAGCCAGGGTCAAGACCTTTTTGATGACTGTAATTCTGTCAAAAAAAGTTTGTAGAATGTGTCATAGAAAAGATCATGGGATTTACAAGAATACGTAGAGCACTGTAAAATCTTTTTTTACTTATTCATTTTTACTGTTCTTATATACACACTACCGGTCAAAAGTGTGGCGTCAAAAGGATTTTTAAGTGTTTTAAAATAAGCTTATCCTGCTCACCAAGGCTCCATTTATTTAATAAAAAAAACTGTACAAATTGCAAATATGGGAAATTTTATTGCACTATAAAATAACTGTTCAAAAGTAGTAAAAGTAAAGTAAAAGTAGTCTATAATTTAATTTAATCATTTATTTCAGTGATTTTAATGATGAATTTTCAGCTTCATTACTCCAGTCTTCAGAGTCACATGATCCTTCAGAAATCACTCTAATATTCATTATTATTATTATTATTATTATTAATATTATTAATGGTAATAGTAATAAAAGCAATAATGACTGGAGTAATCATTTCATTTGAAACTACATAAAATAAGTAATAAATAAATATATAATAAATAAGTTTTTAACAATTTAACATTTTTTTAACATTTATTAAATGCCACCTTAATGAACAGAATCATATTTTTAAATTATTAAAGAAAATTAATAATAATAAAAAAATCTGACCCCAAACTTTTGACCGGTAGTATATAAATATATATATATATATATATTTTTTTTTCCAGTACTAAAAAGTCAATAAAATGAACAAAAAGAAGAATAAAATATATAAAGGAATGAATTATGAAAAATACAAAATCCATTTCATTGTTAAAGTGATAACATGGAAGAACAGTTGTGTGATAATTCCTTAACAAATATATTATTATTATTATTTAATGCTGTCAAAAGAAAATCGCAATTAATCAGAACAATATAAGTCTGTATTTACATTTTGTATTTATTATTTATATTTTATATATATTTTTTATTTATATATAGACAATATGTATTACATATTAATGTGTACATACATTACGTAAATATAAACTTTTATTTTGGAGGCGATTAATCATGATTAATTATTTGACAGCACTATTATTATTATATTTATATATTAAAGAATTATATACATTACCGCATTTTTACTGGCATTATCTTTTACTTAATTATCTCAAAATTCAGCTATATAAATACATTTTTTATATATTTATATCAGAGATGCCCAAACTAGGGCAAAGTTGGCCTTTTGTATCCTTTGATTTGGCCTGCCAGAGGGAAAATGATTGGGAAAGGTTTAAGGGGAATGCCTTTAACAGAGATTCTCATTTCTATTTTAATGTAATCTTTTGTTTGTTTGTTTTATTGTTGAGCTACAAAATAAGCAAACTGAAATTATATGTTTCAACTAAAAGTTGTAAGTGAATCAAATCTTTTAAAAATGTACATACTGCCACTTAACGAATAGGGGACAAAGCAGAAGACATCAGCGTGCAAATCAAGGTAAAGGCACGACTATTGGCATTGAACTCCATTGTTTCATAAAAGGATTTTTTTTAATGGTTTTATTGTAATAAGTTTGTTAAATAATATACATTTTCAAAAAAATTGAATGCATTAGTAGATACTGTTGAAGTGGTTTTTATTTCTAAAAACTATGAAACAAATTAGGAAATTACCCATGGCAATTTTAATGTAATACAGTTTGCTATATTTACTTTCGGCCCAAAGCTCTCAATCAAGCTTGGATTTTGGCCTTTCATAAGAGTCAAAGTTTGGGCACCCCTGATGTATACACTAAAGGAATGTTCGGTCATCAGTTGCCCTCAACTGGCTCCAAACTATTCTATATAAAAAGATATTTTGATGTAGCCATTGGGTTAATGACTTAGTATTTTTCTTTGCAACACTCCTGCTATGCAAGTCAGCAGCTACAATAACTGTCTGGTCATCAACATTCTTAAAATATCTTCATTTGTGTTCAGTAACAGAAATTCATATCGATTTGTAACACTTGAATGTGATTAAATGATGAGTAAATATTAATTTTGAAGTGAACTGCCCTTTTTTTTTACACTGTAAAACCCGACAGTCAACTTTATCAAATGAAATGTGTAGTAACTCAACCTTAACTTTTTAGGTTTTACAGTGTAATAATAAAGTAACAGATAATGAAAGCATAATGGAAACAATTGATTAGAGGAATCAGAACTGGAATTGCTAGATTCTTAATGATTCCCATCACTTTTATTACACCCTTTTCATTTTTAGCATACAATATTAAATATGAGCCATCCTGCTTTCCAGGCATTAGTAATGGGGATTGAAAAAAATACACATTGGTTGGCCATTATAGGACATCTGTAATCTGTCAATGGATTTAATTACGTTAATTAGGTTTTATGAAGTGTGAGAGAGTAAAGAACTTGAACATCTCTGCATGTGCATTACACACGTGATTCTGATCATCTTCCATTTGTGATGAAGGACAAGATTTTAATCGGCGTCTAATGTAATAATCAATCTCTTGCCCTCCTCGTAGCCTTTGACTTGTTTGCATGCAGGATTGCCAACATTTCATATACTTCATTTCTTGCCCTAATGAATGATTTTGCATTGACACATCCAGAATGACTCTTATATAATGCTGTTCTTCATTTCTAAATAAGAAAACTCTGCTTTTGGATCGCCCAATAGACTACCATGGAATGTTTTTATTAAAACTGCCATCTTCACATAGTCTGATGATGAATGGCCTGCTAAATCTTTCCCTTGCTCCAATTTACTGCAGGGATTAATAGAAGCCAAAGTTTAATTACGGCATGCGAGCGGGGACACATATTAAAGCTCTTTGTTCTCCTCTACATGAAAGGTGATTACAGGTGTGCTACAGCTCTGTGTATCGCTGCTTTGGAAATACACCTCAGTCACCTTTACTAATACTCAAAAATGTTGAGTCTATCAGTTGGTTGATTTAAGTTTTAAATGTCAACAAAATGAACTCATGTTTGGGATGTTAGACAGTAATAAATAGTAACAAAAACCTTTTTAAAGAATTTAAAAAAATATTTATGTAGTTTGAAATCAGATGTTTGAGAACTTTATCAATTCTTTCGTGTTTTATTTTTACTGAACTGTACATTAAATGTGTCCTATGCATGGTTTGACATAGCAAAAATGTAGATAAACAACTCTTAGTAATATAGAATTAGCATGAGAGCAATTTATATTCATTATTGGATATATTATCTTCATACAGTGCTATTTATTTTATTTTATAATAATTATGAATATTAGTTTTTTTCTCTCCATAACTGGTCACATATCACACCAAAGGACAATAAAACGTAACTATTTTATAGCGGTTCCAAAAAACTTGCTTTGTGGACGTCAGATCTTCATATCTTGTGTCCTTCTTGTTTGCCCTGCTGTTATTTCATTGGTAAACAGCTTTGTTTAAGACCTGTTGAGGTTCGTTTAAGGTTCTGACTAAGGAAACTCTTACTATATTTCACACCGCTAAGGCAGGGAGTTACAGACGTTATGAATCAAAGCAGGCAAAGTGCTGACAAAAACCCATAGCATATTACTCACCTGATGTCTCTGTAACACAATTGCATTTTCCACCATAACAGTCCCTCCAGACAAGCTGGAAACAGAGGTTGGAATCAACAGCGTCACTGGATTGGGTTTTTCTAATGCGCCTCACAAATTAGCTTGATAGTTGTCTCTAGCAAGACAAAAATGGTATTATTATTCATATGTGTGCAGCTTAAGGGGTCATACATTTAGTTTTGCCAATTCATTTACACAAAAACAGTGGGCTCTGAGAATGCAAACTTAAAACTTTAAAAGTGAAAGTTTCCAAAACAATACCATCATTTTGTAAAATATAAAACGTGATTTTGTGACAACAGTGATGTCATGTGTATTACATGTTCAGTCTATAGAGGAATGTATTAATTCTGGGCACCCAAAACAACAATGGTGGACTTGAGGGCACCATTAAATAGTGCCCCAATGAATAAATACATTTTAGGTGTTTAACTGTGTTTTAGAATGAAAACGATCCACGTCCACGGGTGCTTGGGGACACCGCATGATGCCTTAACAATTTTAGTTTCTGTTAAGTTAATATCAAAATGAAAATAGGCAGTTCCTTATATCATGTTTTCATTTTATTCTTAAGAAAGTGAAGTGAAGTACACTATTCTCTTTGAAGATTTACTCGACGTGTCCTTGGGAGTTTGTTTTCCATATCAAACTTGCGAAGTCTAAACTTAAGGAAAGGATGCAAGTCTGAACTTTGTGTAGGGTACTTAATATTGAGGAAAAAGCCCCAAACAGAATGTCTGCAGCCATGCCGCCGTTTCCCCCATCCACACTGACATGGAGCAGCAGCGTTTTCAAACGAAAATGGCCTCTTCAGTGTTTTCAAAAAGCTCTGTTTTTGGCACTTGAAAACTTAAGGGTGTGGACGGAAGATGTAACCATAGCAAAACTTATGTGTTTTAAAACTAAAACGTTATTAGTGTAAACGAGGCCTTAGGGTGGTCTGACTCAGCAGTTTCAATTGACTGAGATTACCATTCAAATAAAAATGACAGGTTTCCAGAAGCCATTAACAGTGAAAGGTTAAAGTACAAAATATATAACATTCAACAACTGTTGATAAAGCAAAACTACTCTACTTTGTCAAATTTGACTGTTTTAAATGAAAAATAAAAGCTTTACATTATTCATGAGCCCTTCAGAATGGCACTTTTCTGTTTGTGCTCATTTTTCAAAGATGTTATGCAATAGTTTAAATGTCCAAGACTAAGTGGCCCAAAAAATATATAATTTATGCTTTTGTGTTATGACAAGTTCTGACCTTGCCATCTCATTGTTGCAGCATTAAATGAGGCTCATCAGACCCGGCAGACCTCTGTTGTAACAAGTGACTATTTGAGTTACTGTTATCTATCAGCTTTAACTACTCTGGCTATTTCCTCTGACCTCAGCTAGGCATTTTTACCCACAGAACTGCTGCTTACTAGTTTTTATTTTATTGTCATTCTCTGTAAACCCTAAAGATGGTCGAGCATGACAATCTTGATCAGCTGATTCTGATATACTGATTCTCAATACACATTCATATAAACTCTAAAGTTTAAAAAAGGATCAATTTTGCACAAAAAAAGGTATTTTAAAGACCAGCATCACAATATCAACTTCATATAAATGCCACAGGGTTGATTGCTTCACCTTGTTCATTTTATTTATCCATTCATTTATTTATTTTTTATATTTCTTTATGTTCAGAGAGATAATTCTAGCCTGTGTTGGGCTGAACAAGTGCACTGAAGTCAGGTTAAATGTGAGGTGGATATGTAATGTAATGATCATCACTGAGAGAGGATCTGGATTTGCTAAATCATTAATCTGAGGTAATTAGTCTACCTTTGTTACTGTGTAATAGGGTATATGCAGAGCTAGTGCTTCTTCCCATACTCATATGCTTCCGGTGAACAGTTAATGTGACTTTTTTCCATTTTATACGGTTACTTCTACAGCATCAATGTTGCAATTTAATTAAAATATAATCAGTTATATAGACTTTGGCATTCATTTAGTTGCTCAAGCGTAAAACGAGATGAAAAGCCGTTTACACGCACGCGCCCGTCAGGATTAGCAGACTAGCGCAGAAGCTCCATTGAAAATACTGGGGTAAAATAAATGTTCATATTTTAAAGACATGGCGGGGGAAATTGTAATTTAATGCAGTGCTTCTTGTACAATCTGAGACCCACTTTACATCGGATATCACTCAGCCAGTGGAGATCGCTGATTTTTAAAGAAAACAGACCTTAAACACGCCGATATTGTAATGGCATACAGTTCATCAGAAGCGCTTGTCCCTGGTTACTGACAAATTAAAAGTCCTTCCACATACTTCCGCATATACCCTATTCCATACAAAGCTGCCTGGTTGGTTCCTGTCACATGACTCGCGGTTTGCTCGCGGCACTCTGAAATTTTCAACTAGCTGCGCCTGGAAAATGTGAGCGTGACATACCGCATGTGTATCCCTTCCTATTTGCTCACTGTCTCGATTTGAAATAACAAAACTGAGCATGCAAAAGATGCTATATGTGAAAGTCTTTGTGAAAGACTTTTGTTGACTCGCAAAATCAGACCTGTGCATTGCAAGGCCCTGTTTGCGGTTGAATTTAAATTAAATAAATACTTCACGCTGGCCAATA
Source organism: Danio kyathit (assembly GCA_903798195.1). Classification (NCBI taxonomy): domain Eukaryota; kingdom Metazoa; phylum Chordata; class Actinopteri; order Cypriniformes; family Danionidae; genus Danio; species Danio kyathit. The sequence continues at coordinate 42,807,103 of LR812538.1, read as the reverse complement.
AAAGAAGTCCAGTGGGCTGCATGTGGCCTGGGGGCCATAAAATGCCCAGGTCTGGCCTATGTCTTCTGCGTCTGGTCAGGGTATGCGTTAACAAGTGAAATCTGCTTTTGTTAAGTCATGATGTATCGGAGACGTATGGAATAATGTTTCTAGCCGATACTCATTTGAATTGAGAAAATTTTCGTTTATGACCACTTTTAAGTCCTATCACACATTAAAGTGAATTTATATAAAATCATGTTGTACACAACAGTCTGGACTTGCTGCATCACAAAAACCAAAATTGTAACAATTTATAAAAAATGAATCACTTTCCGGCCATCGCATATTAGGCATGGATATATACTGTATATTGTGATTGTGATTTTCGAAAGTATTACAGCGCTTTGGAAACGTTTATTACTGCCACTTGATGAGTCTCCCCATACAGTTTGATAGAGTCAATGTTTAAGACACGATTAACTCTTTACCTTGTACTCTAAGATTTTTTTAAATCAATTTCTTTGGTTAAATTGTGTTTCTAACAACACTCAGCAAATTTGAAATAGTGTTGTTTTATAAATAACCTGCACCCAAATGGTTAACTAGACAGTTATGACTTATGAGTAATCAAACATTGCAGAAAACCCATTCATTTATTTTCCTTCGGCTTAGTCTCTTATTTATCAGGTTGCCACAGCGGAATGAACTGCAACTCATTCCGGCATATGTTTTACGCAGCAGATGCCCTTCCAGCCGCAACCCAGTACTGGCAGACACCGATACACTCTCACATATATTCACACACTCATACACTACGACCAATTTAGTTTATCCAATACCGCATGTCTTTGGACTGTGGGGGAAACTGGAGCACCCAAAGGAAACCCACTTGAACATGGGGAGAACTTGCAAACTCCACAAAGAAATGTCAACTGAGCCAGCCAGGACTCAAATCAGAGACCTTCTTGCTGTGAGGCATTAGTGCTAACCACTGAGCCACCATGCCAATTTGCAGAAAACTTAAGCAGCAAAATTTTTCTACTGCCCGGCATATGTTTCTGAGGCATGGCAATGTACTGGCGGCTACTGATGCGCACAACTTTGAGTCTTTGCATTTGATTTGTGTTAAGCAGCTCTTCATCACAGGAATACGGAGGAAGGGAGTAAAGGGCTGCCGCTCCTCCTCCTTTGAGCCGGAATCCCTTGATCAGCACACTGAGAGGCTTTACAGAAGCCCGTGCCGCCAAACGCAGTGTCACGGGGTATATGATGATTGCAGCCGCTTGCCGTATCTGCACGCGCGCCGCTTCAAAGACTCGAGCTGTCTGCCTCAGCGCATTGATCCCAGTCTCTCTTAAAGAAGAAATAAAAACACTGACAATATTAGCAAAGAGATGAGCCCTTGACTTGACGTGTGTCGAAACATGCCCTGCTTTAAGAGCCCACCGAGCAGGCTGCGGAGTCTTTTGAGTAAGACATAGGAGGGGGGTAACTACACTTCACCACATGCTTTTTTTAAATGCTGAATGACTGTGCAGTGGAAGAAACGGTGGCATTTTGTTTGCTTGAGCGGTATGATCAACCAGCTTGTCTGGGCCACCGTGTGACAGGAAGAATTGCAAATAGAGACGTTCTTGCACTGACAGCCAAAGAAAAAAAAAGAAACAATGCCTTAACAGAGATATGAAATGTGTGAGGAGATAAAAAAAGACCTGTGCCTAGGATTTCACCATTATTTGAGTGTGTTACTTTGTTGGTAATCCATCTGGTCTTTTTCACAACCGACCCCATTAGCATGGTTTGTTTTAAAAACCAGGCAGCTTTACGCCAGCCTAGACTCGTATTTATGCCAGACTTTTGACTATAACAAAGTCTGGTCTTCATTGCAGATTATTCTGGCCAAGAACTGCCCACTTACAGTAGATGGGAAGAAATCGTTTGACCAACTACATTTTGCTTTTGTTTTAAAGTGATTTCAAACGACTGAGATCAGTATGACTTTTTTGGAAAGTATTTTTTTTACTAGACTTTCCCCCGGTTTCACAAACAAGGTTTAAGGCTAGTCATGGATTAAATTGCAAGTTTGAGCTGTCTCAACTAAAAATAACTTGCAGTGAGATGTCTTAAAATATGTCAGTGTCATTTTTTGTGTACAGGTGCACACTAGTGATGTATTTTTCTAAGGCTGTTTTATAAATGTGGCTTAAATAACCTAATTTAACTAAGGTCTAATTCTGGTTTAAGCTAAGCCCTGTTAGTGAAACTGGGCCTTTAAATACTTTTATTGTAATAAATCAATCAGTAATGACAATAAATTACTATTTTATATATTATAAAAAATAGAATACAGTTATTCTAAATGTATTTCACAACATCGCTGGTTTTGATTCAATAAATGCACCATTGTAAGCAACAGAAAATAAATCTTCAATCTTTTTTCAATCATTTTTCAAGGTTGTGTGTACATGTGCGTGTATATAAGATGGATTTATTTTTATATTTTTTATATTTCATATTTTTCAGTCAGTGGCCAGGCTATGAATAGATTGTTAAAGGGATAGATCAAAAATAAAAAGATCTCATTATTTACTCTCCATGTGGTTTTAAACCTTAATGAGTTTCTTTCCTCTCTTGAACACAAAAGAAGATATGGTGCACTCACAGTACGCTATCTGAATCGTCCCAAGATGCGTTTCCCGGTTTGTTTGACAAGTGTGAGTGCTCCGAATTCAGTTGGTGCCCCTGACCCGGTTGGAAGAGATGTGCCAAAGCGTGGTTCGGTTGGGCATTGAGCAGTATGCTTGTAGTGTGAGTGCAAAGCGCGCCTGAGCCTGAGACTGAAAACGCGACGTCACTTTCAAGGGACTGTTTCATATGGATTTATTAATCATTCTTACTTTTTAATGAACATGAATTGTCATAGTTTATCAAAAAGATACAAACCCCTCACTCTACGACAGCTGATGCCTTCAGCAAACCTCCTAATACCTGCAGCACGAGGACTTCTATGATAATTTATGAGCGTCAAAAGTGGTGGATCTGTTTGGCAAAGTATTTGACTGCATGTCACTGCATCCCAAACGACTAAAAATAATACAAAAAGAAATAACTAAGGCAATCTCGACTGTGCTGAGCGAGAGCACTTCTCTTCCTGTTAAACTGGACAATCACATCATGGATGACGTAGGCGTGCTCCGGCTCGGAAGGTAAAATGCAGTGTGAGTGCAGACCATCGGGGGAGATTGGAGGGGGGACAAGCTCGGTTCAGCAAGATTCAAGCCAACTGTACCTAGTGTGAGTACGCCCTTATTTTGAAAAATGTTGGCTGCTAGGACCCACTGACTTCCATAGTAAGACAAACAATACTGGGTACCATCATTCTACACAAATAACTACTTATGCATTCAAAAGAAGAAAGAAACTGAAATAGGTTTTAAACAAGTGAAGGGCGATGAGTAAATGATGACATCATTTTCATTTTTGGAGTGAAGTTTTCATTTAATGTCATTTTATACTAATGTTATGGTTTAATTGAGACCATCATAGCAAAAGCACAAAACCTGGTGGCTAAACATCAGTATTTTAGCACTTTTCAAGCTTCAAAAAATATATATAGAGAAAGATTTTTTTTGTGGTTGTGAGATGGAAGATTAAACTGTCGTTTCGAGCAGCCCCCTGACTCCCTGATCTTGGTTTCCTCTTCAGAGAGGGGTTGCCACCTGCTCAGTGTGATGTCACTGATGTCTGCTTTCCCCTGCTCAACATGTGGTGTGATGCAGGGTGGTTGAGTGAGAGGAGGTGTTGCTGGTGCACATGCACACACCGTACTAGGAGAGCTTAGGAAGTGTGAGCTGCACACAGTGTCAGGTCTCTGGTGCTCCCAGCAGCCCATGCTGAATATACTCCGCTTCCTGCCTGAGCCGACAATCTGCTCTCTGCTGACTGTTTCTGTGCGCGCTTGTGCGTACAAGTGCAAACACTGTGAAATTCTGTTCCTTTGAAATGTCAGGTGTGCAGTCTTAATGCAAAACTCTGTTAGTCACAAGACTCCGATCGGTTTCCTGAAACAAATTTACCAGGCTTTGATAGAACAACATAAGAAAGTGACTTTAAATGGCCCCTCAACTGCCTTGAAATTAGGGATGTGTGCAATGACGCTGCAGTATCAATATATCAATCAGCTAATATTCTGGTATTGATATTTTCCAAAGTATCAATTAAAAAAAGAAATTATATTAATCATTTATTTATAACAATTTTTTTTTGCAATGTGTGCAGGATGATCATCAGCCGGTCAGACAGCATAGTTTCCCCAGCCTAGCTCTAATGACTATTTTGATTCATTTGTCAAACAAAATCACATTCACGTTTAAAATTATAAGCAGTATCAGTATTGTTAACATTTTTACAAAAAGTATCAGTATTGTTTTTCTTTTTAAATGTTGTACTGTCTAGGGTTGAGTACCGAAACCCGGTGCCTTTGTAACTGGTATGAACCGGACAGAATCAGCATATGAATTTCAGTGCCTAATTTCGGTGCCACTGGTGCTGCAACAAGGACATATGAAGCATCAAGGGGTACATTAAAGGCAAACATAGATACGCATTGTGCCACACCATCTCTAAACATTTAATTCTAAACAACTTCGAGTGAAATGAACACCGTCGGCGATGTCAGGTGTTTGTTCTCATTGCTTTAGGGAATGCACGCATTTAAGCCTGGTTTATACTTCTGCATCAAGTTATCGGCGTGACCCACAGCGCATGCCTCACACGTAGTTGTGCATTTATACTTCTGCGCGCTGTTTTTGTTTCTCTGCAATAACACTTCCGAAACGCTAGTTGGCAGTAGGTGTTTATGTTTCTCTGTGTCAAGTTTCTTCGCTGGTGTTTTGTTATTTCTGAACACTTCCTTAATGTACAGGTGGCTCAAATTCGCTCATTCTGAGGCGAGAACCGGCGGACGTGCAACAACTTTAATCATAAGGTAAACACAAAACAACAGTCTCCATCCATATTTTTGATTACTGGAGCATTTTGAAGTCATATCAGCTGGTGTGTCTTTAAGCTGACATATGAGCGATCCGCTGATGAATCGCGGCTTTAAAACACTCCAGTGTCCCTGTATCTGTGGTTACACTCAGTAAACAGCGATGAGTTTGGTGAACTGATGACCTTCACAGCCAATCACAGTCATTTCTGTTAAGCAGGTGAACACGATGGCAAACCAGTGCTGTTTAAAAAACGCGCTCAACATCACTCAAATGTTAGCGGGAAATGGACGGTTTTCAAAATTTCAAAATCGATGTACCAAATTCCAGTGTTAGGGCAACCCTAGTATGCATATATTAACCATGTAGAAAATTGTAATTATGTGTAACACAGTTGATTTTAAATGTGGTATTTAACAGTATGGTGACTGTGTATGTGTGTCTGCAATGCATTTTCCCACTCCAAGGCTTGCCATAAATAGCCGAGTGTACATGCGCACAGCGAGTTTCAGCATCCAGGCTTCTCTGTCTGCTACCATTTATTTATTTTGGTTAATCTTTACAATACATGGCACATAGTTACTGTTAATGTATTTACTAACATGAGCAAACAATGAACAATACATTAATTACAGTATTTATCTTCGTTAATTATTAGTTCATGTTAACTTAGTGTGCATTAACTAATGCATTACTAAATGAAGTATAATTAATAAATGCTGTATAACCATAGTTCATTGTTTGTTCATGTTAGTAAATACTTTAACTAACATTAACTATGTGTCCTGTATTGTAAAGTGTTACCATTATTTCCTTAAATATGCAAGCATTTTGGGTAAACCATCAGTGTGAACACTTGGTAGCATGTGAATAATTGACCTGTTTAGCCACGTTCTGTAGGGGCGGGACACTTATATACAAGACCGCATTTGACTGGTCAGAAGACCAGATGAGAAGCTGAAGTCATAATTTGCTAGTGTTGAATGCTTGTGTTTTCTATTTGTATGTGAATCTTAAGCTAGCACACTAGCTTATATATAACAATATATTGATACTGAAGCATTACGTCCACCTAAAAGGTCTCAGAACCAAAATATCTCAACCTCTGCTCACTTTCTCCCTCCAGTGAGCCTCTGGCCAAAACAAATTTTGTGGCAAAGCAGGAACATTTTAAGTGCGACTCGAGGCACTGTTCCTGGAGGACTGAATCTTGGCAGGGCTGCACCGGTAGCATGGCAGGAGGGGGGTTTCACTTTATCTCAATTCTGTCGGTTTCCTCATCCCATCTGTGAGCTTGGCAGCCTTGTTAAACTGACATTGCTAGTCTCCTATCTCACCTTCTAATTTTTGCCCTGCAGCCCATCCAAGAATTGCAAGTGCATCCGTTCTCCCATGCTGCCGGTTTCCATGGTGTTGAGGATCTGTAGCGGGTAAATAGTTGTATTTATTTTTTAAATGTGGTGTCCTCAGGCTGGGGTTTAAAATAATCGTTAAAAAGGGATAGCTTACCCAAGAATGAAATGGTGTTATAGAAGTCATACAAAAATTATGGCAATTGTTTATGAAACCAAATCAAATGAAAAAAAGAACTAATCAATAATTATTTGAGTAATTATGTAGTCTTTTATATGAAAGTCATTTTAATTGTAGCCACACCATCATGTATTTTGTTTTATTTTACTGTAAAGTATGAAACCAAAATAAAAGAGTACTAATAATATGTTTGAGTAAATAATAATAGTAGAAAATGAGTAAAAAATAATATAGGTTTGGCTTTGCTTTCCTGGGGCAAATAAATATTGAAGCAGCATTTTTTTTTTTAGCTCCAGACTGTAATCCCGTTATTGCATTTTTGCTGAGGTTTCTCCATAAATTTATGCAGTGGCTGACTGAGGATTTTGTAGTAAACATTTAACACTGTCACAGGCTGCATGTTTGTAATGTTTTGAAGATCCAGGAAGAGATGTGGGAAAAGTTTAGGACAAGCTTTGCTGTGTTTACGACAATTAGGAACAGCGATGTGACTCCCAATGAGACTGAGGCTCGACATGGGAAGCTTAACTGTGTTAATTAGCCCTGAATAGGTACAACGGTGATCTACCTATACCGCTTTGGGATTGTAGGTACCTAGTACACTCCAATTTGATAGGGGAACTCCCAATTACTATGATACATATAAATCTTGCACGTTGACATGTGTAACATTCTGTTATTGCTTTACATACAGTATTTTTAATCTTGAATTGGCAAGAGTGGAAGAGTGGATGCCAGAGGGAAGACAATTATAGTCTGGCTGTTTACAAATATTGCACTTTTATAAAAGGTTGAAAATATTAAATAATACCATACAGTAACAGTCTATTAAAGCTGGATGAATGGATTGATAGATTATTGATGGAGAGTGGATTCACAGATGAATGACAGATTAATTAATGGATACATGAGTGCATGTTTATATGGATGGTGGGTGGATAAATGAATACATGAATGGGTCACTGATAGATGGATGGATGGACACAGGAGTACATGAATATATGGATGAATACATGGATGGGTCAATGAAGGATGGACTGATCTACAGATGGATGGATGAATATAGATAGACAGACAGAACAACAGACAGACAGACAGACAGACAGACAGACAGACAGACAGACAGACAGACAGACAGACAGACAGACAGACAGACAACGCTAGAACAATACACCAATAGATAGATAGATAGAACGATAGATAGATAGATAGAATGATGGTTGGTTGGTTGGATGGATGGATGGATGGATGGATGGATGGATGGATACAGACAAAACGATAGACAGACCGAACGATATACAGACAGAACGATAGATAGACAGATGGATGGCTGGATAGATGGATATAGATAAACAGACAGAACGATAGATAGAACGATAGATAGAACGATAGATAGATAGATAGATAGATAGATAGATAGATAGATAGATAGATAGATAGATAGATAGATAGATAGATAGATAGATAGATAGATAGATAGATAGATAGATAGATAGATAGATAGATAGATAGATAGATAGATAGATAAAAGGATGGATGGATGGATGGATATAGATAGACAGACAAAACGTTAGACAGGCCGAACTATATACAGACAAAACGATAGATAGACAGATGGATGGCTGGATGGATGGCTATAGATAAACAGACAGAACAATGGATGGATGGATGGATGGATAAATAACAGACATGAATGGATGAATATGAAGCCAACATGAAAGAATGGATAGATTGTTGGAGATTATGGGTGAATAATTAATTAATTAGATCATTTAAATAAGTACATGAAAGAAAGATTACATAATAAAAGTCTTGAATTGAGAGGACCTGTGTAGGTGGAACAGAATGGCAGTCTGGCTTTTTACAAGTACCCTGCTGAGGGAAGCACTTTATTGGCTTAGACTATCTGCTTTGTGTAAATATACAGCACTGTAAGGCCTGGCAGTAGCGGGGTGAATTGATTTCCTCTATGGGACAGACCCAGGGTCTGTTTGTGGACGACTGAGACAGTTGCTGTGCACTTTTCTGGCTCTCTCTCTCTGTCACTGTGCTGCATCAAGGCCACTTTCAACCCCAGTTCCTCCCTCCTTTACTGTTTACTACTCCCTCCCTTTCCTCACACTCTCCGTCGCTCCTACACTTCATCATGTTTTTTTCCTTCTGACACTCTTTTTTTTCCCCCCTCTCTATCTCTGAATATATTGTCGCGTCTGGCTGTGAGTGTACTTTAAGCACATGCTGCAACCTTGATAGATGTTCTCTTTCTCTCTCTTTCCCTCCCTCTCTTCTTGTCCTCCACTCTTTCTGCATCCCGGCTGCAGGTCTGTATTTCTCTTCCCCATCGAGATCAGGATCTTTCCCCTGTGTGATGTCACATGCAAATCTAGGTGAGCAAATGGGCATCCGTTCATGTATCTCTCGTTGTGCGGATGGGCTTTGGGAGAAACCTAAATTTAGCAGCTCTGTGCTCTCTGTTGTGTTTGCGGTGCATGGCTTAATTAGCTGTTGCACGCAGCATGGAAGAGTACGTCTTGGATGCATTATATAATGCGTTATATAATTGGATGCATATTTCATGTTGAATGTTGGAGAGGGAGGCTCTCTGCTGTCCCATCCTGTAGTTGAAAATGAGTGCTAGTATCAGTAAGAAAGTACAAGCTTATGGTCAGTTTTGGAGATACGAGGGAGCCTGAAGGAGAACTGCTGCTCTCATTAACCTAGTTAATACATTTGGTTAAAATCCATTATCCAAATATATATACAAAAAAAAACTGTACAGTTGATATATATATTTGAACATACATTTCAAATTACAGCTGATCAAGTCATTATAAAACTGATAAGTGACATTCTAAGTCAACCTTTCTCTTTTTACTTTTTCGGGGTTAATTATTGTGATATCCCAATTGCAACAGAGAAATACTGGGAAATCTCTGTAGACTGATGGCATTTCATGCTGTTCAGCCTCATAATCTTAAAATGTGAGTAAAATCACCTGTTTTGTCATCACTTTAGACAGTACGCTAGAGAATCATTTAAATACTAGATCTAAAGTGACGCTGATAAAATTAGCAACGGTTTCTGCTGTTCTGACGTCAGCTGCAGCTGAATGAATGACAGAAGAAAGTAGTTCCTCTTACAAAAGGATTTTTGAGACTCTCCGTGTTTGATTTTCTTTTTTATATACATGATTATGTTGTCGAAATGTTGTATAAAAGCAAGTCCAGCGTTATGGATGTGACATTTTCAGTAAAATATTAAAACATAAATTCACAGAGAAAGTATATGTTAACATTATATTGAAAAATCAGTTTTTTGGAAATATTTTTAAATTTGAATATATTTTCCAAAACTACTAAACGCAGAGTTATGAGAGCAGAAAAATAATAATTAAAAATAATGAAATGAGAAAAAATAAACATGCGTTATGGATGTGACCAAAAGAGTTAGCAAGTTTACAGTATACAACATACTTTCTAGAAATTCTGGGAATGAACCTGCACAACCCATAGAAAATTATGCTAATCAAAAGGATAAAAGTCGGCTTTCTATACAACAAACATGATTGATTTTATGTTATTTGACATTTTTTGCATTTATGAGGAAAAAGCTCCGTTATGGATGTGACAGATGTGAAATTGCCACTTGTGTGATTTATAATATAATATCAAATATAATAGTTAAAGCACTGTAAAATACTTGCTATTTTGGCGAAAACTTTTTTATAGCAAAGTTGTCGTTTACATGGAATTGCTCCCAAACACAACATCACACGAGAAGCAGTGCGTTATGCCTGCATATAGTCACTGGTGGAGCACTAAGGCACTTAGCTTGTGGCCTCGAGCCAACGCACACCTCCCACCAATGCCGATATATAGCCACTGCTGCTTGTGTGATATTGCTCATATATATATATAACTTTTTGATCCACTTCAAATGTTTATTTTACTTTGATGTTTTTATATTAAATATTTGTAGATTTCACGCACGCTAAAGTTAAAATGCAAACTATATTACAAATTAACTGCATAAAATAAAAAAAACAGGAAAAAATGTATATAATAATATAGAAAAAAATTATACAGAAATAATATATAATGAAAAAAAAAAACACTAATTACGAAACTTAAGCCCTATATATGTAAAATAAAAAAAGCATGGGATACTGTATGTATATATTCATTAACATATCAATATTAGGAGGCAAAGTTTCTGCAAAGTGTTCTGAAATACCTCTGGATTGTCCAAGAAATGACTGACAAATGACTAATGTAAATAAGATCTTCCGCTAACTTAAAACACCAGTCCACAGCAAGCATGTTTTAGAAGTCATTGTCTAGTTGCAATCCTTTCTTTGTTGACCCTGATTAGCTTGTCAGAAACTCTCTATGAGAGATCAATTCGACATGTTTTCTAGTGCGACGCTCTTTGTAAACGAACAGGTCTTGTTGATTGTTGGAGTAATTGCTGTAAGCCTCAATGAGTCATTTCTTTTCCCAAAAGCGAGAGAGGTTTACAATAGATGTTAACAAGCTCATGGCATGGCACCAGCTTACAAATATCTGACTGGAAACGGGCTGCAACATAATAACCCCTCAGGAGAGGAACATTTGTGTAGTTTACAACTGGAACGTTAAGCGTGTCATGACCTGGCCGTGATATTGTAATGTAACTTGAGTTAACACAGATACACCCAACTGAGTCATTCCTTCACAAAGTCTTACAAGGCAGATTTGACGATCGTGTTTGTTTTGCACTGCAGAAAATAATGTCACGGCATGTTGAGGTTTTCCTGGAGCAAACTTGAACTGCTAACTGATTGCCATCCGATGGGCAGGGTAATAGTGGCATCTTGGGGGGTGATGAGGCCACGGCTCAGATAAAGGATCGCATTTCAAGAGAGACAGATATACTGTAACCCGGCTCATTGACAGAAATTCATTTATTCCTCCTCTCTAGCACGCTATTCATGTTCGCTAACCTCTCTGCTTACAAATCCATTATAGCTTTGGAATAAATCCTCCCACTGGAGGAAATGAACTTTGCCATTTTTAACCACCTGTCCAGCCAGCTTTCATAATTACTGCTTTAGCATTTTATCCAGAGGAACAGAACTCTTGTTTTTGGCAGTGCAGAGTTCACAATCGTGGCAAATTGTGTTGTTCAGGGTTCACCCTTATGAACATCTGTTTCTCTGACATACTAGAGAATATGAGTGGCTCATGCACTTACTCTCAGAATGTTCCAGAGCTCTTCAGGGACATCCACGGGACAGCCTAGCATATTTTTAGAGTCCAACAATATGCCCAATGTGCCCTACTGTTCATCCAGGATCAAGGCCCAAGTTTAGACCTGCAGCACAGCGGGGTTGGGTTCCATTCAGAAGTCAATTGAGAATGCTTCTACAGGATATGTAATTGAAATTCCTTGATTTTGTCTATTATTTGAAGAAAACAGGGTTTAACCTTTAGTAACAGACAAGAAAGATAAGCAGACAGATGGATAGATGACTTACATTACATTCATGGCATACATACAGTGTTTACAAGTTCCTTCATTTCCTGAGAAGTGAACTGATGGCCTTGGTGTCGTTAGCTTCATGTGCTACGTGAATGCAATTCAATTCCTGCATTTGAAGGAATAGGGAAATTTTTATGTTCGCAATATTACATAAATCTGTCACACAGAGGAGTTTAGAGACTATTCATTTTTTTTACCAAATGGTGTGCAAATGCTGGGTGAAAAATCTTTTCAAAAGGGTGTACTTAAAGGGATAGCTCACAGAAAAAGAAATGTATTCACTATTTACTTTCTCTCAAGTAGTTCCAAACCTTAATGAAACTTTTGTTGAACACAAAAGCAGATGTTTTAATAATGTTAGAAACTGTTAATCATTGACTTCCAGAGTAGGAAACGCAAATGCTCTGGAAGTCAATTGTTACCACTGCATCAGAAAAAGTCTCACAAAATCAAACAAGTTCGCAGTGTTGGGAGTAACGCATTACGTTAAGTAACTTTAGTGACTTAATAATAATACTTTTATAAGTAACTAATAAAGTGAGGTATTACTTATAAAAAAAGTAATAAAATTTGAGTTACTTTTTAAAAAATTTAATGCGAGTTACTTTTTAATTTAGTTAATTTGCTTTAAAAAAATAAATTAATTGCTGAATTAAAATGAACATAGTCACATTGAATCCCGCACGGAATGAGAGAATGCAGGAACAGACAGAAACCAAGACGGCAGAGCCTTACATTTCTGTGATAAAAATATTATTTTTAATTAATATTAAATATTATTCTCATTATTTCGAACACATGGAAGAAAAGGAAAAGAGGATTATCTGAATTGCAGTAATTTTACTTTTTAATAAGCCAGAAAGTACAAAACTTTCATTAATCTGTATATACGGCATGTATAGCTCTGGGGTCAGGAAGTTCTCAGAAGATAACATTACCCTACATTCATTTTTTATTGTTTTTTTTAAAGGTAAATGAAGGTTATACCGTGTGTTGTTAATTGCAGAGCTTCTCTATTTAAAAAAAAAAGTGGACTTTCTGCTTATGGGGCGTTCATATCGCGTCTTTTGCTCAGTTTACAAGAACTGACCGTTCAGATTCATACTTTGAATAGAATATACACATTTAGGTAGACTAATTACCTCAGACAAACACAGAACACCCAAACACTGCAGTGCTTCTTCATACTATGGATGTCAATGGTTACATGTACCAGTTTTCTTCTAAATGTTCGTTATTGTTAAAAAAAAAAGACAAACAAGATTTAGAACACGTGAATGATGAGAGAATTAAGAATTAAGTTTTAGGCGAACTCTTTAAGTCTGTTGATTATGTCAAGCTGCTGTGATCAACCCATTGTAATATTTTTCAGTGATTATTAAATGACTGAATTTTAAAATATTTTTATAACACTTTTATAGGTATATTTTATGTTTTAAAAGTAACTTCAAAGTAAAGTAATTAGTAATCCGATTACTTTTTACATAAAGTAATTAGTAATGTAATCAGATCACAATTTTTAGTAGTAGTCAGTAATTTGTAATCTTTTACTTTTTTAAAGTAACTTACCCAACACTGTTCATTACTAATTACATTTTAGAACATGTTTAGGACTGTGAACTTATTATAAGATTTGTGTTGAACTTAACAGGCAGCTATTATTGATACTATTTATTGTAGATATTTTTTTATGCATGATTATCACTAAATGAGCAATCCAGTCATGGAAACTGAGATTGTGCTAAACTGCTTTAAAAAAACAGAGAACATTGATAAAACCAAAACAAAACTAAACAAAAAAACACAATCTGCAGCCATTTTACTCAGAGCCTTTAGCCTTTCGCACTTGACATTTTCTTTTTAATCCTTACGTAGCTCAAACGTGTTGTCAGAGCAATTGAGTTAATTTCAGCTGCTAATGTTCTATTCACGGTAATTATTCAGAAGTGGAAAAATATAATTTCTCAAATTACCCTCATCTGCAGCCCTTTCTCCATGCTTGGGCTACATCTGGTTCTGGGCACTGAATAGGAGGCAGGCGGCGCATACATACAAAGCCCCAAATGTGTTTGCTATGCACTTTTATGGCACTTTTGTTCTGGCATCAGCTGAGTCACCTGCGCCGCAATGTGTTTTGGTTCGGGGAAAGCGGAGGGGAACTGGCCTCAATAGGGGGTCTTCTGTTTGGGAAGCCCCCGGTTTTCATTCCCAGCATTGACCAGCTGATCTGACTAAGGTCCAGGGCTAAAATTGGTTGTGCTTGTCTGGACGATTTTTGTAAAGTGACACTGCGAACAGGGGGGCTTTTTTGGGGGTGGCTGTGCCTCCTCCGTGCCTCGCCTCTGAACGCAACAGGTGCAAGAGGGCAACTTGAGCCCTGTGGAATGACAGACCGCTGAGAGAGTTGCTCTGGGGAGTTTGCTCTGAGGGGTATTCGCTCCAGAAGTTTTCACCCCCCACATTTTTTTTCCTTGGGGCAAAATTGGAGACAGCTGCTGGGGAGCGGCGCAGATAGGAAAACACGCTCCTGGGTTGCATAACAGGAGAAAGCAGGTCCCCAACGGTGCACGGAGTGTGAGCCACTGCCTTGCACTCCACTGAGCAATTGTGCAGGCCTCGCTCGAGAGCCTGTTTGTTTTGGAATGGCTGCTGAGTGACTGTTTTCATCAGTGTTTGCGCATGGCCTGTCAGGCTGCACACACTCCCGCCGGGCCTCCTAGGAGAAGCACTCCTGGCGCGAGTCACACCGGGGTGGAGAGGTCAAATGGAACACTGACATGAATTTGCGCTCGGTTCATCAAGGCCTGAAGTGAGATGTCACAAATCTGCGACTGTGACCCTGCAGCTGCTTGAATAAAGAGCAAATTTAGTCTGGATTTTAATGAACACTTGCGATTGTTGGAATGCAGCGGTTTATTTTTTTAGCAAGATTTAGCCTGAAATTTGTAGGATGCAAATGCAAATCAAAACTAATACAGGCATTTTTTTTAATAATATACAGTTGAAGTCAGAATGATTACCCCCCTGAATTATTAGCCCCCCTGTTTATTTTTCCCCCAATTTCTGTTTAACGGAGAGAAGATTTTCTCAACACATTTCTAAACATAATAGTTTTAATAACTCATTTCTAATAACTGATTTATTTTATCTTTGTCATGATGACAGTAAAATAATAGTTGACTAGATATTTTTCAAGACACTTCTATACAGCTTAAAGTGACATTTAAAGGCTTAACTAGGTTAATTACGTTAACTTGGCAGGTTAGGGTAATTAGGCAAATTATTGTATAATAATGGTTTGTTCTGTAGACAATCAAAAAAAAAAATAGCTTAAAGGGGCTAATAATTTTGACCTTAAAATGACTTTTAAAATTAAAAACTGCTTTTATTCTAGACAAAATACAACAAATAAGACTTTCACCAGAAGAAAAAAACATTATCAGACATACTGTGAAAATTCCCTTGCTCTGTTAAACATTAGTTGGGAAATATTTATAAAAGAAAAAACAATTCAAGGGGAAGCTTATAATTCTGACTTCAACTGTATATATATATATATATATATATATATATATATATATATATATATATATATATATATATATATATATATATATATATATATATATACACACAGTACATTTAGATTTATATACAATTTTTAGATATATAAACACATATAGAGTAGGAATGCAACCATTAACTGATTTCACTATTAATCGCAATTAAATTTTTTCATGGTTAATTAATCGTAAAGTCTTCTCAACTCCTCATTTCTGCACTGGACAAAACTGCTGCAACTACACAAAGTTATGCCAACTGTGCGCTAGTTTGAAGTTCCGAGATTGTACACCGAGATGAATACCCAAGCATGCTGGATTAACTATGGCTGAGGCTATTAACTTGGGGCTTTTCACATATTGCGTCTTTTGCGTGCCAAGTTCGTTATGTCCAATGGGGTGCAGCTTCCGATGTGCTTACGCACCTGGTTGAAAGAATGCCGCGAGCGCACCGCGAGTCACGTGACAAGAACTGACCGATCAGCTTCATACTTTATATGGAATATAAACGTTTCTACTCCAAAGAGAAAAAAAATACAAAGTGATAAATGCCAAACAATTTTGTAAGATAGTTGATCAAAAGTGCCTTTCAGACGGGCGTTCAGCAGCCTTTGACAACATTTGTTATCTTTAAAAGGGAAATACTTAGCTAATAGCTTAGATTTACATTAGACAAATACATTTTTTTATTTATTCAAATTTTTATTTAATTATTTATTCAATGTTCTGTCGTTTATTACTTATATTTAAATGCCAAAACTTTTTTTGCCACTTTTTTTACACTTCTGTCTAAAAAGAAATGGACTATTGTTTGTTTTTAACATCATTTTGTGCTGTATTAACTAGTATTGTTTTGAAATTAATCGATGCATAACAATCGTGATAACTGTAAAACTGTGATTATTCCTTGGACTATAATCGTACAACCAAAATCTATAATCGTTGCATCCCTAATAAGGATCTGTGGGAAAAAAAAGGCAACTTTGAAATGACAATTTTGTCTGAATTAATATTTATAGTTGCATGCTTGAGTAAAATGAAATTTTTGTTTTGTTCTGCAAACTACTGATGACATTTTCTAAAAATTCTTCTAAAAAATGTGTAATTTACGTGTTAAAATGACTATGACAAACAACAACAAAAAACACATACTACAAACAACTAGTAAATCCAGTTCATCCAGTGAAAACGAGAATTTTCAAGTGATCTCTTTATTTTGCATAACTATGTAATATACATACAAAATATAGCTATTTGATGTAAATGCAAATTTATAAATAAAAAGTGTGTATATGGCGATAATACCATTAACAACAATTACATATTTTAAATAAATACAATTTTATAATAATAACGTGTAGTTAGTTGTCAAATATTGTTTATATTTTCATTTAGTTTAACAATGTAAAAAATTAAAAATAATAATAAAAAATAAACATTTTTGCAACTATTTACAAACTATTTACAATCTTTTTTAAGTAATAAAATAAACAAACAAATGAATTAATTAATAAATATATTTAAAGGATGTAACATTACTTACATTTCAAGGCGAAAATGGAAAATAAGATACAATACATAACAACAATTCAAATACAATGAAAAACATTTTTGTGTGGCATGCAAAACCTTCACAGCTTGATTTAGATTTCATTATCTTTATATTAAATCATATTAGATATAAAATGCCACATTCTTTTAGGCTTTGGTTCATTGTGGTTCAATTCTCACTGATTAATTTCTCTCAAATCTGACATAATCTAGTAATATAATTTCTTTCTCCTCACAATCAGCATCTATTTACAGTTGAATTAGCATGTTCCTTACTGAGAAACACAGTGTAGCTATTTGATAGGTGCGATGTTTTGTGTTAATTGGATACTGCGGTGCTTTTTTGTGCATCAGTTCCAGACCATCTTCAGGTTAATCACGCACTGAATCTGCAAACCTCTCTGCTGTTAACATGCTCTAATTGTGTGCTTCGTTGGTTGTTTTGGAGCAGTTGGCTGTGTCCTGTTCTCATGCGCTTCAGGGATCTGATGGAAAATACAGTGCAGCGTTACAAATGAGACCCAGCACAGGTTGCCTCCCAATTTTCTCTGCTCTAGTTATCCATTATTGCATGATTTTTTCCCTCTTTTAGCATCTTTTCACCACCCTGGTACTTCCAGCAAATGTGAATAAATGACTGATAAAGTAAAACAGGCCCCGGAGAAGTGTTTTCAGGATGTACCCTGCTGATTCGGTTGCTTTTTTTAGAGTTATATACAATTGCACGCTCTCTTGACAATCACCACTCTGGAGGATTGATGGTTCCTGAAGGCACAAACTTCTGTTGTCACCAAAGCATGGAAACAAAACATCCCTCATTTCCGTTCTAAACAGATGCCTTTTCATTAGAGCTCTGCAAATAGACTTAAAGACAGGCAGTTGCGTGATGCAAGCATGTTGTGACAGAGAAACGTTTAAATGTTCAGTATTAATACGAAATCACTTTGGTTCAGACATAAGAAGTTGTCTTTCTTAGATTGCCGTCTGTCTATGGCAAATCCATATTTCCTGCAATACTTTATTGAATTGGTGTACTGAATTGAAGTTTCCAGTCAATATTGGGTCTGTAACATAATAATACTAATACAAATGCTAGTGCTACTAGTACAACTACAAAAAATAAATAAGATTAAATAATAAAAAAATATAAAATATTTAATATAAAATAAAATAAATAAATAATAATAATAATTATGGTTGTTTGGTAAAAAAATAAAAAATAACAGTCTGTTAGTATTAATTCAAATTATTTTGCTGTTATATATATGCAGAATTTAAAAAAGTATTTTAGTATTAGTAGTATATATTTATTTACTATTAATATTTATAATAGTAGAACATATATAATGATAATGTAAAATAATAAATAATTGTTTATTTATTTGAATTTTTATTATGTAATGTATTGATTCAGTTTCATGCATAATAATAATAATAAATATTACTTTATTAATTCATATTCTTATTATGTAATGTATTGATTCAGTTTCATGCATAATAATAATAATAAATATTACTTTATTAATTCATATTATTATTATGTAATGAATTGATTCAGTTTCATGCATAATAATAATAATAATAATAATAATAATAATAAATTTTAGTTTATTTATTTTGTATTTTTATTATGTAATGTATTGATTTAGTTTCATGCATAAAAATAATAATACTGTCGGCGCCAGTGGTGTAGTGGTTATTGCGTCGACACATGCACTCCGATGTTCACGGCCACCCGAGTTCGTTTCCGCCTCGCGGTCCTATGCCGATCCTTCCCCTCTCTCTGCTTCCCATTGTTTCCTGTCAATACTCTCTACTGTCCTATCAAAAATAAAGGTGAAAACCCCTAAAAAATAATAATAATAATACTAATAATATTATTAATAATAAAATATTAGTTTATTAATTCATATTCCTATTATGTAATAAATTGATAAAATTTCATGCATAAAAATAATAATACACACTAGTGTATTTATTTGTTTTCTTATTATGCAATGAATTGATTCAGTTTCATGCATAATAATACTAATAATAATAATAATAAATATTAGTTTATTTATTCATAATCTTATTATGTAATGAATTGATTTAGTTTCATGCATAATAATAATAATAATAATAATAATAATAATAATTATTATTATTATTATTATAACAACAATAGTAATATTAATAAAAATACATATAAATCTATTTATTTGTTTTCTAATTAAACAGTTATTAGCCCCCCTGAATAATTAGTCCCTCTGTTTATTTTTTTTTCTGTTTAACGGAGAGAAGATTTTTTTAACATCATAATATTTAACATAATTTTTTTTCTAATCATAATAGTTTTAATAACTCATTTCTAATAACTGATTTATTTCATCATTACCATGATATTAATATTTTACTAGATATTTTTCAAGACACTTCTACACAGTTTAAAGTGACATTTAAAGGCTCAACTAGGTTTATTAAGTTAACTAGGCAGGTTAGGGTAATTAGGCAAGTTATTGTATAATGATGGTTTGTTCTACAGACAATCAAAAAAAAATAGCTTAAAGGGGCTAATAATTTTGACCTTAAAATGGTTAAAATTAATGTTAATGTCGTTGTTGGTGATAATTCTTGTTGTTAATCTTTATTATTAATATTATTTTAAAATTACATATTGCATATATGATTTACAGTTATATTTGTATATGTTATAGTTTAATATATTAATAATGAAAACCAACACAAGTACAAACACTTAAGATATACAGATCAAATTGCTCTTGGGAAACCTAGTGATTGATTTTGCTCACAAGTATAATCCTCCGCTTAACACCCAAATCCATCTGATCTTAGAATTAACACATGCTAAATATGCAAGAAAGAGTGGTTGACATATCTTGCTTTAGCATCTCATTTCATAAGGCGTCTAACTTTACTGCATTCTCTGTGGTTGCTGATGTAGTAAAATACTCTTATGAATAATACCATGACTAATCAGTTGCAATATGTCAGTGTCAAAAACTTCAAAGGTTTGGGACGGTAACAGTAATCGCACCCTAGTGCCACTCAGACCGTGAGGACACTTCACAAGGTAGTTAGCGCAATAGATTTAACATTAACGTCACTGAGGGAAAATGTCCACGAGAAGGGGGAAAATAAATGCTAATCCCAGCAGGAGGGTTGTGAGGTAAGCAGAGTTTACTGTGGTGACGGGAGGATCCTTCATTTCCCTCGAGTCCCTGCTGATTAGAGAAGAGCTCACAGCTTGGCAAGGGTCCAGAGCCTCACCTTCGCCATTAAACTTGTTCATTCAGCACTAATGCCAGCTGAGATCTTGTTCCTGTCCTATTGTCCCCTGGCCACAGTGCTGTCAGACTGCATGCTTACTGAGGATGATGCAAAGAAACAGCCAGACGTCTATTCTGCCCTAGATCTCGTCCTAGACCGCTATCTCCTCTCTGACCATTACCGTGAACATGACAGGCCCGTACCTGTCTGCATGGATGGCATTGCAGTCTTTTTTTATTTGCTCTCACACTCAGCACATTGTCTGGTTGAGGGACACCTACAGTACGTGTAGGCAGAATGTAGACCGATGCTGTTTTTTTTTTTAGATCAAGGGCAATCACATACTCTGTAGTTAAATATTAACGAAACGTCACCTGCCTAGTTTAGCAAGAATTGCACTATTATGTGTTACTGCATTTAGTAAGAGTTTGTGTATGCTTGTGGCCACAGATAGTGAATGAATAATTAATTTGAGCAACAAAACAGTGAAGACCGCTCTGTATTTCTCTACAGTGAACAGATGTCCTCTTTATCACGTATGCCTGTAGTGAAAACCACATGATCTTTCAACAAAACATAGACAAATATTGATTTAGATAAGAGATATTAATATCTGGAAATGCCTTTCCATTGTTTACTGTATTTACAGTAGCATATGTGTTCCTGAACATTTTAGTTGAAATCAACTTTAAATGGCAGTACGTTTTTTAAAATGTTATAGGAGCACAGTTTGTGCACTGTCAGTTTAAATAAATACTTTTATTCTATAAGGATTGTTAAAGGAGGGCAGCACGGTGATGCAGTGGGTAGCACAATCGTCTCAGAGCAAGAAGGTCGCTGGTTCGAGCCCGGCTGGATCAGTTGGCATTTCTGTGTGGAGTTTGCATGTTCTCTCCGTGTTCACGTGGGTTTCCTCCGGGCGCTCCGGTTTCCTCCACAAGTACAAAAATTTGTGGTATATGTAAATTGGGGTGAATGAGTGTGTATGGATGTTTCCCAGTGATGGGTTGCAGCTGGAAGGGCATTCACTGCATAAAACATATGCTGGATAAGTTGGCGGTTCATTCCGCTGTGGTGAACCCTGATGAATAAAGGGACTAAGCCGAAAAGAAAATGAATGAATGAATGAATGAATGAATGAAGGATTGTTAAAGGGATAGTTCACCCAAAATGCATTATCTTTAATCATTTACTCACCCTTTACTGGTTCAAAACTTGTTTAAGTGTCTTTCTTCTGTTGAACAAAAATATTGACTTCCATAGTAATTTTGCTTCCAGCAATTAGCATTCTTCAAAATATATTCTTTTGTGTTCAGGAGAAGAAAGAAACTCATAAAGGTTTCAAACCACATGAGGGATATTTAAAGGTGCTGTGTGTAAGTTTTTGACTCTTCTAAAGTATAAAAATACCATACTATGTTTGCAGATATATAACTTCCTAGGGCCCGAGTGGCCACATACGTGGACAGCACATTTTTAGCTCTTAAGTGGCTATTTAAAATACTTTGAATGTTTTATATTTTGTTACAGACATACAGTGTCATCCTGCAACTGTTTTGCAGCATATGAAATATCCCAAACCCTATTTTTAACTGTCCAAAATGGGAAAAAATGTTGTTTTTACTCTCTGTTAGTCAAAGCAAGTTAAAAAAAAAATAAAAAATTCTATGTTATATATGCATAAAAGAAAATTTGGGAAAAAGTGTTTTATGTAAATTTGGACCACGAGTCCACATATATGGGCATCATTTTTCTCTAAAAGTACATCATATCAAAAGATGATACTTTTAATTTTTATTCTAATTAGGTTCCAATAAGCCCAAATAGCAAAGAGAAATAAAAAATGCATGTAAAAAAACACCTTGGGCCTTAAGAGGTTAAGAAACATGCCAAGTGAACATTCTTGTTTATCTAAAAAACAATGCTGACGTCAGATATTCTGCTTTGAAATGTGCTTTCCGTGCCAGAACACTGTCTTTATTTTGGGTTTTTTTAACCCACCGAATGACACTTTAGCCAATTATATTTCAGTACCCCGAGTTGCTTTGTTGGAAAATCACATATTTAATTCATTATTCAGAAAGGCTCTCAGCGGATGCGCCCGTGACCGAAATGTGACCTCCGGTGGACAGTAGCAGACTCTGAAATGAGACGCAGATTTAGAGTTCCACATAAGGTGGTTATTAATTAGCAAATAATAAAAATATTACGAACATAAACATTAGGTGAGCAGGTTACATTGTAACCCTGTGTCCTAACAACACGTGGTTACAATGCTTCGTGATGAGATACGCAGTGATGAGCAATATGGCTGTTTGCACCAAATGAAACATGACAGAAATTTAAATGCAGCCATTTAGAAGCACAGAATATGCACTCACTCACAAAATAGCAAGGTTTATAATCTTATTATTACATATTAAACCTCTTTAGCATTATTAAATATCTATGCTGAATCACGTGTTGGCTTTGAGTCTAAAGTTCAATTTTAAACAGTTTATTTTATTTTCAAGATCTGAGGTGAACTATCTGCTGCTGCTTTCAGTAGTAAGGCAATAAATGTCATGTAAAATGGCATTCAGACTCATATTGTTAGCATTTAACACTGAATAAAGCACATGAGGTATAGCTGAGATGATCATTATCAGTTTTTTGTTGTTCAGCTGCAAGAAATAGAAGCCGTTTCTAATATATCAATTCGAGGTGTTGGTTAGAACAAAAACTCTTTTTAATATGGAAACTAATCCTATCGGGTGCCGTTGCTTTTATTTAGAAACGTTTTAAATCAGCCTTGTTGGTTCTCAATCTGGCAACCTGCGCTTGTGTTTGTTTTGATCCAGGAATTCAATACCTAGTTCAACCACTGGGTGTCAAACTTCCATACTGCACCTTTAATAATGAGGTCATTTTCATTCGTGTATGAACAATCCCTTTTAATTAACCAATAGTGGCATTGAATAATACAGAGCGAATCAGACTCTATCAAAAACAATCCAACACATTTTAATATCGTTAACTAAACCAGCAGAGATGTTTACAGAAGAACTTGTTCAGACAGTGAGTGAGAACCCCCAGGGAACTGTTTTTGGTCCTTTTAAGTGTGTTTTTTTTAATTCTCTGTATTTCTGAGCGGGCGATGCCACAAGGGATCCTGGCTCCCGGTTGGCCCGATTCTCGTTTAGTCACAGAGACGCTCTCTAGAGGTCAGACCTGGTCAAATATATTTAGCTGCGTAAATTGGATTCTGTGGTAAGGGCAAAAGTCTGCTAGATAGCTGGGCATGTTAAGCTCGCAGATGTGATTAACTGATTCATCTTTGGGATAACCGGGATGGTCGTTATCATGGTGACTCCTGACAGCTTGATGTCATCCCGCAGGTTGAGTAAAAGCTCGCTGGAACAGCGCCACAGCTGTGGGCCAATGTGGTCATAACTCTTTAGCTGACAGCTCATTCAGGTGACCCTCAAAAGGGCTGCATTGCTGTCACTTATGACACAGTGTGGCGGAGGTAAATATATTAGCATAAGTTTGAATTAATGTTCCCTGCGGTGAAAGGGGTGGCCGCTCTGCAGCCGGTTCCTCTGCAAAATCTTCGGGATTGTCACACTGCACACCTGTGCAATGTCACCATTTGTTCTGTTCGCGTCAAATAACCCTTTGCTCAATGCATGCACGCTCGCACAGATGCGCAATTACATGCCGCGATCTAAACGATAATCATATCAGTGTCTGGGCCTGGCCGAGAGTGATCGGTGAAAGCACATCTATAAAGGGATTTTGTAAGAAATAGCCTGGTGAGCTATTTATAGCCCTGCGGGAGGTGGCGGAGGGAGGGGTGAGTGGTGATACCATGAAGTTATACACCACACTCTGTGGACAACTCCCGGGTCAAAGACACAGAGGCCAGACTGTAATTTAAATGCTGCCTGAAAAGACCTAAGTGTTTCTGCATGCAAACGCAAGTGAGTGCACAAATGGGTGTCTGTGATTTGTGCAAAGTACTTTGTTCCATCTATTTGTGCTCACATCCAGCTTTTTTGTGACTTATAAAGCACAAAAACAGCCCAGAAGAGCAGGCACTGCAAAAGTACCTCTCAGCGTAGTCTGTTGTATAATCCCTCTTGGGGCCCCAGAGCTATTTTTGTTCCTGGATATGCGTCACGACTGGGTATTTTCTCTGGTGACTAGCTTACATCAGTAGGTCTCCTAGTATACGCTCTATCAGCGAGAGCCTTCTGATTGATGGGAGTTTCGGCTGGGGCTGGCTGTCGTTTTATTCCCGACCTCCTAGAATGGACAAGGGGAATTTGAGATCGGCGGAATGTTGTGGTTGACTGAGGACCTTGAAAAGCCAGGTTGGTTCACAAATCCTTTTTTTTTCCAGCTTGTTGTGTTGTGTCTCTATCTAGTGGTGATCGGAGAGGTGATATCCCCGTGTGTGTGTTTGTAAACTGAAGGGGGTGATGATGTGAACCGTGAGGACTGGAAAGGGAACGGAGAATCGTGTGTTAGCTGTTTATCCGTGGGATGCAGCAAGCTGTCAGTGACAGAGTCTCCACTTGCTCTATTCCCTTGCACAGCTTGCATGTTGCAGTAATATTAACACTGCGATTAAAGCCTTGCGTTTGTTAGGAATCTTGTTCCCGTGCATGTCCTTTTTTTTCATTGTTATCTCCTGTGCTTATTCTCACACTTGTTGTTACGGCATGGATGGTACATAGCTGTTTGACTTCCATAGATACCAATGCATCTACGCAGTCTGTGCAGAGAGGAATGTCAGGGACACCCCTCACATACCCCCACCAAATTCCCCACTGAGTTCACATGCCTCACATCATACATCAGTTGCACTGGGAATTATTAAAAAATGCTTGTTTGCACAATGCGTCTCATCTGTCTCTGTGTATGCAACCCCCCCGCTCGCCCCCCCCAACACAGCTGTCTGCTTTATCAGCATGGCATAATTCATTATGTGAGGGAAGGCTCCAGCGATAACGCAGGGGAACACCCGGCGAATGTCACGGGCACATGTCTCCCAGCCCTAGTTTACACATGCATGGATCTCTTTAAACACTATACATGTACCTAGCATGTCCCATTCATAAATGCTGAATCTCTTTAACAGCGACCTTGAGAAGCAGGTCAAAAGAGCATATCCCCCTTGTTTTCTTCCGTCCTACTCCTACTGTTGTGTGTCTGCTTGTGCAGAGAGGAAGAATTGTAATAGTCTGTCTGATAAGCAGTGGAACGATCCTCCCTGCCAAGCGTGCTAAAGCATTTTCCATTCACAAATACTTCACACTCCGGATTTGTCTGCTTTACTGTAGTTTGGAGATGTGTCCCTGTGGCGGGGTTCGGAAAATGCCCTGTTTGACGTGAGTCAAGGAATATCAAGCATTTCTTGTGTATGGATTGCTTTGCGTAAATGGTTTGTTTGGAATCTGCACTTTTTCCCTTGGGTTCTGAACAAGTGTGTCAATGAAGGGAAGTCTGCCACGGTAGATCCTTTTGACCTGTCAGCGTGAAAGAGAGCAATTACTGAGAGGAGTGGGAGCTCTGTCCGGCTATGAACGTGAGTGTAATGCGATGTTAGTCTGCCGCCGCTGCACTCACGGGATTACAGCGGACCCTTGTGCACAACAACTCGATACAGACCCCGCTTCATCAATTGCTCTGTCTTGGCAATGGGACAGGATGTAATCGTGTCCAGCTTTGGGGC
Organism: Danio kyathit; assembly: GCA_903798195.1. NCBI lineage: Eukaryota > Metazoa > Chordata > Actinopteri > Cypriniformes > Danionidae > Danio > Danio kyathit. The sequence goes on along the minus strand of LR812538.1, from coordinate 42,780,977 downwards.
ATTGCATTCTTTCCTGCTTGTTTTCTGCTTGCCATTATTTGACTAGCCCAAAATCTTGGTTTTCTGCATTTGTGAACGTTAACTAAGGTCTTGGAAGGGGTTCCCATTATGATCCCCCCAATTTACGGTTCCATTTTAAAGGAATTATTGAAAGGAATTTAAGGAATAATTCACCTGAAGAAGTCAACTTTTATTTACTCTGATGTATTTCCAGACTTTTTTAGTAGAATATAAAGGAAGATTATTTATTTATTATTATTATTATTATTATTATTAGTAGTAGTAGTAGTAGTAGTAGTAGCCGTTGCTGCATATCAGCAAATGAGTTACATTCCCGCATAAAACATGCTTTCTAGCGTAAAGATGTTGCACACTTTTTATCAAAATCATTTAACAATGGAAGATCAAGTTGTGTGTGGTGTGGCTTTGCTCCACTTATCCAATATGTGTCCATATGTTTGAAATATTCTGAAGCAGCAATACTGTTTTCTATTATCGCATGTGATTCCCGCTTTTTCAAAGAAAAAAACTAACTCGCCAGTAAGTTTTCAAATGTATGTTCCTGTAAGGAAACACTGTAAATAATTGGAAATCCAGCAACCGCAATAATTAAACCCTTGGGAACAACTGTGGTCGGAACCAACGTTCACAGGGCTGTGTTCTCTGGACTCCTCTCAAGCACTGGACTTCTACATTTTGATTGCTTGCTGCCGAACCACGTCATAGCTCATTACCATAAAGTTGACTTGATTTCAACTCTCCTCGATCCCCACACTGGCAAAGAAGCGGCGCGCTGCTTCTCACCTCATATTGCCGCCAGCTCCCATTGAAAATAAATGATTTCCGGCTACTTTTCAGTTTGAACGCAGTTAGGTTGCTACCATTTTTGTTTTCAAAACATTGTTGTCACTCTGATAAAAGTTTTATTTATGTAGATAATGTGTTCTGTATTTGTCTGAGATAGTCAACCACAACCACAACCGAAATGTGTATATTCCATACAAGCTGAAGCAGTTCTTGTCACGTCACTCACGGTGGACTCGCAGCATTCATTCAACTGAGGACGTCTGGAAGCCGCGCACCTCCATTGGAAATAACAAACTTGTGTGAACTTTAGAAAAGACACGATATGCGAACAGCCCCTAAAAGGCTGCCGTCATTTGCGATCTCCAGCAGTTGATCTTCTTCCACAAACATGGTGGATTCACTTGATTTGTTGACAAATGGGTTGCAGATCTATTCCTTGGCAGTTCGTGGGTCCTTCACTGGGCCGTTTCCCTTAGCAAAGAAACTTTCCAAAGACATCTGATTCTTACTCATTTTGCTGCTTGTGGGTTAAATTTGGGCACTCTTTTTTAATAAAAGATTGTTCAGACTCAGATAATAAATAAAAGATTTTTTGTGCGGCCCGGTACCAATTGATCCACAGCACCAGTATTTGCGGACCACTGACTTAACCCACTGAACTTGTGAACCACTTCATCTGAGTTTCAAACAAATCATTCAGGTTTTGCAAATTTTGTCAAATAATTTGAAAAATGATCTATATTGTTGCTTCAGCTGCTTAAATATTTATCTAATATTTATGTTTTTAATGAATTGCTGAAAACAGTTGTAGATTTAGTTAAAAAGCACTGATTGTTCATAAATCATTCATCACTACTTAACTGAAGAATGGTCAAAGGTAAGCTAGTGAAGAAAACAACTTACATTTCCCTCTTCAGATGCCTCAGCTTCTCTATAGCTTCAGCAGTCTTGGAATGCATGAGTCATGTAGAGCTACTTTTATCGTATTATTATATATATGTTTTTTTCTGGTGCTTGAAAGCTTAGGTACTAATTCATTGGAACTACAAGGAGAAGGGTGATGAGTACATTATTTAAAATTCTTTTTTTGTACTTCATGGAAGAAAGAAAGGTTTGCAAAGACATTAGGCCAGAGAAAATGAAGGTATTCCTTTGAAATAAAAGAATATGCTATATAAATATTTGACCAACCCTCAAGCACAACGGCTCTGCACTTCATTCAGCAGCTGACCTTGTCTTCTTTTGTGTGCTCTACACAGTGTTGTTCCAGCATTTGCTGTCTTTGTAAACTTCCTTTTTTCACGGTTTCCATGAATGAAACGATTTCTCCGCAGAAAAAGCTCGCCACTCGTTTCCACACATTAGCATGCATTTTTCTTCTAATCATGACACATTTTCATTTCTTTTTAGACCGAAGTGGTTGGTAAATGTCTTTGCATGCTGATTAGAATCAGCCATTTACAGTTAAAGACCTGATTTCTTAGAAGTATATAAAATAGTGTTTTGATGAGAAATTCCACCATTCAATGGCTAAGCTGAAAGCGGCTCTGAAGTGAAAAGAGAAGTACAGGCAGCAGGAGGCCACCTGTACACCTGAGAAGAATCTGTTCCGTTCTTCATTTCTATACTGCACAGTGTGTAAACGGAGCCTTTACAGAGGCCCGTGAGATGGAGCACAGATGTACAGACAGACATACTGCACAGGTGCTACACGAGAATGGCTGCAATAACTTTAAAATTGAACAAATATATATGAAGTATAAGACCGTATAGAAGACTTTTGTGTTTTGGCAGTTTTCATGATAGCTCATGTCTAGGTGATTGCTTAGAGCTTCATGCATTTAAGAAAGTTAATTAAATTTTAATTAAATAATTAAATAAATAATCTAAAGCTAGAGTAAACCTCTATTCTTGTATTATACACACACTGTTTATACATACAAAAACGTATTACTGCCTTAAATTTTTAGTTGAATCAAATGATATTTTCTAGTCATCTCAACTTGTCATCTCAACATCTCAACTGACTAAAAATATAAAGATAACTTTGTATAATTTAAAACAATTAAGTCGAAATTAAAATAAGTTATATAATAAAATATTAAAATAAGTTAAAGTAACATTTTGGCTTTTTGTCATATTATTTTTTAGAGTGTACGGTTGATGGCTAAAGTATTAGCTGTCCTGTAAAATTTTTTCGAACGTTTCACAATTTTTAGGGAAGATATTTTTTTTCTCAACACATTTCTAAACATAATAGTTTTAATAACTAAATTACATAACTATTACTTTGTTTTTGCTATTATGACAGTATCTACACTGTAAAACCCAAAAAGTTAAGGTAACTCAAAGTCATTTGAGGAAACCGATTGTAACAAACCATTTAAGTTCAAAAACGAATCCTAATTAGTACTGTGAACTTAATCCATTTGAGTAAACGAAGCGATTTGAGCACAGTAAAAGCCAATAAATGAAGAGAACTCAAACCAACTGAGTACTGAAAAACCCAATAAGTTAAGGCAACTACGGTACGTACGGTGTACGGTTGATGGCTAAAGTATTAGCTGCCCTGTAAAATTTTTTCGAACATTTCAGAAGTTTTAGAGAAGATATTTTTTCTCAACACATTTCTAAACATAATAGTATTAATAACTAAATTACATAACTATTACTTTGTTTTTGCTATTATGACAGTATCTACACTGTAAAACCCAAAAAGTTAAGGTAACTCAAAGTCATTTGAGGAAACCGATTGTAACAAACCATTTAAGTTCAAAAACGAATCCTAATTAGTACTGTGAACTTAATCCATTTGAGTAAACGAAGCGATTTGAGCACAGTAAAAGCCAATAAATGAAGAGAACTCAAACCAACTGAGTACTGAAAAACCCAATAAGTTAAGGCAACTACGGTACGTACGGTGTACGGTTGATGGCTAAAGTATTAGCTGCCCTGTAAAATTTTTTCGAACATTTCAGAAGTTTTAGAGAAGATATTTTTTCTCAACACATTTCTAAACATAATAGTTTTAATAACTAAATTACATAACTATTACTGTTTTTGCTATTATGACAGTATCTAATATTTGACTAGTTATCTGCAAGATACTAGTATTCAGCTAAAAGTGCTATTTAAAGGCTTAATTAAAGTTTAATAAGGTTAAATATGCAAGTGAGTGTAATTAGACAAGTTATTGGTTTGTTCTGTAGCCAATCTAAAACAAATTTTTAAGGGGCAATGTAACTACCCGCTGGTTTTTAAACAGTTCATGCTTCCCAAACACTGATGTCCATGAGCTTTATTTATTGAACGCCGTAAAAACTAAAAAGACAAACAAACAAACCAATGTTTCACACAAACACAACATAATCAAATATAACAAAATAATATACAAACAATATTTCCTTTACCGTATTGGCCTGATGACCAGCAGTAGAATAATCAGGAGCATTTAACATGTGTCTGCATTTAGATCTCATCACGCTGTCTATACAATCTCTTGCAGGTTAAATTGATCAGGGAGGATCAAGTGACCTCATACTCAACCCAACCGGAAACAAGGAAATTTATAAAATAAACATAAACCAATGCGGATTTAAATAATAAAATACAAAAAATAATAAACAAAATACAAGCTGACCGATTAGCGTCAGCTACAGGCCTAATAATTTCGACCTTAGTTTTTTCTTAATTAAAAACTGCTTTTATTCCAAACAAACTAAAGAAATGAGTTTATCCAGAAGTACAAATGTAACAGTAAACACCTTCAACTGTTTATATTCTTGTAATGTGAAAAATGTATTATTATTACAATATTATCATTATATTACAATATTAATGTAATACACAAGGGCTTTATTCAGTATATTTACAGATCTGTTGATTTAACTTATGTGTGGATTTGTAAAACTCACGTTCATAAACTGAATTGGGGGAGATTGGTTTTATTAAAGAATATATTAGGGGAACCCACTTCATAAACTCAAAACCTCACAAAAGTCAAACCATTATGTTACTTTATAGTTTGAATAAGTATACAGTGTAATCAAAAATAGATAGAAAGTAAACAGATTTTTTAAAAACTGAGGACAATCATAATTCTGTATAATCATTAGCAATCAGAATTACCCACCAAAACCAAAATAAGTGAATCGTGATCTATGTACATCAACACACTTTTCTTTTGTCCCAAGAATCCCTGTGCTGATACTAAGGCAACTTTTTGTCAGGTGCTGACATATACTGATGAAATAGTTGTGCGTTTTGTTGTGTCTTGACAACGGGTTCGGCATCTGTACTCTTGAATAAATGTGTAGAGAGTATCGGTGTGGTTGAAAAGTCAAGACTGCATTAGAGAGATGCACAGGAGAGAAGCCGTGTGTCCATGGTGACACGACTGGCATTTTGCCCCTATTAACTCCTCTGACCTTTGTGTGAGTAAATGTGGCTATTCTGTGAATTAATTATGCTGACGTGTAGATGGTCTGCATATTTTGTGGCTGTTTCCTATTCAGTTTTTATTTTATTAAATATTTAAAAATTATCTCTGGTTTAGTGGAGTTGTGTTTTACTTTCCAATGTCTATCAGTACCATTTGTGTGAACATAGCAAAATACAACTGGTCCTATTATATGTTGTACAGTAGCTGTATTTATATTTTAATATTTAACATTTTTGTATTATATTGTATAGCAGGATATATTATTTTATTTTATTTCTTTGCAGAAATGGGTATTGATAAAAATAACTGTACTGAAATGTTTTAAATCAATCTTTAAATCCATATTTTCATTTTATTTACATTACCACATTAGGTCCCACTTTATATTAAGTGTCGCTTATACCTGTGAACTTACATGGTAATTAGATGTGTAAGTAGTATGTAACTACAGTGTATGTACACACGTTTACATAGTATTTACTTTTGTATTACTGGTGTAACTACACTCATGTAACAACCCACTGAATAGTATGTGTAAGTACAAATGTGTAACAGGACATTGGTAACAACAGTAGGAAAGTACACATCTGTAACAAGAATTATGTAAGTGCATTGTGTAACAACAATATGTACTTGCAGATGTTTTCCCACTTCCACACCTGTTTGCAGATCATGTACTTGTGAACACTGTATGGCAGAACTAATGCTGCATTAGACGGTTTCACCTTGTGATATCAGTGTACTTACATGGTAACTCCACAGGAACTGTCCACTTAATATAAAGTGTAAAATGGTCACAAATTACTGTGTAACTTGTAGAAATATCTTCTATGCAACACTTTAATAACAGTGTAGTTACATGGTAACTCCACAGGAACAGTACACAATATAAAGTTTAAAATAAAATTCATTTTCGTTTCGGCCTAGTCCCTTTATTAATCTGGGGTCGCCACAGCGGAATGAACCGCCAACTTATCCAGCATATGTTTTACACAGTGAATGCCCTTCCAGCTGCAACCCATCTAAGCCGAAAAGAAAATGAATGAATGTATGAACAGTAATTTGTGACCATTTTACACTTTATATTGAGTGGATCCTGTGGAGTTACCATGCAAGTACACTTGTATCACAAGGTGAAACCTTCTAATGCAGCATTAGTTCTGCCATAAAGTGTTCACAAGTACATGATCTGCAAACAGGTGTGGAAGTGGGAAAACATCTGCAAGTATATATTGTTGTTACACAATGCACTTACATAATTCTTGTTACAGATGTGTACTTTCCTACTGTTGTTACCAATGTCCTGTTACACATTTGTACTTACACATACTATTCAGTGGGTTGTTACATGAGTGTAGTTACACCAGTATACACAAGTAAATACTCTGTACCAGTGTGTACATACACTGTAGTTACATACTACTTACACATTTAATTACCATGTAAGTTCACAGGTATAAGCGACACTTAATATAAAGTGGGACCCTACAGGATTATAATGGCATACTTTTTTTTTTTTAAGTTGAACTGTTTTGCATATATTATATTATATTATATTATATTATATTATATTATATTATATTATATTATATTATATTATATTATATTATCAAAGAAATATTGCTGAAATGTTCAGCTGTTGTCAATAGAAACCATAGAATTAATAAAATGTAAAACATTAATGCCCTGAAACAAAAATAATGATGAAAATGATTAAACAAATTGCTAAATAGCAAAAAATAAAATAAAATAATATAAAATAAAATAAAATAAAATAAAATAAAGGTGATTCTTTCCGTTGTGGTGATCCATGATAAATCAGGGACAACGCAAAAGGAAAATGAATAAATAAAATAAAATAATAAAATAAAATAAAATGTATTATACAAAAAAATAAATAAAATAAAGGCAGATCATTGGGCTGTGGCGACCCATGATAAATCAGGGACAAAGCAGAAGGAAAATAAATTAATAAAATAAAATAAAATAAAATAAAATAAAATAAAATAAAATAAAATAAAATAAAATTAAATTAAATTAAATTAAATTAAATTAAATTAAATTAAATTAAAGGCAGTTCATTCCATTGTCAGGACCCATAATAAATCAGGGACAAAGCAGAAGGAAAATTAATAAAATAAAATAAAATAAAATAAAATAAAAGGTGATTCATTACACTGTGGCAACCCTTAATAAATCAGGGACAAAGCAGAAGGAAAATGAATAAATAAAATAAATCAAAATAAAATAAAACAAAAGGTGGTTTCTATCACTGTGGCGACCCATGATAAATCAGGGACAAAGCAGAAGAAAAATTCATAAAATAAAATAAACAGTATATCACCTTTTCATACATTTTATACAAAACCATCAATAGTAAAAGCCAGAAAAAAATGGTTGCTGAAATGCACTGCTGTCGTCATTAAAAACCATAGATGAGCAACTACAGGGCAAATACAGCAGGGTCTGATGGAAACAGCATGGCCAGGTTTTCATAATGAATGCTTAGGCTTTCATTCAAACCTACTCTAGCTGTGCCTTGTGACGCAAATGTCACTGATCTGAGTGCCAGAGGAGTGTGGAGGTGTGTGGATGGAGGTTGGACAGACCCTGCCTGCGTCCTCTCTCTGTGTCTGTGGCCTGGGCTCTGGCTGGGCTAAGCTCTCTATACCTTCTGTTCGGTCCAGGCTAATGCCAGATATCTGTGGCAAACAGTGAGACCTGGATACCTAGTCTGAGCCAAATGGGCAAGCACTCAGTGACTCACACTTCAGTGAGATAGAGAGAGAGAAGGTGGAAAAGACGAATGGCATGCAGAGATTAAGCTCCTGATTCGGTGTGTACAATAATAACGTGGCGTCCTGTCTTAAGTGATTGTAAACAGGGACTCAAAATGCAAGTATTTTTAATAGCTAGTGTCATCTTTTTTCCAAAATTCTACACACAATTCTTAAAACTGCACACACAAAATGCCTCACATTTCCTTCAAAATGTAACACTGCCATTTAATAAATGCAATGTTAAATGCAAACATGTCTTTCATAATAGTAAATGTTTATGTACACCATGTAAACACTGTTGTTCTAAATTTAAAGCTCTTTGCTCTTTCATAGGCTTATATCTACACTTCAATAAAATGTTCTAAAGTGAAAATAATCTGCTGAGAGGAATAACCGCTACACTGTAAACAACAATGATATGTAGAAACAGAAAATATTTATTAGGCCAAACATTACTGGTAGGGATGGGTACCGAAACTCGGTACTTTATCGGTTCATTCCGCTGTGGCGACCCCAGATTAATAAAGGGACTAAGCTGAAAAGAAAATTAATGAATGAATGAAAATAAAATAAAAGGTGGTTTGTTATTATTAATAATAATAATAATAGCACCCATTATTATTATTATTATTATTAATAATAATAATAATAATAACAACAACAAGAATTATTATTGTTATTTATTTATTAATATAACTAGTAGGTGCATAAATAACAACACATCAATTTATTAAAATTAAACTGATCAATAAAGAAATATTACTTTAAATAACAAAATATATATATTTTTTATAATAATTTATATAATAATAATTAAATTTATCATTGCTATTAATATTAATACTAATAAAGTAGCAAGCTCGATTTTTATTAATTTGTTATATTATTTTTATTATTATTATTATTATTATTATTATTATTATTAGTAGTAGTAGTAGTAGCAGTAAGTAATAATAAATCAAACTATTAAAATTTAATAAATCAATAATAATACCAAATACCACTGTATTGAATGAATAAAATAAAATAAAATAAACAGGCAGTGTATTCCGCTGTGGCAACCCATGATAAACCAGGGACAAAGCAACAGGAAATTAAATAAAATTAAAGCATTTTAAAATAAAATAAAATAAAATAAAATAAAATAAAATAAAATAAAATAAAATAAATAAATTAATTATTTATTAAATTAATTAATTATTAAAAATAAAATAAAAACAGAAATAATGATGAAAATGATTAAACAAATTGATAAATAGCAAAATAAATAAATAAATAAATAAATATATATATATATATATATATATATATATATAAATAAATATATATATATATATATATATATATATATATATATATATATATATATATATATATATATATATATATATATATATATATATATATATATATATATATACTACTGCAGTGTATAGTATTTAATAAACATTAGCTGTAAATTATTATTATTTATCAAGTTTTATTATTTAACTTCGTTCACGCTTCAAGCTTTTACTTTTAAAATTATTATTTTTTATTGATAACAGAAACACAAATCATGCATTCACGCACGCATCTACAAACGTGTGAAAATATTTAGGGCAGGTTGAATTTTTTTTATTATAAGCGACTCTGAACACTGTTAGCATGTTCTGCTCATGTGAAAAGATCACACTGCTGCCCACCAGATTACATGTTTATAATGCAGTCTTTGTGATTTGAAAATCACACTAAACCATACAGTACAGCATTCACAGGCATTGTTAGGAATTATAAAAAAAAGTTACTGGCCAACTGGTGACTAACACTTTCATGTACAGTTCATGCTATCAGTGAGTTTTAATTTTAGTCCCTGATATTACAGCTGATATTCATTTCTCTGTATGCTCTGAAATGCAAAATATGAAGAACCCCAAGTACAGCAGCAGAGAGTGGGCAGTGAGTTCAGTCATGCTGACCCCTGGACTTATAGCATGTTAATGTAGATTTCATTGCTGGAGTGTGTACCGCCGGCAGCGTTTCTGTGCCTGTATGTGTTTGTGTGCATCATACTGTATGTGTGTGTGTGCAGTCATAGCAGTGGCCAGGCCCAGTGTGTGGGCTGAATCAGGAAGTGGGCAGGCAGGCATGTGGCCCTCTGCCACTCGGGCCCCAGGGTTCCTATCACAGATGGCCCACTGACATTAGCCCAGGCCTGGGGTCAGATAAGACATCATATGGAGAGAAAGAGACAGCGAGTCTCATGACATTCTCAGCCCGAAAGGATGAACAGACAACACTGAGAGACTCTCAGATGAAAGACACACAGAAACTCTTGCTCAGGTGAGGCTCCTTTTGGAAATTCTGCAAATCGGAGATGCTTAAGAACAGCCAGGAAAATGGAGGGTTATTCCAGGAAATCACAGGTGAGACCACCTGTCTCTCCTGGCCTGAATAAACCACATTCCAGGGCCATTTCATGCCGGAAAATCAGTTTGCCACGATCGAGATTCACATAAAAGCAATTCACGGTGCAGATCTTTCCCAGGTACAGATTTGACTTTTAACAGCGTATATATTTGCAGGTTTTTATTGCACAGGCATAAATTGATCAGGCGACCTTGCTTGAACTGGCATGGTTCAAAGGTAAAAGTTTTTTTTCCTAAGTAGGGTATTTTTTTTAATCTCTTCTTCGTTTCACACAGCACTGTCAGACAGATCAAATTTGATTCCCCTTTTCTTTTTCTCACCCAGACTCGCTCTGCTGTCTGAGAGTCTGTGGCCTCTATTAATAATGTAGAAAAAATCTGGATTTACACAGCAGGCTGGTGGATTGTACCCTATAAAACGTATCATCCAGCGAATGAGTCACTCTATGCTGGACACAAGATTTTATAGGCAATCGTTTCAACAAAACCTTTCTTAAAAGGTTTGTGGAAAATAGGGCTGGTCACATGCACGTTGAGTGTGTTGCATTTCATTTGCTGGTGTTCTAGCCAGTGTTGATTTGGTATAGTTTATATCATTCATATTTTTGAATTACTCTTTATTTTTATATTGTCCATTTTAATTTGAGATGTAGTTTTTAATGTACTACTTTTCTTGTGATTTTACTTTTAAAGGTCTACTTACAAATTTGATTGATTAAATTGGTCACACTTTTTAGAAGGTATATTTATTGCTATTATTGAACCATTAACTGTGACTTTTGCCTCAATAAAATCCCAATTTGCTGCTTATTAATAGCTTTTAGGGTAGGGTTACACTGTAACATATTTGATTTTAAATTTACAGTAAATTACTGGCTAATAACTGCATTACTTTTAAAGGTAAAGGTACTTTATGTAAATTCACAGTATATTACTGGAAGGTACTTTATAATAACAATAATTATTTAAATATTTCTAAATATTAAAAAAGTGCCTGTATACTAGCATAAAAGTTAATATGTATTAATTTCTATGTTAAATAAAATAATTATAGTGTTTGAATTCCTTTAACTAACGTGTAAAAGATAGTCATTTTTACAGTAATTTGCTGTAATCATGATGCCTGCCGTAATTTCACAATAAAATTCTGAATATGTAAAATTAAACAGTTAAATCCTGTAAAGTGACACTAATGTAATTTACTGTGAAAAATTACAGTAACATGAAATTCTGGGAATTTATTACAGTGTATGTAGAATAAGAACAAGCAGAATATGTACTTTATTATGACAAATAAACAGTTAATATTTTAATAATAGACAGGTATAAACCACTGGTTAATAGTGAGAATTGTTACTTAAACTAAAGTGTTTCCAATACATTTGTATAATATTAGCACTTCAACAAATAAAAATAGCTAAAACTGAAATATCTTATATTTTATTTAGGTCAGATAAATCCAGAATGAAAATTCTTGTAGTTTTGTAGTTGGGGTAGTAGAGTTTGAATGTAGGGGCTGTAATCTATTTATGCTCAGAATATGAACAACAGTCTTTTCGGCTTTGAATCATTTTCTAGCTAGCACAGCATAAATTTGTCTGGATCAACATGGCCACTAGGGCTGTACAATATATCATTTTAGCATTGATATCTGCAATGTCAAATTGGGATTATAATTAACCATAAAACACAGTTCATAACACAGGACTTGTGGAGTCATGTTTAACTATAATCTAACAGTCTCAAGCAAATTTAAACCGTTTGCACACAAGAAATTATCAAATTTGCAGCTTTGACAAAGATTAATTGTGTTTATTTATACAATGAAGACTATACAGTGTTATTTTGCATTTGCATTTTGTACCTTGATACTGTAAGACTCCAGCGAAAACCATTTTGTTCATTTGTATCTTTGTTCGATTGTTTTTTTAAGCTGTAATTTTGTATATTTTATGCAGAAGATGCACTCCCTATAAAATCATCCAATCAATGTTAAATCATGAATTAATAGTCATCTTGTGAAATATTGCAATATACAGTTGAAGTCAGAATTATCAGCCCCTCTGTTTATTTTTTTCCCCCAATTTCTGTTTAACGGGGAGCAGATTTTTTCAACCCACTTCTAAACAATAGTTTTAATAACTCATTTCTAATAACTGATTTATTTTATCTTTGCCATGATGACAGTAAATAATATTTTACTAGATATTTTTTCAAGACACTTCTATACAGCTTAAAGTGACATTTAAAGGCTTAACTAGGTTAATTAGGTTAACTAGGCAGGTTAGGGTAGTTAGGCAAGTTATTGTATAACAATGGTTTGTTCTGTAGACTATCAAAAAATATATAGCTTAAAGGAGCTAATCATTTTGACCTTAAAATTTAAAAAACAAAAATTAAAAACTGCTTTTATTCTAGCTGAAATAAAACAAATAAGACTTTCTCAAGAAGAAAATATATTATCAGACATACTGTGAAAATGTTCTTGCTCTGTTAAACTTCATTGGGGAAATATTTAAAAAAAGAAAAGAAAATTCAAAGGGGGGCTAATAATTCTGACTTAACTGTATATTGCAGGAAAACTAAATATTCCAATGTCATTTTTCCCCCAAATCGTGCAGCCCTAATGGCCATTCATGACCATTCACTGCCATTACAAAGCTAGAAAGAGACAGAATATTATTTATTACTACTCTGATTGTGCTTGTCTGAAAGAATGAATTGATATACACTTTGAGAGTGAATAAATCTACAGTATATGATAACATTTGGGTGAACTATTACTATAATTTTCAACATAGCTTTTTATTTTTTCATTTATTTGAAACAGGTTTTAGAATTGAACATTGAACTGAATAATACATTTATTTTAAACAATGTATTTATGTAATATAATTTATGACTGTGATGGCTAAACACAATTTTCAAAATTTCAACAACCATTATTCAGCTGAACTATTACTCTACCACAGCTAAATAATGAGCCTTCATCATACCTTTTTAGTAAGCTTTAAAATAATAAAACAATGACGTTAGAGGAAGCTAATGGTAATGCATCATCTTTCTTTATCCGAGTTTCAAGATCCTCGAGCCTTAGGGAGACAGTGAGTGTCTAATATTTTCTATGGGAATCTCACTTCAGATTCAGAAACAGATAGATTCACATTAACAGAAAAGGAGAGGTTATTCTAATGGAAGCCATGCACCTGAAATCTTCAACCGCTAAAGAGAAGAGAGCAGCTGACGTTTATTCAGCCTACTGACGTGCTGACATCGAGGCAAGGTGAGGGCCTCACTTATATTTTTAGCCTGTGAATGGAAGGAGCCATGAGTTGAGTCAGAGGGAAGAACAGACAGAAAAGAAATGGAAGGAAACAGGGAAAAAAAAAAGAATAAAAAATTGGGCAGGCAGATGGAGAGGCAGCAGCCGTGGGTTGCTGTGACTGAGATTGTGCTGCTCTATTTAAAAACCACAGGAGTTTGTTAATGCTGCCGTGGGGTACATGTTATGTGTGTGGAGATGGAGAGACAGGAGTGTGTAAGTAAGTGGGAGGACAGAGAGGAGGAAATAGAAAAACTGCCGCCAGCATTGCAGCCCTCATTACAGTGCGACACAGATCTGACCACATACAGTAGCGCTCTGGGCTCGACACTTATCTGTTGACATTGTAGCATGACTGTTGTTCATGGTTGGACATCGTTGGCCTTCGACCCCTGCCCTTGGTGAGCATCAAAGTTTCAAATCTGAATATACAGATATATATATTTTTTTTTTGCATCAATATTCGGTAGAAGTGGCTGATACTGGTAATGCTTTATGATTTTACTGTACACTTAATGTTTACTATTAATATTTTTAAGTAAAGTTCAGTATTTTTTTTTTTTTGAAAATAGTACAGTATTTTAAATGTACTTTATGTAGATTTTTTCTAAATTATTTATTCATTTGATTGCTAAACTGAAATTTTAACAAATCTTCTGCTGTTTAATATATTTTTATAGAGATTTTATGAATTTTATTTACAGAATTCTTTGTAAAATATTTTAGGATAAAAATATTTTTAATGACATTATAAATGTCGTTGCTCTATATTTCTTTTCAATTTAATGTGTATTTGTTAAACAAAAGTTGTTTATACAGTGCATCCTGAAAGTATTCATAGCGCTTCACTTTTTCCACATTTTTTTATGTTACAGCCTTATTCCAAAATGAATTAAATTCATTTATTTCCTCAAAATTCTACACACAATACCCATAATGACAATGTAAAAACAGATTTTTTTAAAATAGTTTGACAGGATTGTCTCGAGGCACAAGGCTGGGGAAGGTTACAGAAAAATTTCTGCTGCTCTGAAAGTTCCAATGAGCACAGTGGCCTCCATCATCTGTAAGTGGAAGATGTTTGGAACCACTAAGACTTATCCTAGAGCTGGCTGGACATCTAAGCTGAGTCAGAAGGGCCTTAGTCAGGGAGGTGATCAATAACCTGATGGTCACTCTGTCTGAGCTCCAGTGTTCTTCTGTGGAGAGAGGAGAACCTTACAGAAGGACAACCATCTGTGCAGCAATCCACCAATCAGGCCTGTATGGTAGAGTGGCCAGACGGAAGCCACTCCCCGCCTGGAATTTGTCATCTGAAGGACTTTCAAACCATAAGAAACAAAATTGTCTAGTGTGATGAGACAAAAATTTAACTCTTTGGAGTGTATGCCAGGCGTTACGTTTGGAGAAAACCAGGCACTGCTCATCACCAGGCTAATACCATCTCTACAGTGAAGCATGGTGGTGGCAGCGTCATGCTGTGGGGATGTTTTTCAGCAGCAGGAAATGGAAGACTTGTCAGGATAGAGGGAAAGATGAATGCAGCAATGTACAGATACATCCTGAATGAAAACCTGCTTCAGAGTGCTCTTGACCTCAGATTGGGGCGACGGTTCATCTTCCAGCAGGACAACGACCCAAAGCACACTGCCAAAATATCAATGGAGTGGCTTCACAATAACTCGGTGAATGCCCTTTAGTGGCCCAGCCAGAGCCCAGACCCAAATCCTATTGAACATCGCTGGAGAGATCTGGAAATGGCTGTGCACCGTCGCTTCCCATCCAACCTGATAGACCTTGAGAGGTACTGCAAAGAGGTATGGGCAAAAATTCCCAAAGACAGGTGTGCCAAGCTTGTGGCATCATATTCAAAAGACTTGAGGCTGTAATTGCTGCCAAAGGTGCATCAACAAAAATTGAGTAAAGGCGGTGAATACATGTACAGATGATTTTTCAGGTTTTTTATTTTTAATAAATTTGCAACATATTCAAAAACTCTTTTTTCACATTGTCATTATGGGGTATTGTGTGTAAAATCGAGAAAATAAATGAATTGAATCCATTTAGGAATAAGGCTGTAACATAAAAAATGTGGAAAAAGTGAATGCCCTGTATATATAATAAAAAGATCAAACAAAATAATTGAAAATATAACAAAATTATAAGCTAAACTAAATGTATTTTATAAATAACAATACAATTTATATTATATTATATTATATTATAAAATTACAAGCTTAACCATTGTACAGAACAGTATTCCATTGTCTGCCAAGTACTTGAGCAAAATAACATTCACATATTACCGTAATCTATATCTAGACATCAGCTTCTGACTCAACCCACCACATTATGTTAAATTACATGAAATAACGGTATTAGCAAGAAGACATTTTCTAAAATTGCTGCAAAACTCTGTATCAGGGAAGGCCCCCATATCCCCAAATGCCCAGTGCACTCATGTTGTTTGTCTCTCAGTGCCAGTTAAGGGAGGTCACTCTGCGATAGCGAGGAGAAAAGACTGCCACTCGTCCATCTGCGTACAGTCACACCACACAAAAGCAGAGCAGGAAGCCATTCTCAGTGGGAGAAACTAGATCTTTATTTGCTTTCTGTCTGCATTTATCACCAGTGGAGACGACTGAAGCTGCCCAGGTTGAAAGTAAATACGGGTGTCCTTGGAGGAAAGGGGTATCCGCTTTTGGCTTTACTATTGGACTGTATTAATATAGCCAGCCATTGGTTGCATCAGTCAGGATGCATGTGGCTTAAAGAATGAAACTGTAGTTACTATTAACACCTCTGTTGGCAACAAAAGCTTGAGGTTAGTAAGTATTTGGTTTTGGTATTACAGGTGAATTGTGCATTCGAGTACTTAGTAATATCGATAAACAACTTGTACTTGTTGCGGGGTTAAAGGGATAGTTCACCCAAAACTGACAGTGCTGTCATCATTCACCTGTCACAAAACTAAGTCATGGTAACATTTAAAAACTTATAAAGCCATTCAAGCCATTTGAGGATAAATACATTTTCATTTTTGGGTGAACTCTCCTCTTCTCTTAAATATGAGGGTTTGGTTTATGGCTATTGCATGTAATTATGCATATTTATTATGGGAAAGATTAGTTCTTTAGTTCTTAGTTTCTTTTAAAAAAAATTACCACTTTCATTTTGCAAGGATGTATTAAATCAATATATCGAAGGGACAAAGAAGCTATTTATGTTACAAAAGATTTCGATTTCTTTCAAACATCTTATTTATTAAGTAATCCTGAAAATAGTATTACAGTTTCCAGAAGAATTCATGCATTTCCAGATATATGAATGTTTTGAATAATTCAAATCAGCATTTCAGATTGATTTATCTGAAGTGGCATAAAGAATGAAGTACTTGCTACTGGAATTCAAACTTTAACAAACAGAGATAAATTGCATATTGCATTTTTGAAACGCTTCTTCTTCAGTCAACAGTGTTGATTTTAAAGTCATGCGTGCTTACACGGATCTGTGGAAACAACTAAAAACACTGTATAATGCATTCAAGGCCAATGGACCCTTTTCACATTATCGGGTTTATCATCATTGAAGTCGTCATAGTTGGATAAACCTAGAACGCAGTGAATGGGAGAGTACAACAAATATTTTTTTTACAATCATATTTGATGAAATAATAAAAGAAAAACTCCACAATGGTGTTATCAAGACTTTCAGAGAAAGGAAAAATAATATGTGAGACTGATAACAGCAGATAGAAGAGAAAACATCTTTATTTTCTCAAATTTACTGTCCTGTCCCCATAGACGCTGCATTAGAAACACCTCACACAAGCGGTAATTTGTTTTTTGTTATTTGATAAAAAGATAATATAACACATTATGTTATATATGCATATAAATGTACATACGTTTTTTTAAAAAGCAAAATATTTAAAAACTTTCAACGATTTAAGATTATGACCACCATTAAATGAGTCATAAAAGTCTTGTGAAAAGGGTCTATAGTTGCGATGTCACGTTGTACAAATAAACGCTATAAACTTTGGTTGTCAACATGCTTGGAGGTTACAAGTTTTCACACATGTAGTTTACACTTATTTAACATCTGCATCATTTTCAAATATTTGATTTTTTTTTAACGGGGTGGTCCACTACGATATTAATCTTAAACATGCTCAAAGTTCAATGCAATGGGAAACATTGGCTTTTACAGAATTAGCTTAGCAAAGCCTACAGCGAACAAAGTTTGGGGACTACAAAAAAATATTTGGGTTAATGAGATCCCAAACACTTCAGGTCACACGCATTTACCACACGCGCACACCCTGTGCAGCAAAGGGGACTAGCCAGAGACTCTGTAATGTAGCAGAGAAAGCTAAAATGCCGTACAAACGCTGCTATTTTCACAGAGATTCTTCTGTTTCTGTATTTGGGCTTCTAAATGACACGACACAAAGAGAGAAGTGCTTACAGTTTACTTTTAACTATGTTCCAGAGAAGTATAAAAAAGATATAGCTAGCATTTGACAAAGGACATCTTCCAAAATCTCTTCCAGTTTAGTGCTGGATTCAGCTATAAACTCCTCAAAGAAGGAGCAGCTCCAACCATAATAGCAGAAACTGTGGATTGTGAGCCACAACCTGTAAGTATTTTTATTAGTTAAAAGTGATCTATAACATGAATAGTTTCTAACATTAACGGTATGTTGTGGTGAGGACATAAACAAGGATGTAAACAACGAAAAAATGCTGTTTGGCATTGTTAACAATTTAGCTACAAATTCATATTTATCCATTAAAACAACCACTGTAAACACCCACAACCTTCACCTGCGCTGCAGTGTCTCTCTATGCAGCCGCTTTCCATGCGTTCTGGTTCTACATCTCAAATAATAGACTCACAAAAGATATGTAAACATTTCACATTACTTACAAATGCTTATTTCGAATATATGTGAAAGACACTTGTCTGATTTTATTTTAGAGAGCAGGTGTGAGGTTCAGTTGTGTCCTCTGTGTCATTTTTAGTTCGATTCAGGCTCAAATTAATACGGCAAACAGCTACTCTAACTGACAGTATTTACACAACGCAAAAGTGCGTGCTTGTAGGGGCGTGACGCTTTTCCTGGTGACGTAGAGCCAATCCGCAAATCACAGCACATCATGTTTGCTGACCAATCAGAGCCTCAGAGGTCAGGCCTTTCGGAGGAACTAGGAAATATGACAGTCATTTTCATGTTAGCTGAGTAGCTGTATATAATCAAAGTAAGATAAATGAAAAAAATAACGTGATTTTCTACGAATGAAGCATGAGCACACATTGCTTTGCATCTTATAAACCAAGCCTTAAAAATACACTCTGGAAAACCAACTTTGTATTTTAAGCCCCCAAAATACTGTTATCATTTTAATGTATGACCAAAGTGTGTTTAGTCGAAAACTGTAAAATAATAATATATTATTAAATCAAATAATAGTATAAAAAAATATTGTAAAGTGTAATGTTTGTTTAATTAAATAAAAACATGAGCTTGTTTTATTCAATTAGTTATATTAAAAAATAAATAATAAAAAAGATCAATCAAAAATCTTTGAATAGTAGACTATATAAAATATGTTATAGTGTTCCACATCCATAACAAGTTCTTCAGCGTATACCCAAAAACTCTTAAGGCATTAAAAAACCCACCAGTGGCCAGCCTGTAGGGATATCCCGTCAGCAGGTAGACATAAACACACTGAGATCCTCACACACACAGACTGCAGCATATGCAGGCCACGCATGTCTGGCCCATGGAGAGGGTGGAATGTGGAAAACCTCGTAACGCACCTCTGATTTTCCACTCCTGCTGTGTACACATCCCATTATCAGTTTTATAAGAACGCTGGAAATTCCTCCAGCGTGCAGATGCCCTGGGCGGCACGGCCACTACATTCCTGACTGGGGGGCCTCTTTCCGAGACAACTTAGGGTGGCCCCTTCATGGCTCGTTTAATAGTGATATTAAAAAAAAACTGCTATGCTCCTTTTCCCTACTTCTCCCAGTCATCAGCATGCGATGCAACACTGCATAATGTGTGTGTATATAGTTGCATGTGTGCGTGTCTCATATGCTGTGACCTCATGATTTGGCAGTCATTCGTTCAGCGCTTGTTGATCCAAAAGTAATTAAAGACCGGTTAAGTGTTTTTAGCAATGGAAAATGGAAAAGGAACTGTTGATAGATTCCTAATGTGTCATGGAATTGGACCGATTGTATAATATGCAGGGTGGACAAAGTTCAGTTTGAATGTTATTTCTTGTTAACGCTTGAAATGGGTGGATTTATGGTTGTCAGAATGTATTTTGACAAGAGCGATACTTGAAAATAACGTCTTGTAGAGGCAAAAAGCATGTAGACATTGCAGCTAAATTCTATCAAGTCACTTTATGAGGTTTAATCCTGTTTTTTACATTCACAATTTGCTAATTTATAGGAGTGACAACTACATTAAACAATCAAATTAACTTAACAGCATTTACAAAAATGCTATCCAGTGTGTATCGAACACTTCATTTCATTACTTTATGATTATAACACAACACTTTGCAGTCACACAAAAAACTATTTAACCACCAGCTAAAGGATGATGGTAAACTTATTTTTATGTAGCTTTAAACAATATCTTAATATAATAAATCAGAGAAATGCTAACATAGATTTTTCTCTCTTACTATTGTGACATAAAAAAACTTGACATTATTTATTTGTCATTTTCAAGCGACACGATTTAACTAATTATAATGACTTGCCTGGGAATTTAATTTATTTATTTATGTTTTAATGCCATATCAGCAGCATTGGCTACTGTATATTCACTCAAAACCTATAGTAAATATAAACTTTGAAAACTACGACAACAACACTGAAAAGATGCCTGGAAATTTGAAAAGGGCCAATTTCACACTGGATTGTAATAAACACAGTTCACTCCTTTATTTAAATGAGTATGGAGCTTAAGATATGCCAAAAGCGTCTGAATTTGAGTTGTGTTCATTTAAATTATTACCAAATGTAATTTAATAAAACAATATATGCCATATAATATATGCCATTAAAAATTATTAATTCATTCATTTTCCTCTGGCTTAGTTTCTTCATCAGGGGTCGCCACAACGCAATGAACCGCCAACTTATCAGCATATGTTTTACACAGCGGATGCCCTTTCAGTTGCAACAAAGTACCCGGAAACACCCATATACAGTAACTCTCATACACTACGGCCAATTTAGTTATTTCAGTTCACCTATAGTGCATGTCTTTGGACTGTGGGGGAAACCGGATTATAATACAGTTAACTCCTTTATTTAAATGTGTATGGAGCTTTAATATATGCCAAAACAATCTGAGTTTAAGTTGTGTTGATTTGAATAATTAACAATTGTAATTTAATTAAATATAATATTATATACCATTAAAATTGTTTTGAATTTGAATTTCTTATGTTGAATATTAAACATCTAAAATCAGCCAAAATGCTTGGTTTGATTTTCGGTGGTCTTCAACTCTTCCCGGTTGATGACCCCTGACATACTTTCTCCGCTGAATCAGAAATTTTACAATCAGAATTTCTGGTTTTGAACATTAGAATATTGATTTGATGCTCAGAATTTCTTCATATTGATAACTTGAAACTGTATTTTTTTTTTTTCAAACTGGATATCTGCAGTATAGGTTTGACAATTTGTCTATAATTTTTTTTTTTTTTAATTCTCCCCGTCTTTGTGTTAGGGTTGTCACAATACTGGAATTCGTTACCAATCGGTCCATTTCCCACAAACACGAGCGCGTGAACACAATGGCAAATCATAGCTGTTTTTTAGCTCCACAGCGCTTAAATGTTAGTGGGAAATGAACGTTTTTTAGAATTCCAGTACCAAATGGTATCGAATTCCAGTATCGTGACAACCCTAGTTCCGAGTTTTCTCCGGGTGTTTCGGTTTCTGCCACAGTCCAAAAGACATGTGGTATAGGTGAATTAAATTAACTAAACTGGCCGTAGTGTATAAGAGTGTGTATGGGTGTTTCCCAGTACTGGGTTGCAGCTGGAAGGGCATCCGCTGTGTATGCTGGATAAGTTGGCGGTTCATTTCACTGTGGCGACCCCTGATAATTAAAGGAACTAAGCCAAAGGAAAATTTATGAATGACTGAATAAATAATTCAAGACAATTTTTAATGGCATATACTATTCAGTTTTATTAAATTACAATTGGTAATAATTCAAATGAACACAATTCAAATTTACATTGTTTTGGCACATTTTAAGCTCCATGTGGTTGTTACTCCTGCAACTTTACAGTGTGTCTGTGGTCAGTGTAATGTATTTAGCAATAATAACGTTTTCCCTTCTAGAAGTCATATGCTTGTATTATCTGGGTCAGGTATACTGTAAATACACCAGAGTTCCAAAACAGAGCTGTGGATATTGAATCGGGCTTATACAGCAAATAAGTGATCGTGCCTGGAATTCATTTAGCACATATTTTACACAGTAACAATGGTATCTTGGAATTCACCCCCTTTTGAAATCCGTATCAACACATTCGGAATGCGTGACGTCTACATCTGAGATTCTCGAACAGATTTGTCACATTTCACTACAGTAGAAGCCCACAACAATAGGTACATGAGCGGCTAATCTGGGTTCAAATGGGATCAATGTTGTTTTGCTTGAGAAGTGTTACAATCCACTTTTGGTATTATTTCAGTGTTTTGTTCTAAATTTACCTCAAAACTACTTTTAGATTATGCACGTGCTTATCAGGTGCTGTGACGTGGCAGTTTTAGCAGCTCTCAGATGGGTTTAATAAAGCGTAAGAGATTATGTCGTGTTTTGGTGCGCTTTCTATATTAATCATAAACCGTGGCTCAGTCAGGTGCTGCAATGACGTGGCCATTTTAGCAGTTGTTGTTTTTGGGACAGATTTCAAAAGTGTTAAAGATTATGCATTATTAGAACGTTCCGTTCTATAATTAACTATATTTAGGAATTGTTTTTTGGTAGATGGCTTTAGCAGTTGGTTGGAAAATATCACATATTACTTACAACGGATTATTGAAAGAGATGCTAGACAGTAGGGCTGCAAGATTCTGGCTAAAATGAGAACCACGATTTTTTTTTTTTTTTTTGCTTAAAATCAAGATCACAATTTTCTCACGATTCTGTAGATGTAAAACAAAGGTTAATATGAGTTAAAAGTACTACCTAGATCTAACTTATAAAAAGTGAGGCAAGTGGCTACATTGGACGTTTAAGGTTTAGTCAACTTCCAGCCTTTTTAAGTATATTAAACACTGAAACATTGCTTAAAACAAATGCAGCAAAATTAAGTTGAGACAACTAATATTTCTAAAATTACTCAAGTCAGATAAACTTACTTTTTTAAACTTACTTATAAGTTGCTATATATTACCTGTACTTATTTTAATTAGGTATTAAGAACTTTATGAAATAACCTGTTATATAAAAACTGATATATTTTAAGTAAAGAGGAAGCAAATTGATATTTTTGGTATAAAACAAATAAAATAAACTAGATTGCAATTATTAAAGTATATCAAACATATTTTGTGAGTGTAGCACTTTTTAAAGTCTATTATTATTGTTAATTCTCAAACATAAGGTAAAAAACAATAGTAATATTTGGCCTGTGCAGATCTACTGTTGTTTAAAATGCTAAATTTTGTGTAGACTTGCGATGGTGGACTTGAACAGACTTTAAATTTGTCCTGGTCATTAATGCACAGTAAAGTGATCAGAATACAACTATTCATAATTGTAAAGATTAATTATTATGTTTGAGACATATGCTTGTCATTTTTCACTGGTAAAATCAGACATTTGTCATTATCAGATTCCCTCTTGCATTATATTCAGCATTATATACGCTAGAGTAGTTATACTGACACTGTTAAACATTTATTCTCATGCACAACACTTCATAATGCAGTTCATGTCATGGCTGCCGTCACTTTGAGAAAAAGAAAATACATGCAAATAATATTACCTGCGTGGCTCCAAAAAACTGAACGTTATTTACAACTTTATTACCTGTTGTTCACAGCCTATGCAGGTTCTGTTCACTCCATCATTCGCGGACATGTGTGTCAGCTCACCTGTGATTTCGCGGCCGCGAATACATCATTACATTAAGACAGAAATGACATTTTTGTGTGAATTATACCTTATAAATAGAGTATGTGACACTTTTAACACAATATGGAGGTGTCCACGTTGCTGAGCAATGTATATAAAACAACATAAAGACTTAGAGTCGACATAAAGACGTAGAGATGCTGGATTAAGATCATGTGGGGAGGTCGAATCAAGATTGCAATCTTTTTTTGATTAATCGTGCAGCCCTACTAGATAGACTTTAACTAGCACATGTTCAATAGTACAAATGAACTTGGGATGCACACTGTATTGGTTTTTGGGTGATATTACTATTTTTATATATAAGAATTAATAAGTGTTTAATATTTTATTGTTTAACAGTAATAACATTATACATAAATAACATGTTATTATTGTACTGTACAATATGATGTTATGGTGCCTTAATTAACTTGTCATATTCAAAACAGCTGAACTGTAGACAGTAGACTGTCTGCTTAATATATGTTGATACTGCTCTTCAACAGACTTTTAACTGACTATAAGAAACTTTGCAAGTACATGTCAACTTACACTAAGCCTATCCCCAACCTAACAGTCTAATCTAATGAGAACTAGTTAGCATGTAGATGCAATGTAACTTAAAATTCAACAACTGGACCATCAAAATAAAGTGACCAAATTATTTATACGGTAGCTCGATCGTAACCACACATGCAAATACATTTAGTGGGCCAGAAGGACCTCAGCTGTGAGACAGAGTATCTGTTATTGCTTTGTTTCATAGAAAAACACCCACGATTTACCTATGCGGTTTGTTTGTTTGTCTGTTTATTTACTTCTCTTAACCCTAGTCTGACTTGTCTCCGGGGATAAATGTAAATACACACGTACAAACAAGCTCTCTCGTGATGCGTACACACCCTTAAGAGACGTACACAAACAGCATGCATACACACTTAAACATTCAAGAGGCCTCATGTGTGCGTTCCAGCTCCAGGCCAGATGATGAGGACTTGTTTGTGATGGGGGCCAGCAGTGACCTCAGACTCTTAACAGAGAAGCTAGTGTACCCCTCCACCCTTCTGAAACACACACAGAGATTCGCAGAGCGTGGTTTGTATACCCTTACGCCCCAGCGAGACAGCACAGCATCTGTTATGTAAGTCACATACACACTGCCAGAGTTCACAGCGAGTTCCTCAACCGAGTTAGACGGTGGACCTCAGTGACA
Source organism: Danio kyathit (assembly GCA_903798195.1). Taxonomy (NCBI): domain Eukaryota; kingdom Metazoa; phylum Chordata; class Actinopteri; order Cypriniformes; family Danionidae; genus Danio; species Danio kyathit. The sequence continues at coordinate 42,755,826 of LR812538.1, read as the reverse complement.
CCTCGTCCCCTTTATCTGCTAGGAGGTCTGCATTGTCGGAGACACAAAAGAGGACATCCTGGGTGTTACATAACAGACTCACATCTCAGGATTTTGGAGGCTCATCCCGCTTTTTATCTTTCTTTTGCGTCGAATTGAATTTGCTCTACGTTTACCTCAGTTTTTTCTGAAGCATACACTTCATTGTCTGGAGATGATCCTCTAAGAGAGGGCTTCCCCTTCGAGAGTCAACTTATGACATCAGCTGAACTGTCCTCTTATACACTGTTACATGTTTGTGTGCAAAGACAGCTAAAAAAAGAGGGTTTGTGTCTGTCAGGTGAAATGAACGTTCAGGTTGTTTGAGTGTGGCAGATGTGTTTTCAAGACTGAAATTGGAGGGGAAATTGCCTGTTGAAATTGCAATGGCCATTAGGACTGGCACATTTGATTTGTGGCTGGGCATGGTTGGTGTTTTCATCTTGAAAGGTGCTGATAGACAATGCTTGGCTTTGAGAATAACTCACACACTCACTTTCTTGAAACACACAGTGTTGTCTTGAAAGTTATGTAAAAGTATTGATTTAATCTTGTGCTTCAATATGTGGGGTCGACAATCGTCTGCTGAAAAAAAGCAGAACAAAAATTAATTTAGCAAATTTGAGTCTGAATTGAAACAAAGTAAAACAAATTCTGTTCATCAAGATAAATCTAGCATGATTAACAAATAACTGGTTCTTGTGGCAGTGATTCTTTTTAGATTAAATCAGATTCATAACTTTTTCATAGATCATATGCAATATTGATTAAAATCATAAATTATCTTATGCTCAATTACATATAGTGAAGCGTAGGGGTGTCGCAATACATGCTGCATCCCAAATGGTACACTATACACTATGTACTTATTATGCACTTCCTCAACAGCATAGTACACAGTTAAAGTCAGAATTATTAGCCCCCCTGTTTATTTTTCCCCCAATTTCTGTTTAATGGAGAGCAGATTTTTTTCAACACATTTCTAAACATAATAGTTTTAATAACTGATTTCTAATAACTATGCTATGCTATGATGACAGTAAATAATATTTTACTAGATATTTTTCAAGACACTTCTATACAGATTAAAGTGGGATTTAATGGCTTAACTAGGTTAATTAGGTTAACTAGGCAGGTTAGGGTAATTAGGCAAGTTATTGTATAACGATGGTTTGTTCTGTAGACTATTGAAAAAAAATTAGCTTAAAGGGGCTAATTATATTGACCTTAAAATGGTTCTTAAAAAATGCTTTTATTCTAGCCGAAATAAAACAAATAAGACTTTTTCAGAAAGAAAAAATATTATCAGACAAACTGTGAATAGTTCCTTGCTCTGTTAAACATCATTTGGGAAATAATTTAAAAAGAAAAAAAAAACATCAAAGGGGGGCTAATAATACTGACTTCAACTGTGTGTAGGTAGTGTCATCCTAAATGGAACACTATTTTTTTTATCCAAGTGGAAATTCGAACCGTTTCCCAGATCACGCTTGACGGTTGGCAAATAAGTTATATAAATTACCAAACTACCAAGTAATACCTGCCATGAGGTGGTATAATCCCTCTCGTATTAGAATTTTGCTTTCACAACCCAAAATAAATAAAGTAATCCAACATGAGCGCCCGAAAGCTCCACCCACTTCCACTACATGAGCAAACTTGCAGTCGTTGAGTGCGTGAAGTGTCCAACATTCCACTTCTTTTTAACGGTTGACTAAGCACATCATCCAGGTATTTAACGTGCACTTGTTCTTTTTAAAGTTTTCAGCATGAATGCACTATTTATACTACAAAACGCTGTAGAATAGTGCACAAGTATGCAATTTGGGACACGCTTACAGTTTGGTACTGCACGTACATTTGTATTTGGGGTTTGATATGGGTTTAGCACCAAGGCAATAAGCAAGCTTCTTTTGATACAAAAGTAAAAAATAAATAGAATAATGAAAATAAAACTTTATAAATTAGGAGATTATGTATTAAACCTTTAACGGTTGAGCCCAACCCTCTCCTAAAACAACCGAAAAACAATAATTGTGCATTAAATTTAAGATTTAATAAGCTTCAAACATGAAATAAAATGAAAATGCTAGCACGGGAGGTGGAACAATCAGAAGAACTCGCAGGTTGGGCAAACGTTGTCAGTGTCGGTTTACAAGTTGGCATGACATCTGTTTTATTTGACAGCAACATGACCGAACAATTCCTGAGCACTCCATCTCACATTTTCAGAAGCAAAGATGCATTCTGTGGTATAACTCTGCAGACTGGCACATCTGGACTAACTGTATTCATCACTGGAGTACATGAACCAAACCATGACGCATGCATCATGATGCTTCGGAACAAACGCATGTACGTTACACCCCTAGTAAAACCAGTGTAGTCACAAAAAAGAATTATAGATGTCAATCAATCTGAATTCTTTAATGAATTAATCTATCAAAACAGCTCTTTAATCAACACTTGACGAGATTATGACTCACACACTAAAGTGTAAACCCACAGCTAATGTAACAGAGGCCAGTAAGTGAGCGCTGTGTAGGTAAACCTCACTCTCCTGACATTAAAAGGTGCTCTAGTGACAGACACTAGAGATTGTGGTCTTTAGCCATCTTGTTAGAGAGCCTTTCTTTCATGTCGAAATCGCCGGTTTCAACCCTGCTTGGAATGGCTGAGCTGGTGTCAAATCAGAGGGGTTACACTGACAACTGTAGTTATGTACAATTGTTTAAACTGTGTGTTGAGAAGATTCATGAAAAAAATACATATTCTCATTATTTTGTCTTTGGCATTGTCCAAAGTCCCCCCCCCTTGAAATTATATTTAAATATTGTAGTCCACATAGATGGTGTGTATTATCACAGGGTTCTAGTAGATCTCTCTAACCTAAGCTAAACTTAACAGTACTGCTTCAACTCATATCTGTTTTGCTGTTCATAGTTCCCGGTTTCACACCAGTCAGCTGAATGTATGATACAAACATGATACGGAACAAGCTGAGTGGGAAGTATTGGGTACATGGCATCAGCTGCAAGTCAATGGAACTGGAAAAACAATTATCTTAATTTTGTATTAAGGGGTTTCATCCCAGTGCTTGGAGAGGCTGGGAAATTGTGAATGAATGGTTCCGTCCCCACTGTGCTGCACTTGTGATGTAGTTGTGTGTCTTCTAGAAATGGAAATTCACGGTCAGATTACACTGTGGACTTGTCTCTGGAAATGAACATGACCAGAGGACTTGTCACATTATGACAGATGTGGAAAACAGCAGAGCTGCTTGATTTTCCATTTTCCAAGAAGCTTGGAAAAATAATTTTTCAAAGAGACTCACAACAAGGGAGAGGAAAGAAAATGACAATGCCATCAGAAAGTGCTTTGTACTTGTTTATGCAAATATGCTTGTTTATGTGTGCTAGTGCCCAGCTTTTCCATGGGTGATATTTGCTATGGAGAAATCTGGCCTCCATTTCTTTTTCCTCCAGTGGTATCCAAAGTTTCCAAGCCTGTGACTGTTAATCAGTGCTTGTTCTCAACCCAAGTGTATGTGGCAGACCCTAATTCCACCGCCGGAAAACCCAGGGCCTACCTTCTAGTCAGAGCAAACTAAGAAAAAAACAGTTCTTCAGCAGTCTTCACCTAACTTCCTTTGTCTCCTCACACAAAGAGAGCAATTTGCTCTTGCATGTGGGTGGATGTGTACGTGTGTGAGAGCGAGTTAGTAGTCTGCAGTGTTGTGGTGTTATATCTTTGGGTTGTAATCTTTGGGGAGTCGAGTTCACACCTTTACATTACCACTTCCTCCAGCATCACTGATGCAATTCCGGCGTCTGCAGTAGTAGTCATTCTGTGGATTTGAGCATTGCAATTTGGAATGTCACCCAAGATTTTGCAATGATTGTCATAGTTGCATCTTCATTAGTGATACTATGAACCTAGTTTCAGCTTGGATATTATTGAATAACTCTGTGGAAAGGATTGGTAAATGCATCAAAAACCTGCTTGTTCTTTACATGTAATATATCCAGTTTCAGTCGGATTTCGGCAGCTCCACAGGTGTCCAAAGCCACTTGAAAAATGTTGGAAAAATATGTCCCCAGTGAGTGCACACTTGAGGCCTTTCCAGGAATAGAGACGGACAGATTTAGACATAGAATGAGAATTTATTGTTGTCAGACACTTGTGTTTTCAACGTTTGAAACTTGATTTCTCTCAACTACATTTTGTCTTAACATTCACTCCTTGGATTTTTTTTTTATCAATTGTAACTCCCTATTATGTAATTGTGACTTACATCTTAAATAATAAATATCTCAAACTTTCACATTTTGGTCTTTATAATTGCAAAACTGTGACCTTGCATCTTTGAAAATTATGCACCACAGTACGCAATCTCAGTATACACTACCTGACAAAAGTCTTGTCATCGATTCCAGTTATAAAAGCACAAAATAATGACTTGACTTCTAGTTGATCATTTGGAAAAGTAACAGGAGGTATTGGAACCCACAAGGACCCGAGATTCTCACAGATATCAGTCAAGTTTGGTGAAGGAAAAATCATGGTTTGGTGTTACATTCAGTATGGGGGTGTACGAGAGATCTGCAGAGTGGATGGCAACATCAACAGCCTGAGGTATCGACATTTGTGCTGCCCATTACATTACAAACCACAGGAGAGGGCAAATTCTTCAGCAGGATAGCGCTCCTTCTCATAATTCAGCCTCCACAAAGTTCCTGAAAGTAAAGAAGGTCAAGGTGCTTCAGGATTGGTCAGCCCAGTCACCAGCTATGAACATTATTGAGCATGTCTAGGGTAAGATGAAGAAAGAGGCATTGAAGATGAATCCAAAGAGTCCTGCAAGAACGCTTTCTTTGCCATTCCAGATGACTTTATTAATAAGTTATTTGAGTCATTGCAGAGATGTATGGATGCAGTCGTCCAAGCTCATGGGAGACATACACCAGATTAATTCTTTTTCCACTGCACCATGACTTTATATTCTATACTGTACATTATTTCTGTTAAGTGACAAGACTTTTGTCTAAGAAAAGTCAGACCTTACTGTCCTAATGAAATAATTAAAAATCAAGGCATGATCATATTTTATTTTGGTAAAATAAGCATAATCTAGAGGCCTTTGCCTTTCATATAAGCCACTTCTAATACCAAATGATCAACTAGAAGTCAAGTTATTATTGTTGTTCCTAAAAATTGGATAGGCGACAAGACTAGACTTGTCGGGTAGTGTATAGGCCAGTTTTCATTTGAAAATTGGGCTTCAATAAATTCCCATATTCTGAGTCATTAGACATTGTTGTACCTTCTTACCAGTCAAAAGATGAATAATAATTATTTTAAACCACCTCTTAAATGCTAAAAATGACTGCATCAATTAATTGTAATTATCGGTGTACAATTAAAACAATTTTCTGGTGAAAGTTTGTACAATTAACATCAGAAATAAACAAGACTACTGAAAATGTATCTGAAAAGCTATAAATTCATCCTGCTTTGGCCAGCCGATGAGTTAAAGGCACAAAGCCAGGGGTAAAGAGCAGCCATGTAGAGGAAATGGAGATGCTGTTATTTTACTGAAGATGCCATAATTATGATGCCACAGTGGCTTCCTCTCCTTCTTCACACAGCTGTGACAGTTCCCACCCTCTACGCTTGAGCCAGACACCAAAGACGCTTTGTCTCTCCATCAGATTCCTGGAAGTAAAGGCTTTAATTGCATTACACAGATAGGCTCCATTTATGAAAAAGGCCTTGCTTTGATAAAGATCTTAGCATCAAGAATTGTTTGCAGTTGGTGTCTTTAGAGAGAGACTCTGACTGTGTTCCTCCTATGGGAAATGGAAATTCTATTTCTGGGACAGTTGGCACCTAGGCGGCACAAATTTTTTGTGTGTGGGACACTAGCTACTTTACAAGCTCTTCCAACAAGCAAAGCGTAAAGACAGGGTCCTGTTTTTGGAAATGCGACTATGTCCTTAGGATTCAAGTGGCTTAAATTTTCTCCCTCCCTCTCCATTTCCGCTGGATTATGTGGCCTTGGCTGCCAGACTTGAGTGTAGTGGGCCACTTTAGGCCTGCACTTCAATATTAATACATCAGGAGGCTTGTGGAAGGGGCTGTTATTATCTCCCGCGCATGTCTGTCTCCAGCAGAGTGACAGTTAAAGGGACAGGCGCCACAGAGCAAACAGGCTTGTGTTCTCTATGATGTGAGCCAGCCAGCAGAGCCCAGAGAAACACTGCGGGGTGACTGATTGATATTCTTGGCCCCCAGGATTGTTCCCCCGTGGCCTGTATTCACTCTTAATTACAGGAGTGGTTGGAGGGCAGGACACTCTCTCTCCAGTAATAATATTATTCTATCGGGTCTTAGGGGAGAGCCGCAAAATGTCAAACTTTCTGCTCTATAATGGTTTGGTGATACACTCTGATCATGGGTAAAATCCTCCTGTGTAGTTGGAAATAGAGCATGGTCGGGTTGAATCAGCATATTGCCCTGCTTCCTTCACTTTGCAGTGTGTGAGTGACACATTTTTACGTTAACCACTGTTGGTTCTTCTCAGGAAACTCTTTGTCTTGATGTAAGGCTTTCAGTAGCGGCACAGCCTCCTTGACGTTGGTGTTGGTTTAAAAACAGCTCAGTGCAGACACAGCAGAGTGGATATCAAAAGGCCAAAGAATTGTATGACCACGACACTGTTATCCCTGCAGTGGTGAATCAGCACTTCACCCCCTCGAAACAGCTTTTCTCAGTGTTTGTGGTATAGCAACACTAGACCCACTCTTCACAAAGACAACAGGACATTTAATACACAGTTTTTTGTTTGTTTTTTGTTTCTTAAAGTACAGTATTGTTGGAGTAGACAAATAATTATTTCTTACTTTTAACTGCTGTGATACTCCCTTTCCTAGAAGTGTGACCAAGAGCAATGAATGTGAGAAGAACTCTTGCATTTATTCCTGGACTGAAGTGTCATCTTTGACCGAGACTGAAGCATACATTTGTGTCACTGAATGTGGTTTGCTCAATCAAAATGTCATTAGGGTTATGGAAAAATAACTTCTCTTTAGTGTGAAACTCCTTGACTTCCTGAAAGTTGCTTGTCACACATTGGGTTTTGCAAAATTCCAAAATAAGGCCCAATCCTACCCCTTAGCCCTTCCCCTTCCCCCTACCCCATGTATTGCACGTTTACTTGAAGGGGTAGGGGTGTCATAATTCTCTTAGCTTGAAGGCGTAGGGCTTAGGGGAAGGGCTAAATACCCCTTGAAACTGAGATTTTTCAGGACCACACTCGAAACTAGGGGGTATGAAAAATTTCCCAGAATACGGAGCTACAACAGCAGCATGGCTGCACACGGAAGTCAGAAGATGCACAAATTAGTATTTTTTGTCATAATTACAAATTTCTTTACAACAAACAAGCATATGTTTTAACACATTTATAACGTTCATGTTTTACCGTCATGCCTAAAAAAAGAAACAAACAAAAAAAAAACACTAAAATAAAAAAAAAACACAAAAATTCGCTATCTATAATTCTATATAATCATAATAACTCCTGTATAGTAGTCCCACAACATACTGACACTCGATGACACTTTTCAGAAAAGTCTAGGGGCTGGTAATGACCTTTTTAAAGTGTCTGCTAATGTTAATGATGTTTTTGTGTGTTTACATAGATGAATATGGCCAGGGTGTAAATGTACAGTACAGTTACGATAACATCCAAAAAATAACGCAACTGGAACTACTACAACAGTCGTGATTGTTGATCTCATATGAAGCAAGAAATTGCGATGACATATGATGATGTGTGCAGGTGTTGTAGTGGTGTCCCATTTCCTAGGGGTAAATTTTGAAACCCTTCCCCTTCACACTCTGTTTCAAGGGCCAAGAGGAAGGGATGGGGTACAAAAATAGAATTGGGCCTAAATCCTATTTTCCCATTTATCCAGTACATGTTACAGATTTAACTTTATCACTTTTCTAGATACAGTCTGGATAAGAGTAGGTTGAATCATAAGTTAAATCCTGGACATTACTGAATTACCGAAAAATTACTGAAATTTATGAAACTTTGAAAATGTGTCGTATAAAGCTGCATTTAAATGTGGACACCCTAAATGAGTTTCATCCTGATCCGCAGAAAGAAATATTATATACTCATTCTTCGCTTGTGAATTGTGTAGTGCACATTTCATAACATTTCATCATAATCAAGACCGAAAGTAAGGTTTGCAGGGGTGGAAGGAGTGATGCCGTGTTACAAGACTGCTGCACAGGAAGTGCTGTTTACCACCCCAGGAGAAAGCAATAGGTTATTGGTTAGAGGATACTGGTGAAAGCAGCAGGTTTCACACAAAATTTCTACCAAAGACCATTACAGGGAGACACTCTTTCAGTTGCCACTCTTCTTTCTTCAGTTAAACAAAGAGAAAACTAAAGTCATTGCATTTGGGAACCGAGATGAGGTTCTCAATGTGAGCGTGTACCTTGGCTCTAAGGGTCAAACAACAAAAAATAAGGTCAAGAATCTTGGTGGTAATTTAGAGTCAGATATGAGTTTCAGTAGTCATGTCAAAGCAGTAATTAAATCAGCATACTATCATCTCAAAAAACATTGCAAGAATTAGATGCTTTGTGTCCAGAGAGAAACTTGTTCATGCTTTTATGAGCCGCAGGGTGGATTACTGTAATGGACTCCTCACTGGCTTTCCCAAAAAGACAGTCAGACAGTTGCAGCTCATCTAGAACGCTGCTGCCAGGATTCTGACCAGAACCAGAAAATTTGAGCACATCACACTTGTCCTCAGTTCTTTACACTGGCTTTCAGTTACATTCCGAATAGATTTTAAAGTATTATTACTTCTCTATAAATCACTAAATGGCCTAGGACCTCAATACATTACAGATATGCTCACTAAATACAAACCTAACAAATCACTCAGATCATTAGGATCAAATAAACTACAAATTCCAAGAGTTCAGACAAAGCAGGGTGAATTGGCCTTTAGCTATTGCGCCCCCTGCTGCTGGAATCAGCTTCTAGAAATGATCAGATGTGCTCCAACATTAGGTACATTCAAATCAACACTGAAAACACATCTGTTTAGCTGTGCCTTTTCCAAATGAGCACTGTGCTACTTCCAACAGATCACACTATTATGTCTGTCTTTTTATTTCATTCTTTTATAACCTGTTTTGACATATTTTAATCTGTTTTTAATCTCTTTTCAAAGCACTTTGAATTAATATCGTGTATGAAATGTGCTATATAAATAAACTTGCCTTGCCTTGCATTACCTAATATTCAGGAAGAAAAAAAATTCAGCTAAATTATCTGAGGTGATGCTCTACAGTGTACATTATTCCAGTGCTCTCTAGCCAACCATCTGGAATTTGAGTGAAGACCAAAAAGGTGGCAAATGTGTTATTTTAGGTTTCATTCTGACTCATGTCATTGCTGATTGGGTGTTAATAGCCATTGCTGTCTGAAGACTCCTCAACCTTGAGTTGGTATGTTTATATATGGTGGGCTTCTATAAAAGGAGTGCATGTCTCTAGCATTGTAATGGCACTGCGCGGTGGTTGTGCTGTCTGAGCCCATCAATTACACAGCTGTAAAGCTCTCATTTCAGCCCAAATAGCTGCCATTGCTGTGTCAAAGTCCCCACCAAACTGCCTGGGTACTTTTAACAACCACCCTCCCCCTCGGCTGAAGTAAATTGGTGAAAAGGCATGTTAGAGAGAAAATGAGTGAAAACTGGACAGACGGGCCTGGATGAGTTTTGCAGACTGACTCAGACACCAGCTAAGCGCCAGCTTCTTGACTTGTATAACAGTGCGGCGATTGGAACAGATAGAGCGAGCTTGACTCACGGTGCTATCATGGAGAATCTGCTCTTGTTTTTCTTTAGCAGAGGAAAGAGAGAGAACAGAAGGACAAGTAGGCGGACTTGCCTTACAATGCAAAAGACAGCTGAACTCAGTGACCTCAGCCTTGGCCCTCAAGGAAGAGGTTCATCTACGGTCCCAGGCCAGCAGAGTGAAGGCCGGGATGGGGTGTTCTACAAACAGGTCCCTCAAGCCATTCTTCCTGCATGCTTTTATTACGGTTCTGTGTTACTATCATGCCCATTGCAATGTGCTCGGCTTGTGCGATAAAAGTCACACTTCCCCCCATTTCAATCTCAGGGGAGGATTCTATTGGCAGCTCATGCTCTGAGGCTGGCACAGTTCCTTCTCTACAGCCTGCCCACTGATCTGAAAAGAGTGCCTCTTGTAAAAGGGGGTGACAGGGATGGTAACTGGTCCACTCATCCCCCAATGACGTAAATGTCACTTCCCCCTTTCAGTCTGGGCCTTGGGAGTCATATGTAAAGAGAAGGGAATCGTTGGAGAAGATGACACTGATTACTTCGTTCGGGGGCGACTGTCGTGGCTTGTGCAGGATGGTCATGGCACTCTATGATTAATGCCCATTAAACACCATGTGGCTTCAATTTGTTTGCAACCCAAATCCTGTCTCCCAATGCGCTGATTACAGTGCGAGAGGCCTGTTCCTTCTACACCTGCTGGATTGAGGAGAACTACATTGTGCCTAATTCTTGCTCATGTGATTCCACTGACTCTTTAGATAAACAAGCAAGCAGGAGACAACACTCCCTCTGGAACTTTGCCTAATCATCATTGTGTGATCAGGGCTTTATAGCTCACAATAAACCATGAAACTTAAATATTTTTGTTTCAGCAGTTCTGTTTGACTTGAAAACCTCTTGAGTATTCACCTCATGATGTTTCAAATTAGTCTTGAGCAATGAATCAATTTCTTGCCTTTTAAGACTGGACAACTTGTAAATCACAGAATACCTAACATAATTTTCCACAGGGGTATCTGGCTGGTTCTATTGTATGTGTCTTTCATTATTGTGAAGATCTTCCAAGGCATTTGAAACAATTGACATTGGAGCCATGCTGTAAAGCGAATATATAGTTTCAATACATTTAAATATATACTACTTTAAAATCTTACAATAATGTACTTTTAGGGTTTTCTCTCTAAATACAAAGTATTGCCAATGCACTAACCAGAAGAGAACCTGGTCTGCTAGAAAGATCAGACATATTAGTTAAAAGCACTAATTCTTGCAACTTTTATACCAGATATGTCTGTCATTGGAGCTGATCTGAGTACAAGTTAGCATGCGCCGTCAGGAAATCCACTTAACCCGGTTTCCCAGCTCTTGTGAGGAGTAACATAACACTGGACCCTGGCTGTCAGGGGAACACTCACCGCCCAACAATAAAATGTGTGACTCTGATGTCATGACCACAACTATGCGCCAAATTCCTCACTGAAGAACACATCTATCAGAGGTGCTCTTTCCATAAGAACGCCCTGTCATGAACTGACATGAGAATCAAAAGTGGAAGGAGAGATAAAGATGGAAGGGAGGATTCGGTGGGGGGATTGTGTGCAGCTGGGGCTGGAGGAGAACAACAGAGCCTACTGATTTGTTTGTTTGCGCTTGGAGACATGTGATGGTTTGGCGGTATCCTTTTTTTTCTCTGCCTTCTTTTTTAAGACTATGCTGAAGGAGTAATCTGTCACCTTTGTTGGTTGTGTCATTTGTCAAATGTACTTTGCAGTTTCCTTCCATAAATTTTTAAGTCGCCCCATTAAATATAAGGTAATTGCATTGTCTCTATATGGCGCCTGGAGCTACAAGTCCTATTAAAAAGACACAATGGCTGAGAGTGTTAAGAGTATTTATTAAAAAGAATCATATTAATTATGGAGGAGAAGGAAGAGTGCGAGGAGAGAATTTGTGATGCTGCAGAGGTCATGGACATTAGTTTAATGTAGTTTCAATATTGTACATACTGACGATTTGACTGGTGCTCATGGGGCAATCTATTCTGGGCAGTGACAGTTTCTACTCAGCCTATTATTTGTCCCCAGCTGGGCTTCATTAAACCAACTTCCTCAAGTAAGAAGAGGCTTGGTTTTGGAAATGATGGCATCATGGTTTGTGAAACATGGAAGAGAATGCAAAATTATGCATGGGCAAGAGAGAATGACTAAAAGAGGAAATGAGAGAGAGAGTGCAATGGAGGTGTCAGGCTGGGGCAGGTGCACCTGACAGAGAGCTCATTGGTTCCCATGGTTGCAGAACCAGTACAATGAGTTGAGAGTCAGTGTGATGACAGCTCAGCTGGCCCCAGGGCCCTTCCTCCTACGTGATACATTTAGCTACCTAATGCCACCTCAAATGATCTTGCTAACTTTCCTGTATTATTCTGCATCAATTTTTTATCACCCTGAATAATGTTGTGGAAGTAAGGCAAGCAGGAAGGCTTGTTGCCATGACCAGTTTTACTCGAAGGATGTGGTGGCTAACCACTTGCAACATTAGAGCCGGGTCAATGTAAATAAGACTAAATGCACTGAGGTACACTTAGCTGCTTGGTTGTTGGGCAGGATGTGCCCATTAAAGTGCCTGTATAAATGAGTATCTGAAATTCTATGACTCATGCTGCGGATATTTAAAGAAAATAAGAAATGAGGCATTACATCATAGTATGCAGCAAACATTAAAAATAGAATTGGAATGTTTAAATAGAGAACGGTTTAGGAGTTTGGATATTACATAAGATCCGTCTGAACAACTAGGACTTCCTCCTGGTTCACCAGGCTGCAGGATCAAATTTTTATGAGGAGTTTGTGTTCTCCCGCTGAAGTAAATGAAAATATATCAGGGTAGAAAAAGCTTTATAATAATATATTTCCTGAAATCCTATTCGCGTTAAGACAAAGAGGAAGAAAACGGCGTGAGGATGTTGTGAAGGGGGTTGGAAATGCATTTATGGCATGACATTTGGCACATTTTCCACTGAAATCGTTTTGCAGAAATTACTCATGCGATTGAAATATGCATTCACTTGTCACTCTTTACATTTTAATTCACACACTGTGGAGTGGCACAGAGCATAGTTTATGAGAGCTTTGACAAAATGTGCCACATGTCCTCAAGTACTTTCAAATGATAATTTGCAGGGGAAAATGTGGAGGCATATAATTACAGGCAGTTATTTATACCCTGTACATCTCCAATTCATCGCCTGTTCATTTAGCTAACAGCCTTATGTTGGGTCTCTATTTTGGATGCTTTTTTTAAGATTAAGCTCTCATCATTGCCCCATCACAGCGCATGTCAGTGATAAGAATAGTTTCTCTTGTGAATTAACCCACAACAGGACTTGTTGTTGGTAAGCTTCCTGCCTAAGAGTTTTGAGCTAGGTTGTGTTTGCCAAGAGTATCATATATAGTCCTAAAGTATCATAAGAGCCAGTGTCCTCTAGTATTTATAGTGCTTTTGGGAAATGTAGCTTGTTACTTGCCTTTTACCACAGTGCTCCTAGGGTTAATGTGCATATGGGTAGTAGAACTGTTTTTGAATGGTCATTCTTACAATTTGTTTCATTTAGAGAGATTGTTATAGAGTTGTTGACAATTGGAATTATGTTAGAAGGATTGGAGGAACATTTCAAATAGTTTCTGTCCAACATATTCACTGCTAATAATAGACTCTGAGGCCTGTTGTGGGTTTACTGGCACCAAAATCCTGAAACACATTTCAAACAAAATATGCAGCACTCCATGGTTAATCAAGCAAGTTGATGATTTGTACCTTTTTAATAAGCATGTTTCATTTTCCTTATAACATTATAATGGCGTTTTTATAACATTTTAAAACTCTGATATCTTATTTGGTGTGAGGTATTTGTGAGCCCTTTTTTTCTGTTGTTGCGGGTGAGAGGAAGTGTTTACCCTGGGTGAGCTCCACTGCAGATTGTGATGCAACCACACAGAAATGTCTTGTTTTTCTGGGTTAGCTGAGCTTGTCTTAGTACAGCAGAGCAGCATAATGGTGTTTGTAATATCTCCAGCCCTGGGGCACATTTTAGATTGTGAGGCTGAAGAGCACAGCTTGGCTACATTCACTCCAAGGCAGGGAGCATGAAAACAGTGAAGCATGTCTCGCTAGATGGGCTTTTGGAGAGAAGGCCTCGATAGCACTGCAAAGGGCAAGCAAATTGTTCAACTACTGTAACACTATAAGGTTGTGGCCTTTGTCTTATTTTCTCAGTGTTGAATAAAAAGATAGATGTGTTTTAATGGATCAAAGGTGACAAGGTTTTCAAGCACATCTTGTATATTATAATATTGTCAGGTATATTTACAACAAAATTGATTACATGTTATAAGGATAGCAGTGTAGTAGTTACTTTGATACTATCCTTTAACCCATTATTTTAAGATGTGTCAACAAGATGTCTTTAATCATTTAAAATATAATAAAATGTACTATGATGACTTCTTTTATATAATTTCATGAGTCCAGGTTAGAGGATGGCATTGTTTTTACCTACAGTATATGTATGTTACACTAAATTACATCATATCACCCATGTCTCACATTTAATGTACAATATCATTAATAAATCTATTTAATTAGTAGTCGTTTTCCATTTTAATGATTTATGTTTTAGACCTTATATAACAAGAGACCTTTTTAAAGCAATATTACAGCAAATGTCTTTCTACATCATAGACTGCTGTCCAAGTCTCAATCTTGTCCAGGAACAAACAATAGAGCCCTGTGGCCGTAATCTGGGTTCTTTGTATTTTAATATCTCAAGGGCATTTTTTTTCCATAAAAATGTATTCTGTTTATGACATGAAAACCTCTGACTGTTAAGATTACCAATATAATTATGCCATGTTTTGATCATGGCTTATATGTATTTTTGTCAGTTGTGAAATGGAAGTCCTAAAATAAACTAAGAATAATCTGCAAAATACTCTATACTGTTGTGTGTACTTGCATACACTTTGCATATATTATCCTATAGACATGCTCTTTATTGCAATATGGTTTTTGCATAAACACAGAGTATTCATATTAATAGAGCTGGATTGCTCCAAGGTAACTGGAAATACTGTTCTGGCAATTGCTCAGATTCAGGTTATTTATTTAATATCAAGAACTTTCAGCCACTCTGATAGTACATATACTGTATAGTCTAACATCACACATTATTAATTTAACTGGTTTCCTTTCTTTGTCTCTACAGTGGTCTGCATAATCTCAGCACCCTGGCCAGGGGAACTTACTTGTCAGCCCATCGCCAAGTCTTCGCCTGCCTAACTTAACTCCCATCGAGGAAGTAACACCAGGCCTTTACCCTGAGAAACAAGCAGATCCCCAACCTACAGAAAACTTTTGGGTGAGTTCACAATGTGACACCACACAAGGGCAAAGACAGCAGGATGTGGAATATGTGGAAGCTCATGAAGAAACCAGGTGTTTAATATGGAAAAAGCGAGGTTAGGGAGACACATGTTCTGCGGGCTGTGCATCTGGCAGGACTGTGTGCTGAGGTTGCATGCATCACAGATGCAGTAGAAAGATAAAAGTGCATCGATGATTATATGTGATTTACCACGGCTGATAAAACTCTTGATTAGCATGTAAGTGTAATCATATAAGCTCATCAAATTTAATATCGACGGTGGACGATGGCATCCTCTATCGACCCAACCCTAATAGCGTTAAAACCACAAAAAAAAAAGTGCAGCCACACGTCAGCTCTAAAAGCTGGAGGCACCTTTATATTTTCCACCATGCTCACTCTTGCTTACTTCTGATACTGTACTACTTGCTGTTTTGTTGAACGCGAGTTAGCGGCATCTACAGGAGCAGAGGAGGAGGTCGTTTGGCACAACTTGAATCGATACTTGAGGTTGGACTATCGATACACTATCGTAAAAGAAATTATCGCGATAGTTAGATGTATCGATATTTTTTTATATTAAATTATTACGATAATTAGATGTATCGATATTTTTGCACAGCCCTACTGATAAATAAGGGACTAAACCAAAGGAAAATGAATGAGTGACTGTATTTTGGGTATTTTTTCTACCGCTGTTATTAACATGCCTCACTTCATAGCACATATGATGGACTAGACTAGGTGTTACCGACCGCTGTTCTGTATAATTATTGTTTAGGGTTTTTTAACCTTTATTTTATAAGACAGTAGAGTGGAGGCAAAAAAGCACGGGGAGCAGAGAAAATCAAACTCGGGTCACCATGAGCACCTCAGTGCTACTGTCGACACACTAACCAATGGGCTATTGCCGCCAACCTGACCACCATTCTAATGCAAAACACTTTTTGTATGGTAGTATTCCCTGCTTTTTCAGTGCCCTTAAAATATAATGTCAATGCAACTTCAGCTAGGTTTGTCTGCACTTCTGTCACGTTCTATGTGCCGTTTGTTGATGAGGGAGCAGAGGTGGCAGCATATTGTTTAACAGAGTTCATCGATTCTGAGTGGAGAGAAAGTTTCAGAACGTGATGAAAATCATTCAGAGCGGTGTGAACTTGTTTGTCTCTGAATGAGTCCACAAGAGTTTTTCGTTCCTGCACCTGACTTTTGAAAGCACATTCTACAGATGGCACACCGTACCTCCAACCACATGTACACTTTGGTCAGAATGGCAATAATACAATTAAGGTGTTTACATGCCTGTATATTGGATTAAAATCGGTGTCCAACACCTATGTTCATGCAATTATGCTTACTGCAATTTTGAGATTATTTGTATTATTTAGATGAAATTATTCAATTTACATAAAATAATCGCAAAATCTCATTATAATTATAAACTTTAGCCTCCTTGTTACAAAAACCGACTTCCATGTGGAAGATCGCCGGTTTGATGTCAGCTCGGAGCGGGTTGGGTGCTGTAGGACCGGCGGGGTTACATTGGTGCCGCGACCCGGATGGGAGTAAGGTTTAGGGGTGTGAGTGTAACGGAGGCCAGCTAGTGAAGTGCTGTGTAGGTAAACCTCACTCCTCTGACCTCTGAAAGGTGCTCTAGCGACAGACACAAAAGGCCATGGTCTTTAGCCTTCTTGTTAGAGCAACAGACTCCCATGTGGAAGGTCAGCAGTTAGATCCCAGCTCTGAGCGGGTTGGATGCCGGAAATAACGCAGTGTGGATGTAACCGGCGGGGTTACATATATACACTGCGTTATTTTCTGTGAAATCTATCAACTTTGAGTTGCCAGAATCTGCAGACTGAATACGACTTTGGCCAACTAGTAAAATAAAAATATGGGGAAGCTTATGTCCTGTACTGTAGCCTTGTTTCCCCTTCAAAAGAACGAAAGGTCTGACAAATGAATCTTTAAATTATTATTTTTCTTTTTACAGTTCTGTCATGTGTTTGCAGACACCGCAAATGTTGGTGCTTCAGAGCTTGCACAGAGAACAGTGACAGGGTTTATTTTCAATGGTTCTCAGGCTAGTGGCGGCCAAACATCCCACTCATCCATATTTGGCCACCAGTGCTTTAATCTTCTAATCTTGGACAGTGACTATGGAGTCATTTATTTGTTCTTCTCCAGGAGACCAGGGCACACTTGTGGCAGATGTTTCAACTCTTCCACTCGGGATCACAGCCACCACATGCTCTCCTTGTTTTGCACCTAGTTCTCTTTTTAGAACTTTGGCAGTGGAAATACTTATGAGGTATACTGCTCTACTTGCTTTGGCTAGTCCTGTTCAACGCCACCTTTTTTTTTTTTTTGATGTACAGTACTTGCATCTAGCGTGCGGTGAGGAGACCTTCTTGTGATTGAAGTATTGACATTAGTCTTCATTATCCAAGGTGTGTCCAACAGCCTTTTAAGGTAGAACTAAGCTAAGATGCTTTTAGAGCTGTAATTTCTCCTTGGGCTCTGTGATATTTAAATGGTCACAGGTTTTATGTGACACAACTTAACAAGGTTCTAAAGTAGGTGAGAGGAAGTGCAAAAAACAAGATATAATTTCAATAAAGCATAATGTTGTAAGTGGGGAACCAGTAAGAAGACAATTAATCAGTGCCTCCACAGCTGCTTCCTGACATTTCTGCAAAATGTTGTGGAAAGTTTAATGAAGGCTAGCCTTGTAATGGTTTCAAGCTTACCCGGTGGAAAATATGACAGCCTTTCCATAGACAATTAAGACCAACATGAAGCCCTGTTTTTCACTTTTTTTTATCCTTGTCTTTCTTTCCATAGGGCAGTTCTCTGTGTATAAGCCAAGGCTAAATGGAAACATGTACATTAAAACAGATACAGCTGTGGAGTCTGAAAAACCCTTAGGATTGTTGGCGGTTTACTAAGCATTCTAAGCAAAGGCACCTACAGGAAGATTTAGTGTCAAATCACACGTTCACTCCCACAGTCCACAAGGCGGGCATGTTTTTAAACACCACCTCCAGGAATGTGTCATAAATCCATCTAATGACCTATACATGGTGCTGATCTTTTCCCCATTTACTTCCATGACGTTTTCCTGCATTGCACCAGTCCACAAATATGCAGCTCTTGTTTTGAGAATGGGTTATTCACAAAGAATGTTTTCATCTGTGCCGTTTTCAATTATCAAGCCATCCTGTAATTACGCTGCTCTGTCCCATGTTGGATGGCTGGTGTGCCAGAGCCCCTGGCCAGACCTCCATCCAAGACCAGGGTACATTTTTCCATCCAGGCTTCACTTTTTTCTAGTGGCCGGTTTGGTCAATTATTTGATTGGTAATAGTATCTTGTGCTTGGGGTAGTGACAGTTAAATTAATCATGACCTCATGCTGAAAAGGATTTATTCTCTCCTTAATCGCTGTTGTATTTTCTGTCAGCAAGCACTGCCTTTTGACCTGATACCCGTGTCCCAGTGTAGACCTCTTCTGTGGCAAAGAGAAAGAATTGAGAGTAGAGTTGGGCGATGTTGACCAATTTGGCATCGTACGATGTCTAATGTAAACATCGTCGTCGTAGGCGGGGTGGGGGTGGTTGTTGTTAAATATCAATTAATACATAACGAATTTAATAATCGTAGTCTATCGTTTTCACTACCTGACACACATGGTCTTTGCTTTACCCATAACCAAACCATAAATAAATAAAGTTATACACAAATTACCACCTGTCAATCACTTTTTTTCCGCGGGACTCTGGCATGAATAAGCGGAGTGATCTGTGTCCTTATAATGGCTTTTTCCCCACAGCTGGTGGTGGAGCTGAGACGAGAGTTCGTTTGGAGTTCACAATTTGTATTGTGATTAATGATAACTTTTTTATTACTATTATTATGAGGAAATAATAACAAGTAAAGATGCTAGGGCTCGACCGTTTCGGCGTATGCGCCCGAAATTTTATGCGACCTAAAATATGTATTTGAAAGCATTTGTGCTAATGCATAAATTGTTGCCGTGCGATCTGTTTTCACTGCAAAATCCTCACCGCGTGCGCGGATTTAGGAGACATTTAAGCAGGATGCATCTTTGCATCTAAAGTCGCCAAATGCAGCGCTCAGGAACAGATTAAAACAGTTGTTATGCGATTGTGAACTTGCTGAAGTAAAACAAGCCCGCAATGCTTGCCCTGCCTTTGTGCTCTTCTTATTGGCCCACTGCGCTAGAACTGAACGCGAATGGATTGGTTAATATCAGCTGTCAATTACTCAGTCAATGCCTTCTGCCTTCACATGACAGGAGCTGCAACCGCGGAAATGTGAAGCGCTGA
Organism: Danio kyathit; assembly: GCA_903798195.1. Lineage (NCBI taxonomy): Eukaryota > Metazoa > Chordata > Actinopteri > Cypriniformes > Danionidae > Danio > Danio kyathit. The sequence goes on along the minus strand of LR812538.1, from coordinate 42,736,139 downwards.
CAGATTTAGTTTTAGAAACCCTAACGTTACTAATAATGGCACATCTTATTAGTGATCATGTGCTGAATGTTAATCCACCATTTACACTTTTCCAAGAGTGGATAAAAGACTTTCAGTGGCTTCAAGTTCACTATGAAAATAACTAAAGCCATTCACTGTAAAGTCTGTGGGACAGGGTTTGCAGGTAACAGCGTTTGCCACCGAATCTACACATTTTAAGCGCGAGAGGTGCTGTATAATCCTCACGATGTATTTAATCCTCACAATGCTGTTAGCCGTGCAAGCGGCAGCTATAAGTAAAATATAACACAGCTCATGAAAAGACCGTTATTGGTATTAAGATGACATGCAAATAATAAGTTATATATCAATATAAATGTGGGGCGGGGCGATGGATCACGATGCCGGCTCAGCATCGTGAAGTTTATCGGCGATGGATGATGGCATCGTCTATCGGCCCAACCCTAATTGAGAGAGAACCTGTTTGACTGTGACAGGTTACTTAGGGCTTCCGATCAGTCCCCTCCGAATAGTTGTTGAATTATAGCAAATGGATATTGGTAGCTTTTTCAATATTAAGACATAAACGGCGGACATGATAACTAGGCACTTTCTTAACTGCGGTTACTGTTCATCGAGATAAATCTCAACATTTCCTAAACCAAGGCAGTGCTAATGTCTTATTTAATGGCTGATGTCAAGGCCCAGTCAAATTTTAGTGCGTAGCAATTTGTTGAGAGAGCAGCCGCCTGGACAGATGATGTTATTTAAATAATCACCACTGATATGATTATAATGACAAGCTAATGGATAATGTGTCCTTTCCGCTGCCGTATCGCAAAACTAATCAGAGCAAGCGAGCGGTTTTCTCTCTCTTCTTTATGCCATGATATTGTCCTTATGAAAGAATTGCCCATCATTTCTATGAATGTCAGTGTGTTGATGTTTGATTTTTCCGGTACATTCACTCTCTCGCTCTCACTGAGTCGCTGGCATCACAGCTGCTAGATAATTACGCATTCGACCAAATTTCTTGAAGGGTTGTATGCATCTCGTTTCCGGCTGCGCACGGATTGCGGCAGCTCTGCCATCCCTCTCGGCCCACACAGGCAGAGAATTGGATGGGCTGGGTTGTGTAACTGAAGCCCCTTTCATAACGCAATTCATCAACACTATAACCCTGCATGGTATTCATGCCTTCTCCACCCACACAGGAACAGTCACCCACTCTCCTCACCCCGTCTCGAGATGGCTGTAGATACTTCCCACGCATGCTTTCTCTCTTCAGTGCACACATAAATGCTCAGGCTCTCCTGTACAGTGTTAAAAATACTTCCCCTTTGCTTTAATGGCTTTTTCCTCTCCCCCGTATAGCTTGAAAGACTGGTTTATCTGTCTGAACAACAAGTACAGCTGTCTTTTCATGATCTCCTATCGATCCTATTTCCTCTTTCCAGAAGGCGTTCCAAGGTAACTATTGTCGAGTGGCAAGTTATGGGAGTCCTGTGCCCTTGGAATGTGATTGCGATATTGCTGTTGTAGAACTCCCCTACACTGACCATCTGGACATGATTTTAGCAGGCCTGTGTCTCTGTGCTGGCCTCTCACCCGGCTGCATGTGAAGCTGGATGAGTCGCCTGCCCAAGATTCAACTTTGGAGTCCTAATGAGGAGTCGGTATGACACTCAAGGGGGCTGACTCACACACATTTTGGGTGATACATCCTCCAGTCCTGCTAACACAGACCAAAATCACACCATAAAAGTTGCTGGATGAGCAAAAGGTGAATCTTGTGGGGAGCTGAGATAAACTGCAAAAAAAAAAAAAAAGTCCTGAGCGAGTGGAGTGAAGGAAAAGGTAATGTGAGGATAGCATTTGTGGGCCATAATTCAGGATTGTCTCCTTTATTTGAGCAGCTTTTTCAGTTATAGGAAGCTAAATAAAAGAACAGCTATTGAGATCCTTCCCACATTCAGTCAAGGTTGCTTGAATAATTGCTTTGGATAGACATGTGCCAGTTCCCTTAAAACAGAAGACTTTATTGTGGTATCCTAATTTTAATCTATTTTCAGAATCTATTTCATCTGTTCTGTGCCAGACGATAAAGCCAGTTGGAGTAGTAAAAGTTGTCTCCATCACTAATGAGTTGGGATAGCTGGAACAAGGTCCATGGAAAATCAACTCAGCAACCTCTCCTCTGCAAGAATAGTGGTAGTTGTGCACACTTTAAATTCCCTTATGGCAGTAAACTTCCTCTTGAGACATGCAAGCAAGGTGCAAGCAAAATTGAAAAGCACGACAACAAGAAAAGAACAAATAAGCTCCAAAATAAAGTTTGAGGAATCGACCATGATTGTTTTAGCTTAGGGATTTGTCACTATAACCTCTAGAACCACTGAAACAATTAGCAGCCCGTTACATTATTTAGTGTCTGTCCTACAAGGGAAAAAAAGTGCCACTTGGACTCAAGGGAAATGAGATCGGGCTCGTGCACCTCCCAAGCATCATGACTGTGATGTCATAGGGGAGCAGACAAAAGATGGAACCCAATCTCTGGAACATACTGCCTGGTGTTTCCAGGTGCACCTCAGTGAACTACATGATCTCGTAACACTGTCTGACTCCAAAAAGTCCATTAGCTTAAGTATGCTAACTTCAGTCACATGCATTTTTATATGCACACACAAATCATTTACACTACTGAAGTTGCAGATATGTGTACTTAAATCCAAAGATCACACCATAGGCGGCTTTGAACTGCAAATCCATCTCTTCAAAAACTGGGGAGCGGTAAACGGACAAGCTTGACTGAATTACCCAAGTTGTTTATTGCTATAACCCTGTAACTTTGGCAGGAGTTAAACAGCTAGGCAGCTGATAATCACAGTGTTAAAGAGCATGACTCAGAATATTTCAAGAACATACTTTGGCAAAAGATCTTTTTTTCCAGGTCTGCTTCTATTTTATTCTTTATTTAGTTGCTCATTATATGTATTTGTTTGCATTCTCACAGTGTCCCGCTGTGAACTTCAGGGAGATTAGGCATTTCCACTGCATAATGGCTTTATATGTGATAGAACTTAAAAAAGACAGGGAGTCTCCCTTCAAGTGAAAAGGATATCCAAATAGCTTAGAATGTGACATAATGCCTTTCTAAATCCTTTTAGGACTGCTGCACCATGCAGTATTCATTGACAAACAGACTTTGAGAAGACTGCTGTTAATCCTCTCACTGAAATCTGACGGCAGAACTGTAAAATGCATAATCCTTGCGTTAGATTAGGTGGTGTATTTATATTCATGAGCAAGTGTCCACATACAAGTGTTTATGTTCTTTATTATACTGGTATTGTGCATACAGCGTGGAGGCCTTGCTGTGCCCCCAGGGTAGGAACCTCCTACACTTTGCATGGTGAAATGGGGCAGGAAGATGAGTGGGACAGCAAGCAGCAGCATACTGATCTCAGCCATGCAAGGAGCACAATAATCTTTGGACATAAACAAGTTTCATAACCATCTAGCAAAACAAGATGGTTTGAGTTGTGTCTCGAACAGTGCATACTGTAGATTCACAGGACAACCGTGGCAAAGAGCACAGGGACTTGTGTCAAATAAGATTTTTATAACCTCTTTGATTTATGTAATATGACTTAGTCATGCTGTTCTGAATTCTGACGGATTTGCTGTGAATGGAGGCACAGCTCTTATCCTCTTCACAGTGTGCGTGTGTCCCACACATGTGGACTCAGAATGTAAGCACATTCATTTGCCTCTTCAAAATTCAAAGTATTTTTAACCTCCTTTAAAAACACATATTATACAATTCATTCAGCAAGACCTAAAAAACCCATCATGTAATAATGTTTTAGAATATTGGGGAGAACCATAATTAAAAGGCTGGATTGTGTGACCCCATGTATCATGGTGATGATGTGCCTATCGATAGAGATTTTTCTATATTGTTAATACTGTGGCAGAGTAAATATATTTGCAGAATAGTACTTCTTGAATATACCAACACATGAGTGTAATAGAGTAACTGCAGTGCTGTGGAAGATACTTCCAATCTGTAATATATTTCATATTACTTGTCACTGTTGTTTAAAAGTAACCCCTTAAGCAGGTCGCACACCCGAAGCGTCGCTCGGCGACATCGGCTAAACATGGGTTTCTATCAGGGTACACACACCGGCGCCGCAAGTCAGCGGCGCCCAGCCACGACTCAGGACACTGTTCATATTTCCGCGTTGCCACAGAGCGCCATCTAATTAGTTTCATTTTAAATAGCATGCGAATGTGCGCGTCTGGTGTGCGATACTTTCAACTGTCATGTGCACGCCATGACGCGGCGCTGAGCGGCGCATCCGGTGTGTGATGCCCTTCACTGTACTGCACTGTAATACAGAGGTGGGCAAACTACGGCCCGCGGGCCATATGCGGCCCGCTGAACCCTTTCATCCGGCCCGCGAGGGAGTTTTTAAAATGCTGCTTCTGAGTAACGGTTTGGTTCAGAACTAGTAAATTAATGATGCAATACAAGTGAACGCCATTTGATGGCAGTATTGCCCGCGGTACAGTTAGCGCAACCAGTAGAATAAGAACACACTCTCGGATATTAAAATACACTTTCACGCAAAATGCGCTTCTTTTTTTTTTTTTTTTTTTTTTTTTTTTTTGCGAGAGCTCTTCTTAAACTGAACAGTGCATCATCGATGACGTAAGTGCGTGCTCAGGCCCGAATGTATTGTGAGTGCGGGTCGTCGGGGGAGATGGGAGGGGGAAAAAGCATGCTTCGGCCCGGTTCAACGCAACTGTACATAGTGCGAGTACGCCCTCAGATTCTTCTTCCGTTTTAACTCATAGTTTTATGATTGATATGAGCATATTAATACAAGCTCAAATGAGATTGTTGTGAATTTGACTCAAATTGTATAATAATTGCTGGTTAAATGTGTTAATTTTTGTCATAGAATATATTTTCCATGCATTCATCCACTTTAAAAAGTTATTTTATCAAAGATTTGTGGTTTCATCAAGTTTTATGATGATTGATCTCTATATTCTTAAAGCAGTGCAAATTAGATTAATGTACATTTGACTGAAGTGTAAACTTTAAGAATAATTTTTAATGTGTTAATAGGAGATTTTGTCTATCAGACAATATCTTTTCTATTCTCCACTGTAAAAATTATTACATTATTTTTATTATTTATAGTATTATTATACTTTATTGTTTTATGATGATTAATAAGTAAATATAAATAGCAGTGCAAATTAATTTGACTTGTAAATTTGACTCAATTATAACTATTAAAATAATCTGTTTTGTATTAATGTGACATGATTCTGTCCGATATTACATATTGTTCCATGCGTACTGCCACTATAAATAAAAGTTATTTTTTGACGGATTTGACATGTGGCCCTTCACTTGGTTTTCAAAACTTGATGTGGCCCTCAGGTCTAAAAAGTTTGCCCACCACTGCTGTAATACTACTGTCTCGCAAGCGTAATGCAAAATAACTATAGAAGTAAAACTTAAAAGGTACAGTATGTGAGATGTTTTATTAAGATATAACACAAATCAATGCTAGATACTTTACTGACTTGTGTACTGACATTATCCTGCATTATTGTGTACTTTGTCATTAAACAAAGACCTATTCTGAGCAGGTTAATAAAGAGGGAAAATGTAAATAGATATAGCCCTGTATGTATTTTTTTCATATCATACACAGAATTTCACACACAGTATATACAGTTGAAGTCAGAATTATTAGCCCCTCTTTGAATTTTTTTTTCTTTTTTAAAAATTTCCCAAATGATGTTTAACAGAGCAAGGAAATTTTCATACTGTAGAAAGTCTTATTTGTTTTATTTCAGCTAGAATATAAGGAGTTTTAATTTTTTTTTTAAAACCATTTTAAGGTTAAAGTTATTAGCCCCTTTAAGCTATATTTTTTTCGATAGTCTACAGAACAAACCATCATTATACAATAACTTGCCTAATTACCCTTAACTGCCTAGTTAACCTAATCAACCCAATTAAGCCTTTAAATGTCACTTTAAGCGGAAAACTAGTGTCTTGAAATATATTTAGTAAAATATTTTTTACTGTCATCATGGCAAAGATAAAATAAATCAGTTATTAGAAATTAGTTATTAAAACTATTATGTTTAGAAATGTGTTGAAAAAAATCTTCTTTCCGTTAAACAGAATTTGGGGAAATAAATAAACAGAGGGGATAATAATTCAGTGGGTATAATAATTCTCACTTCATCTGCATATATTTGTATTAATACCTGGCAAACTGACTCACAGTTTACACTCACGCACACTTCATGCTTATGACAGCGGCAGGACATAATCTCCTCTGCACCGGATCTGAGCTTCCCTCGTGCAGCCACTGAAACTGCTCGCGATTTGCTGCTTTCACACACACATCTTTTAGAATCAAAGTCGTTAATCAGAAGAAGACTCCGTGACACACTTGATATGGTTTGGCAAACCACCATTTGAGAAACAAGCTAATCCATAAACATGATTTTTACCAAAGTACCATTGGATGTGAAGATGACAACTCCCAGGATTCCATACTGAGTCACGACATCATCAGATGACTATGTTTTGAATAAATCCTTCTAGCAGATTAAAAACATAATATTGCGTGTCTAATATTTCACAGTCTTGCATTTTTCTTCCTTTGAACAATTACATTTTGGGTGAAAAGTGTATTGTAACACTTTTTTTTAATCCATTTTAATCATTTTATACTTGTTGTATTTTTATGTTTATTTTATGCTTTTGTTATCAATATTGCCATTGTGTATGAAATGTGCTTTATAAATAAATTTTCCTTGACTAAAATATTAGCGACAATTGATTAGTAATACCTTACACTGTTACAGCAATAAGTAATTTGCTACTGTAATGCATTACATTTCTAACTTGTTACTTCCATTACCGATTAGCTTGCATCAATGAGAAAATTAAATGTTTGATGTTATTACTTAATAAGTTAATAAAGTCCAATAAGCAACAGAAAGAACTCAATTCAGTACTTCCAGTGTCTTTATGTGACAGCAGCCTAATATAACTTCTGTAGCCACTAATCAAATGTAAGTCAGATTGTTGTATTTATAGTAGTATCAGTTGTATTCTGAAACAACCTTTCTACACTTTCTGTGCTGTTGCATTCCAATAGACTTACTAATTTACATAATTTTGAGCTGAACATTTTGCTGTTTGAAACTCAAAGCTGCTATATGTTCAAAACTGCTGCTTTAGTGTAACAACAACTAGGGACATAGTTTGTCTTGGTTTGTGAACACATACTTTCCTGTGTCAAGCATGGAAGAGTTATGAAAACAAAATGAACCAAAAGTTAATGTTTCAAGTGCTATAAATACCAGTGGTTTTTCTGCTCAGCTATTTTTAGTGCTTACATCGCCTCCCAGACACCAGCGTCACACAGTTTCCTCACTCATACTCAGGCAGTGCTGTCTGTTGCAATCAAAATGAGTCTGAGATTAAGATACACTTTTCTCAGTGTGTTCAGCATCTCTGCTCTACAAACACGTACTGTACATGTTCTGTTTACTGGTTTGAATACATACTGTACCTTGAGGCTGTATTTTGGTAATGTTATCACTTTTGTCCTTATGTGTTGAGTGTTATTATTTTAAAAGCAAAAAAGAAACTCTTAAGGAAGAAACTGCTTAGAGTTTGCCCTTTAAACACCCACACACACACTACGTCGAATGTCATTTGCATTTCTTAGGCTATTTTTATATGTTTGTGTCTCTTTAGGAAATGAGTGGGCAAGGTTGTTAATGATGACTCATGAGCAGGAGGTGGTAGCTCCTCTGCATCAGTTCATTGAAAACTCTTGACACACTAGGCGAGAAGAACACAGCTGTGCAGCTGCCTAGATATCAAACTGAAAGAGTATGAGAAAGCAAGCTGTAATTGAAGTATGATGAGCAACAGATCACATGATCAACTGGCATGCTTTGTTTAGACAGCTGAGTATTTTCCCCCAGCTTTTTTACATCAGCTTGCAAAATCTTAGGGTAGTAGTGTTATGTAGTATTTTCTTTAATTCAGGAGATTTCTTGCATTGTTTCAACTTTCTCATAACTCATGATTTTGTTTTCTTTTTCTCTCTTGTAGATTGTGAAACTTAAGGAGGACATTAATCAGAAGAACAAGCTTGGATAAAACAATAAGTGAATGGACTGCTGAAATGAGTGATGGAAAGATACTGCCTTGATTGTCACAAGGGAACATAATTTGTAATTTAAAGTGGAGCAACACTTGAACTATGGAGGTGGAAGGACCTTTTATTTAGGAGTAACTTAGTACCTTATCTGGCATGACAGCTTTCATGAATGAAATTTAGCAAACACCCATCTTAAGAAACCCCACTGGAGTACTAAGAATAATGGAGCCACATGAACCTACTGTTGGCCAAAAATGCACCAAGGAGCAACGGGAAAAGAACCCCTTACAAAGAAAATGGGTCTCTGAGCCATCTGCTGGAACGAAAAGAAATACCTTTGCAGATCCAGATATTAAAAGACACTCACATCGTGAGCAAAGTCTTACAAGTGGTACAAACCTTGCTAGTTCAACTCAAAAGTATAGTACTGGAAACCTGATGTCATCTGCAGTGACACATTCATCACAAGATGGTCAGTTTCAACAGGTCTTTCCTCGGCCTTACCCCTACCAGCTGCCACATTCATACCCACAGGAGCCTTTCCTTGGTGGTACAAAGCCACAACCAGGGTTAGAGGCACATGGCTGGTCTTTCTCTGGTCAACTGCAATCTCTTCCACCAGATGATATGTATCCGGTACACTCCCGCTCTCATGGAGTATTTCCTCGTCATAAGTCTCCAGCTGGTTTTGGTCAATTTTCCCAATCTGGACCTGAGCAGCCAGATGAATGTCATAAGAAGGAACAAAAACCCAAGAAGCCAGGAAAGTACATATGTCACTATTGTGGTAGAGCATGTGCTAAACCCAGCGTGCTGAAAAAACACATTCGGTCCCACACAGGGGAGCGTCCTTATCCCTGTGTTCCATGTGGTTTCTCGTTCAAAACCAAGAGCAATTTGTATAAACATAGAAAATCGCATGCTCATGCCATAAAAGCAGGACTTGTTCCATTCTCTGAGCTAGCAACCAGAACAGACACTGATCAAGCATCTTCAGTTGGGGAAGCAGAGGCACACTCTGATGGCGAGCAAAGCACTGACACTGATGAAGAAACAGCAGAAGGTGCAATGTTTCCTGAAAAATGTAGCCCACAGATATCATTTGAGTCAGACAAGAGCCCGATGGAAAGGGGACCAGCATATGCAGATCCAGCAGAGGAATTGTCAGTGGCATCTATGAAAGTGCCTATCTTAATTGTTCCAAAACAAGGGGTGCCATCACCTGCTACTGAGTGCCCCCAGTTTACAGACATTAAAGGTTCAGTTATTGGTGGACAGATGGCCAGAGGAGATGAGTCTCATACGGTTAAACAGAGACTTGCCTTAAGACTCACTGAGAAGAAAGACCTGGATTCAGAGCAGTCTCAAAATCTCTTGAGCCCCCACAGTAAAGGTAGCACTGATTCTGGTTATTTTTCTCGCTCCGAGAGTGCTGAACAGCAGATAAGTCCACCTAACACCAATGTAAAGACATATGAAGAGATAATGTTTGGAAGAACTTGGTACCATAGAACTAACTCAAGATCTAGACAATCAGTTACAGTTGGGATGGTAGCAATTGCTAGTCAAGACACTAATATCAACAAGTCTAGTGCCATGCAGGAGTTGGCAATGGGAAAGATATCAGAGGGTCATGTATTTTATCAAAGTGATTGTGCAGAATCCCATTTAATCCCTGGATGTGACCCAAAGCATTATCATGCTGGCTCTTGCCAAACCAGCACAGGTCTTCTAGAAGCACCCTCTGATTCAGGGCCACTTATACGAAGTAATTCAATGCCAACACCTTCTCCAACCAACCTCAATGTACCACCAAATCTAAGAGGGAGTCACTCATTTGATGAGATGATGACCCAAGATGACGTCTTTTACACAGGAGCTGCAGGTCTAAAAAGATTGAGGAGACAGAGCGCCTTTGAACACTCTGTCCAGGAAGGGCATGGGGAGTCAGAAAGCTATGGGAAGATCACGGGTCCAAATTCAAGTTTGAGGGGGCATTTGATGCCAGAATTGAAAGGTTCTGGGTCAGAGATGGCTTGTCCGGAAGTACGCACAGCTTACACTTCATATGGTACAAAGGTGGGAATGACAGAATTTACCACAAGAAAACGTCGCATGAAAAAGAGTGTCGGTGAAGAGGAAGACTGCCTTGGACAAGATGATGTCAGCCGTAGTGGCTCTACTGAAATGGCAGAGGAATATGACTTAAGGCAAGGAAGTCAAGATTCTTCTAAGGCTGTTCCAGCTAATAAGGGATCCATGTTTAGAGCACATAGCCCTTCAGACAGTTTTGATAGAGGTTCATGTATGACACCAGAGGATGTGGTCCATGTTCCAGATTCGGACACAAAGACTGGTGGAAATGTAATTTCTGTCATTCAACATACTAATTCACTGAGCAGGCCAAACTCATTTGAGAAGACTGAATCAATAGAACACCCATTTTATCAGCCGGATAAGCATGCTGGACATCTTTCTGAGCAATCAGACACAGAAAATATTGATGATGTGCAGAGCCCTGATTCTCATCATAGATCAGAAAGCATGGAACATCAGCAGCAGGGTGACAATGAACAGGGATCTTTCTCTTCTAACACACTTTATCATATGCCCCACAAACTTGTACGTCAACCAAACATTCAAGTGCCTGAAATAAGAGTTACAGAAGAGCCTGACAAACCAGAAAAAGAACCTGAAGTCCCAGCAAAAGAACCAGAGAAACATGTTGAAGAATTTCAGTGGCCACAACGAAGTGAAACATTGTCCCAGCTCCCTGCAGAAAAGCTACCTCCAAAGAAGAAACGTCTGCGTCTTGCAGATATGGAGCACTCTTCTGGGGAGTCCAGCTTTGAGTCCACTTGTACTAGTTTGTCAAGAAGCCCTAGTCAGGAAAGTAACTTATCTCATAGTTCAAGCTTTTCAATGTCATTTGACAGAGAGGAAAGCATCAAATCTGTATCCCCAACTAAACAAGATGAATTTGCTAAGCAGTCCGAGTTCTTAACTGTTCCAGGAAGTGGCCATTCTCTGTCAATACCAGGCCATCATCAAAGAGAAATGCGGCGTTCTTCATCAGAGCAGGCACCCTGTGCTTTGCCCACTGAAGTACCAGAAATACGTAGTAAGTCATTTGACTATGGAAGTCTTTCAACTGGGTCGAGACAAGGAGAAGTATATGCAAGTGCTTCAGCTATGAAGGAGCGAAGACGAGGTTACCTTGTTCGACAGGCATCTCTCAGTGTTTATCCTGAAGTAGTGGTTCAAGAGCCAATTTCAGAGTTGTCTATCAAACAAGAACATTCTGACCATGTTTCTCAAGCTGGTTTAACTGGTACATCCTATTGTGTAGCTAATGACTTACCAAGACCCAGAAGAGGTACACAGCCGGTTCTCGGATCACATCTCTTGCTTCAACAAAGCATCAGTGAGGACAGTCAATCTGAGGATCATTTCCAGAACACCCCTCGCTTGCCTGCACAGCTTTCTTCAGATAGTGAACATTCAGTGCATGAGCACATGACCCAAGATTTATTTCAGCATTCTTCACTTCAGAGCAGCCTGGCATCCTCACCTTTCTTGCCATTTCAACCAATGCTCTGGCATCCTGAATCAACACAAAGAAACAAGCAGCACCTGGCATTCCAGTCACATAATTTACAAAAGCTACATATCAAACCGCCAAATCTACAGCCTTTGCTACAAAAACCATACCAACCTTCTCATCAAATTCAAGTGCAAACAGACTCAAAAACTGATGGGGCAAGTCACAATTATCCATATCCCTCAAGAGCCTCCCCACAGCAGCTTGGGGTATTGTCATCTAAAGTACTCACTACAAGCTTCTTACAACAAGTTCAGCCTACTTTTGCAACTCAAAACGTAGGTTCACAACAATCACTCCCTGGAATGCTGGTCCCAGTTAGGATCCAGACAAATGTGCCATCTTATGGTAGTGTTATGTATACAAGTGTTTCACAAATCCTTGTCACTCATGCTCAGAGCACAACTTCTATCAGAGTTATATGCACAGATAATGTGTCAACTGCATCAATAACAGGCACTGCATCAAAGCACCAAGTAGGCATCAATTTGTCAAAAATATTAGGACACTCAGGAGGGTCCATAAATTTTCCAATGTGGAAAGTTCCTGAATATTTACCCGGGAGTCTTAATACAGGAATTCCTTTGTCTTTGACGTCAGGGACTATCTCTACTACAGATGCTTCCTCTAATATTGGGGGGAGTAAGAGAATGTTGTCGCCAGCAAGCAGTCTTGAGCTTTTTATTGAAACCAAACAACAGAAACGGGTCAAGGAAGAGAAGATGTACGGCCAGATTGTGAAGGAGCTTAGTGCAGTTGAGCTGAGCAATTCCAGTGCACCAAAAGACAATGAGTCCACTAAAGCTGAATTTTCAAAGAGAGATGACTCCATAGATGAGCAAGAGAGGATGTCCTCATCTCCACCATGTGACTTTTTGTCATCCAAATTCCTTGGGTACCCATCTGCACCTCGCTTACCCGATGTGCCACCAAAAGACAACTTCATTCCACCCTTGCAAATTATTACAAATCTGACTAGCAGAGCAGATTCCCCAGAAGAGCTTGATGTTGATGAATCTACACCAGAGGCAAGCTCAAGCCCACAATCAGTAATGTCCTCAAGTGATACTCAAGAAGAATCCAAACAGAGCATGGCTAACCAGTTTCCAGTGAACATGCTAGTGCAGCTAGCTGCCAATCAAGGCGGTGGAGTTGTTGGTAGCACACTTATGCTGACTGACTTGGCAGATGTCCATCAGTTTTTTCAGTTCCCAAGTCTTCGTACACCAACCAGTGTCAGCTGGTGCTTCTTAAATTATACCAAACCAAATTATGCCCATACAACTCCCCTAACCTCTGTGTATGGTTCTTGGTGCATCAGCTCCTACAACCCCAACCCTCTGAACCTCAGCACCAGGGCCACCCTGGCACTTCTTCGATCCAAACAGAGGAAGAATACAGAGATGTACACAATGGCTGCTATGCACCAACCTGGCACTGGAAAATTGGTTTCATCTCTGCGCTGGAAACAGAAGTTTGAGCAGGTAATCCAAACTTTTTCTTAATAATATTCAGCAGTTTAAATTAACAATAACTATTCATTTCATTCCGCACTTTTTTTTGTTAGAACATGAAGTTGCAGGCTGCTTATTTCTGAAGTTCTCAAATTATAATTAAAAATGAATTACAAGAAAATGTAGTTTAAGGATTCATTATTCTATCTATTTTCTGTTTACATTTCCAGTTGAAGCCAGAGCATATACAGTTGGATGTTGGAAAGTTTGCAAAGAAAATGAAGGGAATCAGCTCAAGAGACAGGGGGAAAGAGGACCATGGAGAAAAAGATGCTTGTTCAAAACAGGCTGAACCCACTCGCATCAAAATCTTTGAAGGAGGGTATGTGACAATGTGTGTTTTTTTTTTTTGAAAAACTAACTAAATGTTTTATATTGAAATGGCAGTCTATTTTCACTAAAATTCAGATAAATGTTTAATACTTCTGGTAAACATTAGGAGTCAAGTAATCCAACATTAATCATCATACATAACAATACCAAATTTGGTAGAATTGTGTATGACTTACATGATAATTATTTTGTTTTGTATACAACACACATACAGCACATGGATGTGACTTTAATATCTTTTAAAAAGAAACTAATATTGCTTCATATAATAACATTATCTACAAGAAAAAAACAGTAAATGCAGCTATGAAAATGTTTTAATGTTACTTTATTATCCAGGTTTTCATATTTTAATATAATTCAAAATATATAAAAGAATCATGTCTTCCAAATATATTAACATTAACATTTGACAATATATTTAATACCCTTCAATAATTATTTAAAACACGTTTTATTTCAGGTACAAATCCAATGAAGACTATGTTTATGTGCGTGGCCGAGGCCGGGGAAAGTACATCTGCGAGGAGTGCGGGATCCGCTGTAAAAAACCAAGCATGCTGAAAAAACACATTCGCACACACACAGATGTCAGGCCATATGTCTGCAAGTTCTGCAACTTTGCTTTTAAAACAAAAGGTTGGTTTTCTTATATATTTCTAGTAACCACACTCAAACCATCTTGGAAACAACGTTTTATAGTTTGAATAAAACCAGAATTTGTGTATTTATTGTTGACTTCTGTAACACACTGAGCTACAGAAGATCTCTGTACTGTGTAAACAGAATAAATTGAGGATTAGAGAGCATTTTTAATGCTAGTGCAAGCAATTTAAACATTTTAAAATCTCTTTTCAGGAAATCTTACAAAACACATGAAGTCAAAAGCTCACATGAAAAAGTGCTTAGAGCTTGGAGTATCAGTGACTTCGGTGGATGAAACAGAGGCAGAAGAACTAGGTATGATTCAGACTCTGGTTACACGATTGAAAATATATGCTGGCAGCTGGACAGGTATATTAGTCTAAATGAAAACAGTAGGCTGCTGTTGCAAATGTTTAAAAAGTACGCTGTAACCTTTTTAAAGCAAAGTTAAGATTTTTACATTATTGTTAAAAAAAGAACATGTACAGTAATTTGCTATTAAATAATTATTGATTAACCTAACTTAAAGTCAGTTGTGAAAATGTTATTGTTCTTCTTTTCCCAGACACTACTGAGGAGGTCCAAAGAGGATCAGAGAAGAAGGGCATGTCAGAGATAATGGCAGAGCATCAGTTCTCTGATGCTGATGATTCAGAGGGTGCTGAAGAGGATGGTGATGAAGTTGATGAAGATGAGGATGATGATGATGAGTATGAGGGTGATTCAACACCGAAGACACGCTCTCGAAGCACAAGCCCACAGCCATGTTCCATCCCCTCACTCGCTATCACTGCAATTGCCGCTTCACAGGAATCTATCCCAGAGGGTTTGGCCATCTCCAAACAGCCTATTTTCACTTACTTCACCAGTCTGCCCAGTATTCAGATCACTCAGCTCATGGCACCCAGTGAGAAAGCTGGAGAGATCCAGATGGCTGAATACCAGAAGCTCCTTCAAGGGGCTCTGGGTGAAGATCACAAAAACAGACTGGATGTGCCTAGCTCTATGGATGAAGACCTGGCTCTCTCTCCAGAACACAGCTCATCCTCCTTTGAATTCTCATGCTCCCGGCTGTCTTCACCAGGCTGTGATTCTTCCCCCCTTCGAGAAAGCTCACCTTCCTCTAGGCGGTATCTGTCCCCTCGAAGGGACCTCTCCCCACGTGGCCGTTTGTCACCAAGGCGAGAAGCATCTCCCCTTAGGCATATCTCCCCCAGGCGGGATGTTTATAGAAGAGATCTGTCACCAAGGAGGGACCTTTCTCCAAGAGGACATCTCTCTCCCATCTCCCAAACAGGACGGCCAACATCCCCAGGAAGGGATCTTTCGGGCAGACTTTCTCCCAGAAGCCGCAGGGGCATGATCAGGCCTGTGTCACCCAGAAGGGGTCTCCATTATCAAAGTGGTCCATGGGCGCTCAGCCCCAGTCCACATGCAGAGATGATATCATTAAGCCAAAAGACCAAGGGCCATGCAGAACTGGAGATGGTAAGTTACTGTTTTGCCTCATAAGCAGTAGCTCCAGTTGTTATTGAATTGTAATATAGCTGTAATTAGTGCACTAGCTAGGAAACCATATTGAGTGGATATCAAAGTTATGCAGTGCAAATGGTTGCACACTTGACATAGTTGGTAAGTTTGGTGAGCTTTCACTTACATTTAAGTGTAAACAAACATGACTTTTAAATCACTGAAGAATAAGAAAACAGTATGAATTGTGGATATGCTGGACAGTTAATGAAGTATACAAAGCTGAATTGGGGATATGTTGACCTTTTAGTGAAGTACACAAAGTTGTAATTGCGAGACATGTGTGGACAGCAGTGATACTCATATATGGGTCTACCAGGGTCCAAATAGCTAACTGCCGTCATGCAAAAAGATGAAGCATTTCTATTTTTACTCTATACTAGTTGATTAAGAGTCCCCTGGAGAAAATGGGAAAGTGCAGTGCTTGTACAGTATGTGCAGTATAGTAATTCATTTCAGTGCTACCTGGCTTGTTACCATGGAGCTAGGGGAATAATATGATAAATGAGCAATGTCCATTATGTAAGCTTGGACCTTTTTACTGGCAACTGTTATTTTTGTTCTTTGTGGTCTTGTTAAATTCTCCAAACTTTCCAATAGATCTTGAATAACTGTGAAACAGGTCCTAGAATTATTTGCTAATCATCACTTTCAAGATTTTTCTATAACATTTCTAAAAATGTAAACCAACCATGTCTTCCAACTGTTTAGGATCAGCGAAAGACATCTCATCTTCAAGGGGATCCTCGCAACACAGATGCTCCCAGCATCCACCAGGGATTATTTAGCCACCTTCCTTTGCACTCCCAGCAACAGATCCGCACTCCGTTCTCCATGATCCCCATCGGCGGCATCCAGATGGTCCATTCTGTGCCCACTTCTGTCACAGGTCATGCCCACCCCACGCGCCTTCCCCTACAGAAGAGCACCTCGGAGGAGTCCAGCACCAGTGAGGTGTCCTTCCACCTCTCTGAGGGCAGAGGGCCCACCAGCAAAGGCTCAGAAGACTCACCCCAACCCCAGGAAAAATCCACGTCCCCCAAGGCCCCATCACTTTCCCAACAAAAGTCACGAGAGGACAGCGCCGAAATGTCAGACAAGGAGAGCAAACAAGAAGAGTGCATCCAAACATGCACTAAGGCGATAGCGTCACTGTGCATCGCCTCGGAGGAAACGACGGACAGACCGCCACTTCCCATTGATCCTTACCATCAGCGCACTTTATCTCAGTCACCCGCAGCTCAGCAAGACTGTGCGGCGAGAGCGCAGCACTACTGCAGCTCAGAGATCAGCCACCCCCTACACTCCAGAGCAGAGAGCAGTGTGTCTGCCACATCAAAGACTCCCACAGCAAGCCATCCCACTCTCTACAACACAGAGACAGCAGAGCGAGTGTCTGGCCAACAGAGTCGTGGAGAGAGGCCAGCAACCATAAAGAAGAGCAAAGATTCAAAAGACAATAGGTGAACAAGGTCAAATGAGAGAGTGGTATCACAGGTTTTATATTTACATATGTATATCCATGCAAACAAGATCAGTCTAAAACACAAGTGAACTGATTCAGTGGTTTCGATGTACATTTATAGCATGCCTTTTATAAGACGGTTTGCTATCTTAACTATAATGACTTTCTTATTTAAGTTTCAAAGAAATATATATATATATATATATATATATATATATATATATATATATATATATATATATATATATATATATATATATATATATATATATATATATATATATATATATATATAAAATGTTAACTTATATATGAGCCTGACCAAAATTGCTTATGGACTTTGTCTGGTACTTTTCAAATGTACAGATGTGTGTGCCTTTTCTTTACTTTTTGCTTATATTCTTATAAGCATTAAACAGGAAGTCATGTAAATATACAGTATATATCAAGTTTTGTGTATCCCGCTTTGTAATAAATGCAATTTACCGTCTTTTTGGACACTTTCGGTCTGAATGATGTGAAGTATCAATACATGTAAGGTTGCACTAAAACATATTTTTATATGTGTGAAATTAAATGGCTTTTGTGTACAGCAGCAATTCTATAATACTATTTATTGTATCATGTTTCATAAATTGTACATTTTTCTTAATGTTGTGGATGCCTTTTCTATGTAAAGCATGGGTTTTGCTATTGCATAATTAGAGCAAAAATTATGTACATGTAATATGGCTTTATATATTAGAAGTATGTGTGCATATACTTCCCAGTAAACTCGCTTTGTTTAGAATAATTCTATATAATTTAAGTAAATGTTTATATACCTAGTATACAGAAAAACGATATATATATATATAGATATATCTGCACATGTTTTAGATTGACAACCACATACTCTACGGTAGTTGGTTCTAAGTGCTTGTATCCTTCTCTTTCCTACTGGCTGATAGGCTACACTAGTTGTGATTTCACCCGTTCGCATTTGAAATGTAGAACTGTTAAGCATTAAGTGAATCAACTTTCGCACTTCTGCATTTCCTCCACCACTTACTGAGGTAGATGTGAAAGGTATTTGGATCTTCTGTGAAAATTATGTTGCTTGAAGTACTTGACTTGATGATTAGTATGGGGAACATTCCAACAGATGTAAATAATGGATGCCTACGCTCATAGCCATACATATTCATACATTGAAGGAGTTCGACGTGGGCCACGCCATCAGTCCGCAAAACACATTTATAACTGTATATATGAAAACTCCAGTACTGAGAACTCCTAAAATGCACCTTATGTTTCTTAAACCTTCCTAAAGAATCCCAAATTATATCACTTTTACGACTGGGATTGGAAATAAATACAGAGTTTTGTTTTGAGTTGAAGCAACCTAACTGAACTGGAGAATGGAGCCAGTGCACTCTTGTGTGTATATCTGTATTTTGTATTGTGTGTATATGATCTATGTAATGACTCCTTTGACATTTTGTCAGTAGTCCCTGCTATCCACTTAACTGTATTAACATGTCTTTAAAACCTAAGGTATCAAAAGCACAAATCATTGTATTGACAGAAAAAGAATAAAAGACAAACATAATTAAAAATACAAAATCAAAATAAAAGGGGAACTTTGTGATTTTCTGTGGAAAAACAATATGTACGATATTGGTTTTGACGAATCACAGCACAGGTGAAAAAAAAAATACAGATTGCTGTTTTGAAATAAATACAACTATGATAACTTTGCATGTCTGTGATGTCTTAATGCTTCTCTCTTTCTTTTGCCAGGAAACTGGAACAAAAAATGTGAACGTAAAAAGAAAGCTGATTGAAAAGAGACTGGGTGCATGTTCAGACTGAAGATATCAGTACACAAAGATGTGCGTTGCTAAATTTAGTACACTCAAAAAATTATTTTTGCTGCTTGTTCGTGCTACTTATTTAAAATGAGCCAAAGCAACACAATTCTTGACATTTCTTTGGGACAACTTATTTATGTTCAATCCACTTAAATTTGTTAAAGAACAAACATGAGGAATTGTTTTGGTGCACCAGTGAACCCAGTATTTTTACAGTGTAGTTGTGTCTGATTACATGACAAACTGCAGCACTAAAACCCAAACGACACAAAAAGGTGGATGTTACATCTTTTCTGCATTTACCATGTCTAGGAAACAGTCTTTTATTAAGAGGTTTTGTGAAGGCTTCTCATTATATTCTTCTGCATTGACGCTACACGATACGCAATGTCAAGTAGCAGATCAGGCATCAAACTTTAGAAAGCATGTGATAAATTGCAAAGTTGAACCATAATAGAGTGAAATAAAGGTATCATTTGTGTAGATCTTCTATTGTGTAAATATACAAGCTGAGTTTCAAGTGCATTAAAGAATTAGATTTGTAGCTTTAAAAGAATTTGACCAGTTTTGAATCCATTCAGCTGATCTCCATGTCTGACAGGAGCACTTTGCAACTTAGCTTAGCATAGATCAATGAATCAGATTAGAACGTTAGCATCTTGCGCAAAAATGAAAAAAGAGTTTTGATAATGTTCCTATTTAAAGCTTGACTCTTGTGTAGTTTCATTGTTTACTAAGACTGACAGAAAATGAACAATTGCTATTTTCTAGGCTGAAATGTCTAGGAACTCATTCGGGCATAATAGTCAAGGAACATTGCTGCTGTACCAATGACCAGTACAAACTCCTGATGAAAATGTCTCACATTAGTTAAATTAACGGAAGTTAATTAATTTTCATTTTACACTTGTTTATTCAACTTATGTACCTGAATACTGTTGGACTCCCCAGAAAAACAAAGCACAGCTTATTAGGTTGAATCTTTGTTCTTCTGTATTTATCTTTTTTTTCTTAGGATTTTAAAGGGACATTGTTTTTTTTTTCGAATTTTTATATTTGCGATCTAAAATCACAGCTTTTCTGGTAACTTATACCATTATTTGCTACAGTTCTTGTGTTTTTGGTTTGGGTTAGGTTAATCATTCCAAAAATAGGACATTATCTATTTATGATTAACTAGAAAGTCTCATATGACACATCAATTACTGTTAATCTGATGAGAAAATCCCGAACAATCCGAGGAACTCCTAAAAAAAATGTGACATGTTCTCCTCCTCATTCTACATAATGAACTGTTTCCCACGCCTCCCTCTATAACAATTACTATTTTCTAGACTAAAATGTCTATGAACTCATTCCGGCATAATAGTCAAGGAACTTCACTGCAGTACCAACCACCAGTACTCATTGAGAAAATGTCTCACATTGTTTATATTTACAGAAGTTAGGCGATTTTTATTTTACACTTGTTTATCTAATTTATACCTGAATACTGTTGGGACTCCCCAGAAAATCAAAGCACAGCTTATTAAGTTGTATCTTTGTTCTATTGTATTTATCTTTTTTTTAGTATATATTTTAGTCATCAAATACATTTAGAAATTGAACGATAATACAATTAAATATTGCAAAAACTAATTACAACCTACAAAAGTTCAACTAAATTTGTCAATTTTTTGCTTCTCTTTTCTTTCTCCTGGTATTTAATATTTTTGTATAACCAGGTATAACCATTTGCAGGTTTCACGGAGTTAAATTTAAGACTTTTTAAGACCATTATGAAATGTTAGACTCATTAATGGCTAAGGAATTTTTCAAATGGCCCAGATGGAAAAGATATTTATTTGCCCTATCAAAAAAAATATTATAGTTTAATACATTTAATGATACAATAATACATTAATAATAAAAAAAACTTAATATTTTAGCATTCTAATATTTCTTAGCAAAATATTTTAAATATTGTGTAAAAACAAGCAAGCTCTACTTGTATCCATACACTTTTTTTCCAACATAAACTTTCTTTAAAATAAAAAAAAAAATTATTTTAAAAGTTTTAAAAACTACAATAAACTAAATTTTTGCACAACAGTCTGTCCAGGTCAGTGTCCTCAGCAGTAAATACACGGAGCACTTTCAAACAAATGTTATTGTGAGGAAAATAATTAAACCATTCTGATAAATAGAGTTAAAAATGACCTTTTTAAATAAAAAGTGTAAAGTTTTATTGGGATGGATTGTTGCTGATTGTATGGGTTTTGGCAGCAATACATGAACAAAGGAAATTTAAGACCTGTTTAAAAATCACTTAAGACCTTTAACACTTTTTAGGGCCTAAAATTTGGATTTTAAGATTTAAGACATTTTAAGACTTTAAAACCCTGCAGAAACCCTGTATAAAATTTAAATTTGGGTGTACTATAGTTTTTGGACCGTTATCATAAGTTATTTTGTTAGATAAGCTCCAGATTTGGCTTCAGTACTGACTAATCTAATGTATATGCAACAAATATATTATTGTATAGCTTACTATTAAAAATATGAATTTAAAAGATAGATTTGTGAGGGGTGTACTTATATATGCTGAGCACTGTATATATAATAAATTACATAAAAATGCATTAATATTTCACTCCCCAGTAAAATCATACCAATCAATCTAAAGTCAAATTTTTCCAATATCATGCAGCCCTAATTCAAATGATATTTTTTCAGATACACTCCCGTACAAAATCACCTCAATAAATCTAAACAAACAGAATTGAATAATTTAATAATTTTCCTCAAACAGAGCTTAATTTATTTTCATATCACAATACATAACCCGTCCTTCTAGGATTTTAGACATTCTGTTATTTGAATTTATATATTTGCGATCTAAAATGACAGCTTTTCTGTAAAACTATGCCATTATTTGCTTCAGTTCTTGTGTTTTTGGTTTGGGTTAGGTTAATCATTCCAAAACTAAGACATTATCTATTTATGATCAACTACATAGTCTTATATGACACATTGATTAAAGTGATGAAAAAAATTGTCCTTCTCGAACAATCCGAGGAACTCCTAAAAAAAAATGTGACATGGTCTCCTCCTCATTCTGCATAATTAACCGTTTCCCACGCCTCCCTCTATAGCATGATTGCACAATATAGTCTTATGCAACTGAATCATTTTATTGGGCAAGCAGAAACTCGACTGCCATCATAAAATGTGCAAGTGCATGAATACTATTGGCAATACCACCCATATTGGCACTCTTTAAAATAACAGAGCCTTGTTCAAACTGATGCTGATTAGAACTAATTGGGACACACAAGATACAATAAATGTTTGTGATCTATTTAACCAGGCGGACATTTTTTCTCTGCTGCTTTATATCTAAACAGCTTCTGTACAGATTGAATGCGGGGGACAATAATGGATAATTAGTGTGTTATGTCTACACATAGGTTGGGGGACCAACCCGTAGCGCTGCCCCCTTCCATGGGAACATATGTTTGGAATGGTTACTGTTTTTCCATTTTTTTTCCAGTCTCTTGCCAAGAAGAGAAGAAAACCACAGCCCACATTTTCCATGTGTAGTCCTACATAGCTATATTCACGGGCGAAAATAGGCCCTGCTGGAGGTATCCGAATGTCACCTCAGACAAACCCTAAGAATAAGATCATCTCATATCTAGAGATCATGCTGGAAAAAAAGTATGAAGAGATTTCAAGCTAAATTTGGTGTAATTTCCGACTTCTCACATTGGCAGTATGTCATAAGCACATGCTGTACTGTTACAGTGAGTTCAAACCGAAGCCAGTGTCCTGGTCTTTTCTTTAAGACATACTGCCATCTGTT
Source organism: Danio kyathit (assembly GCA_903798195.1). Taxonomy (NCBI): domain Eukaryota; kingdom Metazoa; phylum Chordata; class Actinopteri; order Cypriniformes; family Danionidae; genus Danio; species Danio kyathit. Next base: position 42,713,132 of record LR812538.1, on the reverse strand, counting down.
GGCTAAGAGTATTATTGCGTTTTCCCTGTCCATGAAGCATATCAATGAAAAACACAGGCCATCTGTGCACTACAATCTATCACAATTTTGCATAATTCCCACTTCTCAGTTCATTTTAAATTTGATTCACTTTGATTTCATTTCCACTATTATGTGCATTTTGCTCACAACATTGTTCAAAAGGGTGTGAAATTATTTTAAAAAAAAATGCACCATAAAAAATGGATGCTTCTTTATTGTTTTTGTTGAATCAAATTAACTTCTCATCTTACTTTAGTCGGGTTTACTGTAGCTAAAATAAATTAGTTGAAATCTGATTTAAGTAACATACAAGTTTAAGTAACAAAAACATTTGTTGTCATGACTTTTTTTTTCATCTCTTTTTTAAAGTGTGGATACATTAAATTGATCAAAGTTACAAGACATTTACAAAAGTTTCTATTTCTTTCAAGAATCCCAATGTCCAAAAAGTATCAAGGTTTCCACAAAACCAAACATAAAGAAATAAATCAGACAGTGACGGTCTCAAAGTCAGACTTATAGCACTGTTTATGGTCTGTTCCCTCTAGCGTTCCCGTGTGCTGAAGGCAGGGCTTCTGTAAAACTTTCCAAAATCAATTAGGCAGTGATCTTTCCCCTCATATCATGAAAGCAAGCTTTCTCTGCTAATAAAATTATTGTCTTTTGCTGATATACAGTTAAAGACAAAAATGTAAGCCCTACTGTGATTTTATTTAATTTTTCTTTTTCAAATATTTCCCAAATGATGTTTAAGAGAGTAAGACAGTTTTCACAATAATTCCTATAACATTTCTTCTTCTGGAGAAAGTCTTGTTTGTTTTATTTCAGCTATAGTAAAAGCAGTTTATAATTTTTTTTTAAACCATTAAAGGTCAATATTATTAGCCCCCTTAAGCAATAGATTTTTTTTTCAATTGCCTACAGAACAAATCACTGTTATACAATGACTTGCCTAATTACACTAACTTGATAAGTTAACTTAATTAACCTATAGGAGCCTTTAAATATCAAGTTAAGCTGAATATTAGTATCTTGAAAAATATCTAGTAAAATATTATTTACTGTCATCATGGCAAAGATAAAGAAGTTATTAGAAATGAGTTATTAAAACTATTATGTTGAGAAATGTGTTGAAAAAAAAATCTTTCCGTTAAACAGAAACTGGGGAAAAAAATATACAGGGGGGCTAATAATTGAGGATGGCTTATAATTCTGACTTCAACTGTATATCATGTGTTTCATGTCATGACTGTAACCTGACTGAATGTTGATGACTTGTAAGTCACTATATTTCTGTAAAGTAAGCTCTATTAACCATGGTAGATGTTAAACTCGTATCCAGAGAAGGGTGAAAGAGTTCACTGGAACATTTCCACTGCAAATAGTTTTTTATTGTGGGAAAAGTTTAATAAAATTACTTAAATATTACTTGTAATTTCAAAAATTGTTTCTGTCTCTACGTTCTGGTCAACCATGTTACATCAGTTATAAAAATACATAATCTTTAATATTTCCCATTGTTGGGTTGTGGCTAATAGGGCATCCGCTGCATAAAACATATGCTGGATAAGTTGGCGGTTCATTCCGCTGTGGCAAACCCAGATGAATAAAGGAACTAAGCCGAATAGAAAATTAATTAATTAATTAATTAATTAATTAATGATCTTTAAAGCACTGACAGAAATAGCATGTGGCATGCTTTAAGTAACTTGATTTCACAACTCTCTCATTCATTTATACAAAATGGATACACCAATTGTAGATTACTTATTTGTCAACTTTTGTTTTTTTTTTTCATTGAACTTTATTCACTTTTTAAAAACAATAATATGATGAAAATGCTTACAATTCTGTTTTAGACATGCACACCATGTGGTATCTTTGAGGTTAGCATCTTGAGCTAAAACACAAAACAGTGGGAAATGTTATTGTGTTGTTAAATCTGTTATTGTCAACTCTGTTAATGGTTTAAAATGTTTAACGATAATTTAAACAATAAGTATCATAATCAAATATTCCTTACCCAATTTAAGCATTTTGCAGTAATTTACATTAATAATAGACTGTGTATTTGTTTTATGTCATTCCAGTTTAAGTAAAATGAATGGAAAATGCTTAAAATACCTGCAATGAAAAGATACCTGCAGTTCTGGAATGTGTCAAAAATGTACATGTATTATATTTTATTTTAACGCTTCTTTTTCCTATTATTCATTCATTCATAGATTAGATTCATAGCTTAGTTCCTTTATTAATCTGGGTTCGCCACAGCGGAATGAACCGCCAAGTTATCCAGCATATGTTTTACGCAGCGGATTCCCTTCCAGCCGCAACCCATCACTGGCAAACATCCATACACACTTATTCACACATACACTACGTGTACAATACGAATTAGCTTACCCAATTCACCTATAGTGCATGTTTTTGGACTTGTGGGGGAAACCGGAGCACCCGAAGGAAACCTACGCCAACACTGGGAGAACATGCAAACTCCACACAGAAATGCCAACTGGCCCAGCCGAGGCTCAATTCAGTGACCTTCTTGCTGTGAGGTGATTGTGCTACCCACTGCGCCACCATGCTGCCCTTTTCCTATTATTATAATAATTATTATTTTACATTGTTTGGATGGTTTTAGTTTTAATTTCTTAAAAATTTCATTAATAATACAGTAAATATTATTTATATATACTGTATATTAACAGTATATTAAGACTCTTTCTTTTTCACAAAATATTCCCTAAAGTGGATATTTGGTTCTTTAAATTTTGTAACACACACAAGTACGCATACACACAAACACACACAGAGAGAAAGACAGACACACATACAAACACACAAACAGACAGATACGCATGCACGCACACGCATACACACACACACAGACACACTGATTATTATAGGGAATTTAAAACGGTATTAAATCTATTTGGTGCTGTTGTTATTGTTAAAATATAAATGTTACTACACACACAGAGCCACACAAATTCTAACCCACACAAACCTATCTAACATACAGTGTAGAGCAGTAATTCCCAACCTTTTTTGCCTGAGACCCCCTTTTCCCCCGGAAAATATTATAAGGGCCCCCTCCACATATTATCACTCATATAAGTTTGGATGACAAAAAAATTTGTTTTTAAACAAACGGTATATTTACTACTATATCTAGATATGTTTATGCACAAAAAATAGCCTAATATAAAATATAAAAGCAAAAGATTAGTAGGCCATTTGTAACTAAAAAATGTAAGTCTTTGCACCTTGCTGCTAAAAAATGCTCTGGGCTTGTCACGGTATTGGGAATGAGTTGTCTGCAAATGTCTTATTAATTTGGACAGCCTCATGCATTCGTTAGCAAGAACTAAAGGCACAGATAATGCACTGTAGCTGGGTCAAGGACTCTTTGCTTCGAGAAAATGAAATAAAACCATAGTTCAGGTAACTTTCTTGGTATGTCTTGCATTTCCGGTTTCCAGTATTGCTAGTGCTGCAACCCGAAATGTTTGGAGCTTCCTCACCTGGGTCCAGTATGCTTTGAGTCATTACTATAATGCTGAACGCGAATCGGTGAGACTCTGTCTTTTTTGTGGAGGGGACCCCCCTGTTGGGAACCACTGGTGTAGAGTCAACACACATGCTCTATTTCTCACTCTCCATACACTAATCTAACAGAGCAGAGCAAACACAAACGCATGCATACACACACACCAACATACACAAAGAAATAGTTATTTTAAGAACTGTTAAAAAGGATTTTTAGGAAACTAAAATTAGTTTAAAAATGCAATCAGTGCAAAAATCTACTTTTGTAAGTATTACACTAGCTTTATTTTTAATAAGTTATAGTTAATTAAACTTTACTATTTTATAAAGTGCTCAAATGCAACAATATAATCCTCAACAAAAATAATCCTCAAGGCTCATCAATAAAAAAATTAAATATTTAAATTTCCTATCAAGTAAACCTCTACTCTAAATACTATTACGGCATGAGAAGAGAGTGTTTTTAGTATCTTTAAAGTATCTGAGAAGGATGAGACAGAGGAGAGCTGATCCAGCTCTCTAGTCAGAGGAGCTTAAACGATGCCATCTTTAAACATGATTCATTTGGAAACACTTGGGGAAAGAACAACATCAGTTTTGCTTTGGTGGCTTGTGGAAAAGCTGAAGGCGTGCAGGTACATACAGAGAGCTTACTTTCCATCCACAAACGAGGGCCAAGGAGACGAAGCAGGAGTCCAGCCAAGAGGAGGAGAACCTTTCCATTAATGCATTAACTAAACCAATCCACTCATAGCCTCAAAGGTGCCATGTTTTTGCAGGGCAAGAGCCAGGAGAGGATGTTTAGCGGTGCTTAATCTTCTCCTGGAAGTTTGAATTTGATCATATCTTGTACGTTATGATTCTACAGCCGTGTGGAATGGAGACAAGTAATGCACAGTGGCAGAGAGGAAGTGATCAGGCAGGCAGACAAGCAGTGGAATAGAAGGGGAAGATGTGAGCCCAGCAAGACCTACATGGCATATGGTGAAAAATCTGTTCTTCGCTGTTATTAAGTGGCTCTCAGGCTGCCTTCAGCCAAGGCATACCCAGTAAGCCATGGCAAACACGGGTTCTGTTCTTGTAGCACTGACGCATTTTGATCAAGTGGTGCTCTGCAGGGCTTTCCACCCTCTGATAGTCCAGTATTATTAGAAAGCTTTGTCGTCATCTTGATAAACACTGATAAATTGCATGGTACTGAATGTCTAGCATTCTGTTTACATAGTACAACTTGTTCTAACAGTGTACGGTATTGTGCAAAGGCATTTTATCTATGGCTCAGACTACACTGTATAAAAAATTCGTAATTTAGCCGCTTTCCGTATTTTGTGATTCATGTTTTTATTTTTCTACATTATTTATGCTTTTGAATTGCATCATAGGACCTTGATCTTTCTTTTAATCTTAAAAAGTTCGAAAAAGTGACTTTGATGAACATTTTTAATAGTTTAAAGTGATATATTGTCTGGTTTGGTGGTGTATATTATGCTACAAAAACCTTGTAATAAACTGCCAGAACATTTTCGGAGTTATTTTAGAGACTTATTTCTCTCTATATTATTTCTTATACGCTATATTCTTTCAAACTACTAAAATGCAAACTTACTGTATGTCATCAAGAAGGCAAACTACTGCTGATTTCCCTACACAAGAACACACACATATTATATACGGTATATATAATACATTGTAAAACATATATGAACAGTTTTCCATATTTTGTGATTTATTTTTTATGCTTTTGATTTGCATTTTGGGACCTTAGTTTTTTTCTTTATTCATTTACACCATTTAATGGAAATACTTCATTTCAGTTAGCTTTTAACAATAAAACAAACAAACAAACAGTTACATTAAATTTGAATTGACAATCTCGAAACCATCCTCATTGTTCTCCCTCTCTTCTCAGATGGGATGCCGGGTCAAATGAAAAGGTTACTATGGGCCAACTTTGGCCCCAGGCCCTAATTTGGGCATCTCTGCTTTACACTATTAAACTGCAGAGTTAAACTTTTAGCATCAAAATTTAATAGAGCAGAGATAAAGGTCCATAATACAATTCATAAAAGTAAATAAACGTAAAAAACCAACATGTGAATCACAAAATATGGAACCTGTTAATTAACCAATATTTTTTATAGTGGATCTATTTAATTATCAATCATTAATTCTTTGCGTTTTCCACACACAACATCTGACATATTTACATTTAATGTCATATCTTAAAAAAATTGATTTGTAAATATCTATCTATCTATCTATCTATCTATCTATCTATCTATCTATCTATCTATCTATCTATCTATCTATCTATCTATATAATTTCTTGTCATTCACACTAAATATAAATGGATTTACAAGAAAAAAAACAGAAATCCACAAAAACTTCAATTGGACTAGCAATCTGAACAAGGCTTCAGAGTATTATATTTAATAGAGTATATATGTAATGTGCCAATAGGAACTATTTAAACCCACTTTTTTTTTTAAGAAATGTGCATCTAATGTGCCTACAATTTCAGCAGAGTATTCAAGGTATAAAATCAGTAATTCAGTAATCAGTAAAAATAAATAAATAAATAAATAAACAAATAAACTAACTAACTAAATAAACATACATAGCAAAACGTGCACAAACAGTAAAAGAAATCCACAGAGGTAAGTCATCAGACAAAATTTGCATTTGTAACCACTACTCTCAATGTTTGCCTCAGAGAAATTGCCCAATAACTCTTAAAGACCTTTGCCTGAGCCCAATTATCCAAATATAGCCTCAAAATCTGTTCGGTATTTCAAGTTGCAGTAGACCAACGTGTGTTTTTCTGGTTGCGTAATTACTGTGATTGGGCACAAAAATAACATCATTATCTTTTGCTTAACCTTTAATTAGTTTTGTTGTCTTATCTAATTCATATCCTCCATATGCGGCCCTTGAATTTATCAGGACCATTGCAATACTAATGCACACACGCACATGTGACAAATAAACTCTAGCAGCATCGGTCACAAAATCAGTCACTCAGGAATTACTGGTAAATGTAATAAAGTACAACGAAATGGAAAATAGCACACTGAATTCAACAAGATTTTTTTTTTTTAAGTAGAATGACTGTATAAAAATGCACTCCAATTATCCATTTACAACTTCAAAAAATGTATGTCCCACAAAACAAGATAAAGATAATAAAGAATAATAAATCCAGAAATGAAAATTGAATTCTGAATGCTTTTCTTACAAAAAAAGGCTCCTTAAAAATCAAATTTCAGTCTGAATACTTAAATATTGCACAATAGCTATGGACCTCTATAGTACTTTTGTTGTGTTTTGTGACATTCTTGGCACTTAGCCTCCTTTTTGTGGTCTATAAAGAAATTTAGTCATACGCTTAAAAATAAAAGCTCTTTATTGGCTCATTTTCATGCTTAAATCTTTATTCTAAATTAAATTCTATAAACAGTTCTTCATACTGTAAAAATCATTATTATTATTAGTAACATTAAAGGGCACCTATGATGAAAAATAACTTCTGTAAGCTGTTTGGATAGAACTGTGTAGGTACAGTATAGTGTGTCCACTATCATATTGGTGTTATACAAACACAACAAGTCTCTTTTTTTAAAATTGGACGTTAAAATAGGATTCAAATCCCAGTGATTTCAAGCCCCACCGCAATGTGACATAGGAGTGTGGTTTTCCCCTCCCACCAAATTGATTGACAGGTTTTTGCAAATTAAGTGAGATTTTTTGCAAAAAAACTGGGATTAAAACAAGTCTCTGTGATCAGCAGCACCTCAATAATTATTTTTATAAGTTTAAAACGTTTCTAAAACAGCGCATGTTTGTAATAAAGAGAGTAAAATTGCAGTGTAATTCTTAGCTGCTATGATCACCACGGCCGCATGGTGTCAGTAAACGCGCATATGTTTTTTTTGTGTGTACTGCAAACAGCATTTGTGTGTGATTCATCATTTCATAAAGGCCACCACAAATGCATCAAATAAACTTACTTGGTATTTTTGACTTGTGACCTTATTTCAGCTACATCCATGTCTGTTTCTATCACTGACTGCTGTTTATCTGACATAACGCATAAGAAGTAGACACGCACATGGGAACGGTGGGCAGGGAGAAGCAGCTCTTTTGGATTTAAAGCCACAGGCTAAACAAACAGCTACAACGCATTCAGACACCAAAATGGGCAGATTCTACATTATATAATAAATAATCTGATGGATAATTTGAACTGAAACTTTACAGACACATTCTAGAGACATCAAAGTCTTATCTTACATCTAGTAAAAGGGGTAAAAGATGCCCTTTAAAATGTTCTTCACACCATGAAAAAAAAATAGTCACTTGAAGAACATCTCTTTAAAATATTATTTGAAGAACCAAGAATGGCTCTTTTATGGCATCACCAAAAACAAAACAAAAAAACTTTTGGAAGCTTTATTTTTAAGAGTGTATTCGTCAATCCATTCTCCAAACCTGTTTTGTTGATGGAAATCGTAGGTTGAAGAATGTCAGTAATAATAAAGATCAGGGCTTGACATTAACTTTTTTGATCACCAGCCACTGCGGCTAGTAGTTTTCCAACGTTACTAGCCACTCACCATTTTCAATAACCACAATTTTGTTGATGGTAAAATATATTTTATATGCATAAATTTGACTTTGGCATGCTAAAAGTACTTGATTTAAATGTTATGTCCACATTAGGGTTGGGTCGATAGACGATGCCATCGTCCATCGTTGATGGCCGATAGATGTCACAATGCTGAGTCGGCATCGCGATCCTCTGCCCAGCACCCTTTCGCAAACCTGCTGTGCCCAGTCAGTACCTGGATGGGAGACCACATGGGAAAGCTAGGTTGCTGCCGGAAGTGGTGTTAGTGAGGCCAGCAGGGGGCGCCCAACCTGCGGCCTGTGTGGGTCCTAATGCCCCAGTATAGTGACAGGGACTCTATATCTGTCTTTTGGATGAGACGTTAAACCGAGGTCCTGACTCTCTGTGGTCATTAAAAATCCCAGGATGTCCTTCGAAAAAGAGTAGGGGTTTAACCCCAGCATCCTGGCCAAATTTGCCCACTGTCCTCTGTCCATCATGGCCTTCGAACCCTCTCCATATCATAATTGGCTTCATCACTGTGTCTCCTCTCCACTAATCAGCTGGTGTGTGGTGTGCGGTCTGGCGCAAAATGGCTGCCGTCGCGTCATCCAGGTGGATGCTGCACACTGGTGGTGGAGGAGGAGATTCCCCCCAATATGTAAAGCGCTTTGAGTGCCCAGAAAAGCACTATATAAATGTAAGAAATTATTATTATTATTATTACATCTTTGTTTTAAAATGGGATTTTAGAACGAAAACGATCCACATCCACACTGGCGTTTCATCTAGCATTTCTGAACAGCCCTCTGTCCACACTATACGAGTACCACTTGCTGAAAACGCACATCACGTGACCACGCACACAGACACACACACACACACACACATACTGTCATGCGCTTGTCTAAGCTCCAGCTCAGCGGAGGCTTTGAGTAGTGCACGTCGGACACTTTATCAAGGATGTCCCGCTGGATCGCGTCTCACTATAGTTGTTAAACGTGGTATTTATTCATCTTGTCTCTGTCTAACGACTCTTCAGTCTTTTGAATCCATCAGATAATGTGTCACAGTGTCAGTACATTGCTTCAATCTTTCGCTTTCACGCTTGTACTTAGTAATTTTAGCGAAAAGTCAAATACTGTTGGTTGGTTCCTGTTGGTTGTGCACCTTTTTTACCAACCAAGTTTGTGGACGCCATTATAACGACACAGATCACTCTGCCTATTCATGCCAGAGTCCCTCGAAAAAAAAGTGATTGACAGGTGGTAATTTGTGTGTAACTTATCTTTGTTTATTTATGATTTAGTTATAATCTGAGGAGAATTTTGGTAAAAATTTGCGGATTTCTGCGGAATTATTTTGGGAGTCTCATAACTAAAACCTTAAGATGTGAAATATGTGTAATTTAAAAACTGAATAAATTCAGATTTACACACATTTACTCAAGTAAATAAACAGAATTAATGATGGGCTAAAAATCTGCGGAAATCTATGGAATTCTGCGGAAAATCTGCGGAATTCTGTGCGCGCAGATTCCGTGTGGGCCTAGGGGTAAAACAAAGACCATGCGTGTCAGGTAGTTGAAACGGTAGGCTACAAATAATTAATTTGTTATGAATTAATTAATTATTTATAAATAATTATTCACAGACGCCTATGACGACAATGCCAACGTCCATCGTGATGTTTCACATTAGACATCGTACGATGCCAAATTGGTCGATAACCCTAGTCCACATGCATCCTGGTTAATTTAAGTTTTCTGTGTGTTGCATATGAGCTTGCTCAATAAACATGAGCAAATGGGATGTGGTTTCATAGTGTCACATTGCAATAGTTTTAATTAACATGAATTTTTAGGGCTCAACACTAAGGATTTACAAATTTTGTTTTTCTCTGGCCACATGAAATTAATTATTTCCTTGCCACAAATTTTAAATAATGTGTCAAAACAAGCTAAATATAACTTTTTATTCAACAAAAATGTTCTTAAAAAACAACTGACATTTAAAAAAATATTCTCATATATCTAAAACTATACACAGCAGTCTGTCCAGGCTCAAGGTCCCAGATCACCATTTAACTATAGATAAATGGAGAGTTGATCTCCTAATAGAGCAATGTTATTTTAAAGAATGATAATTAAACCATATTAACAAAAATAACTGCAAGCAAAACAAAGCCGATGAAAATATTCTGCGTGATAGTTAAAGGATGATCACGCACACACTGTTAACATTAGGCCCATTAATAATCTGTTCAAAGAATGGTCAGTGAAAGCGACAACCGCTGCTGCTTACAAAAAAATCTCAAGCTCTTGAAAGTAGGAGGACGAGCCAGCACTGAAAATTATTTTCAACCAGCCAAAGTGGCTAGTGGGGGTGTCTGTCTAACACGCCACAGGTGAAATCTACCTGCATTTGGCTAGAGTTAATGTCAAGCTCTAGATTGTTCATATTTAGGTTGAAAATATAATTTAAGTAAGAGGTTTGGTAAAATGCACAGCAAAATATTGGACTCCAGGATGTCAGGAACTTTACAGAAAAGTTGCAGTAGTTTTTGAGTGTTAAGCAGGAGACAAAATCAGTACCTGACAAGCTCTCAGCTGAGATTGAAATGATGGCTGACACCCTCAGTAGTGAATTCTTGTAAATGTCACCGCTGCTCTATTAGATGTCTGGAACAGTCGCCCAACAGGTTCTTGTGGAACAGCATTTACTCTGAAATCAAAGAGAAAATGTATGGTTTTCTGTAAGAAAGTGTCTCAGATTGAAAATAAAAAATAAAAATGACACTAAGCTTATTTCATTCTTTGTATCCGGCTCCCTGGTTCCATGCTGGGATAATCAGTAATAAATTACATTTAATTTTTTTCTGTGAATGCGTGTCCATGCCCAGAGCTTGAATACGAGACAGGATGTGGTGGACTTGTGTTAGCAGGACTTTCTGCAACATTACCCTGTGCCTGAACATTATGATGCTTCAGTCTTGAAAGATAAAAGCATTAGCACTTTTTAAAATAATGTTACATGGTTTGTTGTGACAAAATAGTACAGAATGTTAATTTTTGATTACTTTTTGAGGCATTTTTGGTACTCTATAATGGATTTCATTGAAATAAAACTGGATAAAAGCTCCATAAAAATTAAATCCTCAAATCCAGCACAAAGGATCTAAACCCAGAAAATGACAGCAGAGCTGGGAAATGTTTGTAATGTAATACTTGTGTACTGCTTAATGTTCAAATGCAATAGGCTACAGTATGTGAAGAAATCCTATTCAGATCATCTATAGTCATAAGAAAACCAAAATGTATGTTAGTAGTTGTCGCCATACTTCATCAGTAGATTGATTACATTAGAAATTGTTATCTTTTTTTGTATTACATTTTCTCAAATATTATCTTTGAATATGCAAATTAGGTCATGAAATAGGTGTTACTTTGCATATATGTCCAGCACAAAAATCTGAACACTGAATATTCTCATGTACAAACTTGTTTCTGTTTTTTTCATATATATGTTTTTCAATTATGCTTTTTTTTTTTTTAGAATTTGTAGAATTGTATAAAACAATATAAATTTGTAAATTTTATATCGATATCCCTCTGTAAAAAGAAAGAAAAAACTCATATAATACAGATATGAAAAAATGTTTGTAGTAAATGCTGCTGAAGTAAAATACCTACAGTATTCTGAAAAACACTGAAATCTAACATACACCAATTGCTGGGTAAAATACAATCGTTTTGTTGTTGAAAAGCCAAAATAATAATAATAGTAAGTAGCAACAACAATAATACAAAATTCACAAAGTGTTTTTGGCGATGAAAAGCCATATAATAATAATACAAATCTCAAAATTGTCTTAAAACATGCTACTCGTAAAAACACTATACGGAAATCGAACACAGACCTAAATAACTCTAGAGCTCGTTCTGATTGCAAACAGATTGCAGCATAACAAACGCTAACAGTGACAATACGGTGCAGATAGCTCAGTAAATAGTCAGACTTTCCTACATTAATTTAATCCACAATGTGCACAAACCATGTGAGCATTAATGACAGTTTTAGCAAAATGTGGGATTGCCAAATGGTTCATTGCTTAAACAATAAGCAATTTGCCTTTGACCCTGAAGTGCTGCTGGTTTGAGCGGGAATATCTCACCTCGTATTCAAACTAAACCAAACGGGAAACAGCTTTATCTTGCTCATTATCCTGACCAATAAGTGAAACATGATTGTACCCTACTTATTTTTACTTCGTGTTGTTACCTGAATACCTACATGTACAAACGGGCCTAGTAAACAGTAGCTACTTCCGGTGATTCCCACATCTGAACAATGAACACTAGGTGGAGTTAAAGTGCACTGTTTTTGTGAACCTGCTCAGTTGCTCATTGAGGTAAGTTGTCAACTTCATTGTACCTTTTTTGTAGATAGATAGATAGATAGATAGATAGATAGATAGATAGATAGATAGATAGATAGATAGATAGATAGATAGATAGATAGATAGATAGATAGATAGATAGATAGATAGATAGATAGATAGATAGATAGATAGATAGATAGATAGATAGATAGATAGATAGATAGATAGATAGATAGATAGATAGATAGATAGATAGATAGATAGATAGATATTATTCCTCGGTAATTGGAGCTATCTCTTCTAGTATTGTTTCTTTATGTAGAGGTATTTCATACTCTAAGAATGCATGCATCCTTTCTTCACCCTGCTGATACTTTCTTTGGCAAAATTTATTTTTCATTTAGCAAAAAGAATAACAATAAGAACATACGTCTACTATTCCAAAAAGAACTGGTTAGTAAACCATATGTTTATTTCTATTGGTCTAAGTTTACTCAAAATATTGATTGGAGGAAAGTTTGGGTATTACCTAATAAATATCTAATTACAAATAAAATTAAAGAAATCTCATTTAAGATGCTACACAAATTTTACCCTGTTAAGCATTTTAAACCAGATTTATTGAAGACATGGATGTCAATTGTTCCTTCTGTTCATCATACCCAGAAACAGTACCTCATATTTTCTGGCATTGTCCATATACAAAACGGTTATAGGGGAAGGTATCTAAATTTATAAATGATAAAGTGCTGTCAAATTTTCTTTTACTGTATGAATATGTTGATTTTGGTTTTTTTAACTATGATAAGAAGTTGGAAAATGAAGCTTATGTTATTAATCTTCTGATTATACTAACCAAGTTTCATATCTATCTATGTAAATTTAGCAATCAAAAACCTCTGTTTTTAGTGGTACTTAAAGAGCTAAATATTTATATAAATACCATTAAGGAGAGTACAAACAAAAAAGATGTTAAAACCGTATATTTATTTGATACTTTTAAGTTATTGTGAGTTAGCAAGGCCTAGCATTATTTTTTTGTAATATTTTTTATCTTCTTTTGTTATTTTATTTTGTTTTATCTATTGAGTTTTTGTATCTCTATATAATTTTTTTATATACTTTTCATTTTTTGTATACATCTGGCATTGTTTTGTTTGTATGTTCTTGCATTAATAAAAAAGATAGATAGATAGATAGATAGATAGATAGATAGATAGATAGATAGATAGATAGATAGATAGATAGATAGATAGATAGATAGATAGATAGATAGATAGATAGATAGATAGATAGATAGATAGTATTCTATGGTCATACTCAAAACTCAGACAAGCATTGATCTGTTATTTCAGGAAACAATGTTTATTGCAGTCACAAATACTACAAAATATTCACAACATCAATTTCAAATGCTTGCTCAGACAAGCAAAAATAAGTACAAAAACAGACTAATGAAGATCCGTTGTGCTCGAAATGTTACACGCTGTGATAGCTGTTTAAGTAAATGAATTTGCTATTTTCAAAGATTACACAAAAATTACTTTCACCATGGAAAGACTTTACTTGAGGCATCTGTGAAGAAACTACAGTAATACAGTTAGCAAAGATGATTTAATATTCTTTTTGCATGTATTATTAAAGGTTTAAAGGGGGAAGTGCAGCTGAGGGTCAGTGAGAGTCCAGGGGACTGTGTGTAAAACAATGCACCTGTTCATATGAGGCAAAGGAAGAGAGCAGGAGACTGTGTGCTGCTTTTCAAGAGTGAGAGATAGTTTAGCTTTACCTCATATTCTCTCATTAATTATTATTTTTTATGTATGGTTCAAGGATGGATAATTATGAACTAATTGTTTCACCATAGGTTCCAATGATAATTCTTTTGAGTTTATAAAGCTTTCTTCTTCTACAGAGGTCAGTGTTCTGAGAAAACAGAAAAGTTATTGATTTACTGATTGATTCAGTGGGTGATTCTGTAAGCCTTCTTATTTTCATTAGACACTTTGAGCAATTAGCTGAACTCTCGCTGCTTCATTACATTAATAAACACTTACATAACACATAAACATCTACAAAAAATGAAACTATCTTTTATCAAATACAACATAACGTGCTATAAATATGATGTGAAATTCCATGCAGCAAAGATTGGCACAAAGAATTCAAAACCTGGTTAAACTTTATTATGATGGTCTTCTTTAGACAGTCTGTTGACTATATAAGTAACTTTGCAACTACATATCAACTAACACTCATTAGAGTTTTAGTAGAGTATTAATAGATAGATAGGTTAGGGCTAGTAGAACATGTTGACATGTCCTTGCAAAGTTGTTGGTCAATAGAATTTCGTTTGAAGGCCATCTAAGCAACCTATTAGCACCTTTAAATCAAACAGTCTACTAATACCAGCACAGCCTCAATGGAAATACATGCTTCAGTCTAGGGCTGGGCAATACAGCAAAACAAACTATCACAACATAACATAATTATTGATTTTTTTTTAACAATCCATTTAGAAATAAAGTCCAATATAATTTCTTTTTTATTATCATTTAACAAGTTTATTTTAATTGATTATTATTACTTAGGCAAATGTTTTAATAGTCAAAAAAAAGTAGCCACTTCATTGGAAATAATAAATTTGGATGGTCTCTATGCTTACTGGCATTCATTTCAAGGCACATGCTCATACCAAACTTTTTTTTTTTTTTTCATGCAGTTTTCATGTATGTTCTCCAAAAAATACTACAAAATACGTTAACAATGTTTAAGATTTGTAACTGAATACATTTGCCTCACCTGTCTATCTCCTTATGGACAATTGTTTGGCGTGGTCAGTTTCCTCTGTAAAGTGCTTGGGTTTCCAATAAGATAAATGCGATGTAAAACCATTTGGTCGCAGTGCACTTTTGTCTAAGGTTTGCTTTGGAAACTATTGATTGGGTTTAGGTCAGTGGTTCACTGGTCTAGTTCTTCTCGTGGACATCTAAAAGAAGGATGTGTATCTGAAACATACAACAAACTGAACCATATGTAACGCATTTCTGATTCACACAAGAGCACACAGCGCCCTTTAGTAGATTTGTCATTTAAAATGAGCATTAATGATTTTACATTTCACAATATTGTAGGTTGAGGCATACTTACAATGTGCCTGCCTGACTAATACTCTAATGACAGGTAGTTAACACAGTGTTCGAAGGGGGCCATCAAAATAAGTTTTTTCCAAAAAATAGTCACATTTTAACTTGCATTTAGTGGCACAGTGTCCATGATTCACAAATTTCAGGAACCTGAGCATTTTTTTTTCATCCAGTCTGTCAGACTGTTCATTGAGTCATTATTTCTTTAACGATTGCATTGAAAACTATAGGGAAGGGTTTAGGTCAGTGGTTCACTGGTCTAGTTCTTCTTGTGGATGTGTACCTGAAACATACAACAAAATACACACTAACACATTTCAGATTCACAAATAGAACACAGGGCCCTCTAGTAGATTTGTCATTTGAAACGTGCAAGAAAACATTTCACAATAATCTAGGTTAAGGGATACTTAGAATCAACCTGGGCTCACTAATACTCTAATGATAGGCAGTTAACGATGTTTGAAGAGGGCCATCAAAATAAGCTTTAAAGTTTCTCGTCAAAGATTTTCCAAAAAAAAAAAAACTAGGCTACGAGACAACAACAAGAGTTCATTTCACATTTTAACTTGCATTTAGTGGCACAGTGTCCCTTGTTCACAAATGTCAGGAGCCTGAGCATTTTTTTTTTTGTATAGTGTGTGAAACTGTTCATTAAGTCATTATTTCTTTAACGTTTGCATTGAAAAATATAGGGAAGGGTTTAGGTCAGTGGTTCACTGGTCTAGTTCTTCTTGTGGATGTGTACAAGTAGGATGTGTAGCTGAAACATACAACAAAATACACATTAACTAACACATTTCAGACTCACAAATATGAACACAGCGCCCTCTAGTAGATTTGTCATCTGAAACGAGCAACAAAACATTTGACAATAATCTAGGTTAAGGGATACTTAGCATGAACCTGGGCTAATTAATACTCTAATTATAGGAAGTTAACGATGTTTGAAGGGGGCCATCAAAATAAGTGTTGAAGTTTCTTGTCAAAGATTTTCCAAAAAACTAGACTACAAGACAAAAATAAGAGTTTCATTCACATTTTATCTTGCATTTAGTGGCACAAGTGTCCCTAGTAGGCATGGGCCGGTATAAGATTCTGACCGTATGATAACCTTGGATAAAAATATCACGGTTTCACGGTATTGTGATTACTGCTCTAAAACATATTCTTTTTAAATTTCTGGGTAAAAAAACAAAAACTTTTTCCCCTTTAAACACAATATATTTTGTTTTGAGAAACTTTTAAAAAAAATTGGAGCAGTAAACATGTCAGGTTAAATAATTCAAATGAATCATTGACTTCTGCTGTCTTCATTAGGGCTAAAACCTATGGTGGCAGAGAGAGCTTAATGGGCTGTGATTTAAAAAAAAACACAAGCAATTACAAGAAGCACCAGCAAATTAAGAAAGGGCACCCAAAAACATGATGGACCCTGCTGAGATATGGATGTGTTATTCTGCCGTAACTGTTGCTCAGTGAAGTTGTTGGTGGTTTTTTAAAGGTGAGGTTTTTTTTTTTTTTTTTTTTTTTTTTATATCCTGATTACACCATTCCATTGTCTTTTGTAAATAGTATAACCTAAATAAACTGATGATTAATGTGAAACGTTGTTTTAATAGTATGCAGCGTGTTTAATAAATGCAGCATGTTTCTTCAGTTGTTTGTGTTGTGACAAAATGCAGCACGTTTCTTCAGTTGTTTGTATTGTGAGAATTTACAACAGGTGTGCTGTCAAAAGGATGAAGATCGTTTCTTAATTTGCAGGTGTTTTTTGTAATTGCATGCGTTTTCTTAAATTGCAGCGCGTTAATCTTTTTCAGCCACCATAAAAAACACAGATTTCATAACAATTTAAAACGGCATCTTGGATATCTTTTCTGCTGAAGATCCTGTTGATACTAAAAAACTTAAAACAAAACGTAAAAAAAAACACCTTGTAAATACTGTAAAAACGGTATAGCAGATTTTCCCAGTTTTAATACCTTGACTTTTTAAAACCGCGGTATACCTTGAAAACGGTTATCGTCCCATGCCTACTCCCTAGTTCACAAATTTCAGGAACCTGAGCATTTTTTTTTCATCCAGTCTGTCAAACTGTTCAATAAGTCATTATTTCTATAATGTTTGCATTGAAAACTATAGGGAAGGGTTTAGGTCAGTGGTTCACTGTTCTAGTTCTTCTTGTAGACGTGTAGGATGTGTAGCTGAAACATACAACAAAATACACACTAACTAATGCATTTCATATTCACAAATATGAACACATCGCCCTCTAGTAGATTTATCATCTGAAACGAACAACAAAACATTTCACAATAATCTAGGCTAAGGTATACTTATAATGAACCTGGGCTCACTAATACTCTAATGATAGGAAGTTAACGATGTTAAAGGGGGCCATCAAAATACATTCAAAAGTTTCTCATCAAAGATTTTCCAAAAAAAAAAATAAAACTAGACTATGAGACAATAACAACAGTTTAATTCACATTTTAACTTGCATTTAGTTGCACACTGTCCCTAGTACACTAATTTCAGGAGCCTGAACATTTTTTTTTCATCCAGTCTGTCAAACTGTTCATTAAGTCTCTCCCACAGCTGCAGGAAGAAACCGTTTGGAGCTGTGAAGTTCTCCTTCCTCCTCCACAGATCCTCACCTCACAGATCTAATTGCCGTAGCCAGGGGCTCTGTGACCAAATATGTTGTTTTGTGTTGTGCCCAGCCTTTAATTATCTCTCCTGAATGCAAAACTAAGCCTAATCTGGACTAATGAGAAGTCAAAAAGTGAGCTAAATAGAACTACGGGTGGGAAAAAATAACCCCTGTGGTGCTGCACAGAATACATCAGTTTGCCCCCACTGTGATTAAATGACAGGCACCATTGAGGACCGTTCTCGACAACTTTCACGCCACCGTTCATATCACGTATGAATTTTCACAAAGTTTGTAATGATCACTGGAGCAATTGCTTCCAAAAATGGCAGCAAGAACTGTTTTTGAACTGGAGTCTGGCACGCAGATGCTTATATTGAGATGTTTCAATTGACTTTTTATTGTTTTAATTAAGATGGAGGTTTACCACAATGGGCTTCCCTTGGTTTGGGAAAAAGACTTGGTCTGTCTAGGCTTTCCACTTTGAAAAAGATGGGTTTCCTCTCCAGGCTGCAGTTTAGACTTTGTTCTTAAAACATCCAATCCAAATACAGTGCATAGTTTAGATGAAAATAAATTCATCATTTAGATTTAAAGCATCTTTCCAAAGAGTTCTCTCTCCCTTTTTTCCCCAGCGACATTCATTTTGAATGATGTCAAACAGCACCTGTCCATAGCATTGTGAAGAGCAGCTTGGCAAACTGATCCAGGGACAGTGATGGGGGTGTGGTGGAGAGCTGGAGGTGTCTAGAGAGTGGCAGGAGTTTTCTGAGAGACTCCACAACCTGCTCTCACTCCACACAGCTTTCCTCTCTGCTTGTGGATAGACAACCAGGAGAGACTGGCTTGCCAATTAAAGAACTGCATCATGGATTTTTCCTTCTTATTCCTAATAAGTGCTCTTGTGTTCATACTGGAACAAGGTAAACGACTCTCATTTTCCTTATATTTATATACTTAAGTCTTACTTTAAAGATGAAAATTTCAATTGCTCATCTAGTTTACTTAAGATTATGTTCATACGTGTCATTGTAAGATTCAGTCTGCTTTGTTTCTTTTTCTACTTGGAATGCATTTTAGTGTATAAGCTCTGCGTACCCGGTACCGGGTCCGCGATATCATTTACTTCCACATTATAAATTTTAAAGATCCGTACTGGCCCAATACTTCCATAAGTAGTCACTGTTCTCTCATCAGTTTGAATATAATAAATTTTGCATAGATTATGATTGAGACATTTTTCATTTTTTCTATGATACTGACATGTGCAGGAACCAACAAAATTAATTACAGCAACCTAGACCACATAGAACCTAAAAGGTACACTTTCAATTTTTTCAAACCTCCTTTTTTTGGAGGGGTTTATTATAACACAGACAACATATACAATTATTTTAATCACTTTCACACAGCACTGAAAAAAATGCAGGGTGAAAGTGTGTGAAAGTGATTAAAATAATAGTATATGTTGTATATATGCCCAATGAAATTTCAAGAATTGTGTTGATTCAGCTTATTTTGAATAAGCAGTTTGAACAAGCAAAAAAAATGTTTTTGAATGAGTGTTTTATGAAAATTCTACGGGTTTTCTTTAAAATGATACCAAACTATTGCATTTACATCTCTGCATGTGGATTTGGGAAGCTTTTGAATTTGGGTAGGCACAATCCAGGCAGAAAGCCCAAAATAGCACTTGACTTTAAGAGGTTATGTTTATGTATTTAAAATGTGTAAATGTCTTGTAATTTGAAATTTGAAGAATTGAAATGAATAGTTTACCTAAATGTAAAAATTCTGTCATCATTTACTCATCCTCCACTTGTTTCAGTTTGACTGACTAATATTTTGAATAGTTTTGTATCAGTTGTATTAGACCTGTTCATCAGTTCATTGGACCTGATCAGTTTAGATATTTGATGATATCAACACAAATAATATATGTGTATATGATTCAATATATATATATATATATATATATATATATATATATATATATATATATATATATATATATATATATATATATATAATATATATATATATATATATATATATATATATATATATATATATATATATATATATATATATATACAGTACAGTGTTTCCTCTAGGATTTTTTCCAGCTGTGGCGGCAGGCCTTTTGATCTACCAACTACCTTTGGCACTATTTCAATGACAAATGTGACGCAGTATACAAGTCGAGATCGGATTTGTGTAATGCAAGCATGCAGATCTTTTTGCTTGCGCTAGGATTTCCTATGTTCGTGCACAAAACTTCTTTCACGCCCTCAAATTTACGCTGCTCAAGTGCAATTTAGCGTGTTTACGTAGTGAATTTGTCTCCAACCTTTATTAGATTTGCTAGGAATATTTATGAACGTCTGCAATAGACCTACAGAGCAGCATTAATGCGTCCTGAGGTAAAGTGAAACGGCTATAAACTCCAGCAAGATAAAGTCTTTGTTTGTTGTATGCAGAGCCATAGACCTTAGATAGATCTATAAATAAAGTATAATTATGGAAACTGTTTTCATCCTAACTGAAAGCTATACGCCGTGTTTGCTGGCATCACGCACCTGTCAGTCAGCCAGTCAGTCAGCATGTCACCTTAAAGGGTTAAACAAATAACGCACAGCACTACTGCGGTTACAGAAAAGTTTGCCCTGTTATAATTCACTTACCTTTTAATACGTTTCGGTGCGATTATAACCCGCTATTTAAAAAAACGACAATGTTTTGAATGAGATGCTGTAATGTAGCCGTGGCGGGATGAATTTAAACCATTTTGTGTCAAATCGTAAATAGATTGCTGCAATCAGATTCCTCAAACAGTTTGAGTTAACTCAACGTATCAGGTTTTACAGTGTAGTTTTAAGATATTTTTTCTTCAAGGATTACAGAGAGTCTCTTACAGGTGGTTTGTCAACCCCACTCACCTGTGTGAAGCACACTCAGAATTGTACAGTGTTTTCCAAGAAGTATACAGGGAGCTTTTAAGAAAGTGTCGGGTGCATATGGAGATGAATAGAGTGTCTTCTACAGGTGGTTTGTCAAGCCCACTCACCTGCATGAAGTACACTAAGAATTGCATAATGCTGGAAAAAAAGTGTCTGGCGCATACACTGTAAAAAGTGATTTAAACCCATTGCCTTAGAAATGACAAGTGACTTAGAACTGTAAATTTCACTTAACTTAATTTTTATAATTATGCACTTAGTTTATTTACTTAATAATTTAAAGGAAACGAGTTTACTCAATTTTCCATTCATTCATTCTTTTTCCTTCAGCTTAATTTCTGTTTTATCAGAGTTTGCCACAGCGGAATGAACCGCCAACTATTTCAGCATATGTTTTACACAACAGATGCCCTTCCAGCCGCAACCCAGTGCTAGGAAACACCCATGCACTCTCACATTCACACACTCATACAATTCACCTAGCGCATGTCTTTTGACTGTGGGGGAAACCGGAGCACCCAGAGGAAACCCACGTGAACATGGAGAGAACATACAAACTGTCACCCATCATTTACTCGTCCTCCACTTGTTTCAGTTTGCTTTTCATTCTTCTGTTGAACACTAAAGAAGATATTTTGAAGAATGTTGGAAATCAGTAACCACTGACAGGTTAATTGAATGTTGGCCGTAGTGTATGTGTGTGAATAAGAGTGTACGGTGTTTCCCAGTACAAGGTTGCAACTGGAAGGGCATCCGCTGTGTAAAACGTATGCTGGATAAGTTGGCAGTTCATTCCGCTGTGACGACCCCTGATGAATAAAGGGACTAAGCTGAAGGAAAATGAATGACATTGGCCCTCTTTGAGTTTCATAGAGGAATACTTTTCTTTTTTAGGGTGAAATAGTCTTTTTTATATTATATTTGATAATATGATAATCAGCTGTGTAGATTCTAAATGTTGTTTGAGCAAGTCACGATATGGAGTTAGTTGAATTAGGGTTCAATTCGTCTGGTTTGAGCATGTAAAGGGGTAAACTCCCCATGTGTAGGCCATCTTCTATAGACCACACAACATATAACTTCCCTCAAACTGGAGCAAAAGTTGCCTCCGAATGGTCTGGGTGGAGGAAACAAGGCTTTTGCCCTGTGGGTATAGGCTTATTTAATAGTGTGTTGAGTTCACAGCCAGTGCAAGTTTTCTCTGTAAACATTCATATAAGCAGTGATACATACGAAATTTAGATTGTGATCATTTTCTGTTTTAAAAGGGATATTTTCTTGAATTGATTATCATGGTTGCAAGTTGGCTCGCGACTCTTTTCCATAGAGTTTGCTTTTGAGATCTTTCATTTCAGAAGTAGTGCAGAAGTCTTGGGTTTTAAACTAGGAATAATATACTTTATTGCACAGTTATGTTTTTGCGGTTAATTACTGAAGCTACAGCCCAATTTCTACTGTAGTTTTGAGTTTCTATGTCTATATTGTATTGCTACAGTAACACCAAGAGGTGAGATGTTCTGGTTCAACGTTGGTGGTTATGAATTTATGGTAATCCCTTTACAATTCTACGCTGATCCACCTTGGCAGTCCTCTCTCTCTCTTCAGGGCACGGGTCACAAAATTAAATTCTTCTTGGAAAAACAAACTGTGCTAAGGAGTGTTACGGAGCTTGTCTTGAATTTCATATCAAGTCTCGCTCTGGTATGGAGTTAGAGCAGTCTAGCCTTAAAATATTGCACGGATGAAGAAAACGTTTCCTGATCATCTTTCTCATGATTTAGGATATGGATGGTATAAAGTCAGTTGAATGTGAATGATGTTAGGAATTTTAAGCAGACATTCCAATGGATTTGTAACAAATTCCAAGCTCCAAATCTGAGCTATGCATAATGATTAATTATCCTAACCTGATATATGACAATGAATCCCAGCGCTTCACCCCAACTAACACCTTAAGGACATGAATGACAACTGGTTTCCAGCATCTAAACAAAAGTCAGTTCATGTGTTGCGTATTCCATAGTTAGTCCCTCATAGTATTGTGATGGATCACTGTGATCACTCCCAGATCACTTACCGCCAGACCTGGGCATTCAGTTTCATCTGTTTCTATAAGGCCCCGGAAGCCTCAGGCCCCGCTCACTTGATTGAGCACCTCAGGAGTCATCCTGGTTCCTGGGGTTCTCTGGTTAAAACAACTCAATGTATCCTGAACAAAACACCTTCCTGAAGCTGAGCCTTCAAGAGGGCAAGACCTTCATCCGTCTTCATCTAACTTTGCTTTAAAAAACTTTTTGATCCGTAATATAAAGTTGAAGTTAAAATTATTCGCCCTCCTATTTTTTTTTTAATATATATTTCCCAAATGATGTTTAACAGACCAAGGAATTTTTCACAGTATTTCCTATAATATTTTTTCTTCTGGAGAAAGTCTTATTAGTTATAGTATAAAAACAGTTTTTAAATTTATTTAAAACCATTTTAAGGTCAATATTATTAGCCACCATAAGCAATATAATTTTGTCTACAGAATAAACCATCATTATACAATGATTTGCCTAATTACCCTAACTTGCCTAGTTAAACAAATTAACCTAGCTGAGCCTTTAAATTGCACTTTAAGCAGAATACTGGTATCTTGAAAAATATCTAGTACAATAATAAGTACTTTCATCATGGCAAAGATAAAAGAAATTTGTTCAGTTATTAGAAATTAGCCATTGAAACTATTATGTTTAGAAATGTGTTACTTTACGTTAAATTAAAATTGGGGAAAAATATTCAGGAGGGCTAATAATTCTTTAAGATTTCAACTGTATATACGGTCATATTTAAGGCCCTTTGTCATATTCATGTAAACTGTATTTGCTATATAATAAAATTACGAAGTTTGGCAATTCTGAATGAATGAACTAAACGTATCGCTGTACACCTTATCATATGCTGTGGACAGGCATATTTGAAAATTAAAGCACATGGAGAGTCATTTCATGAATATTTTGCCATTTTATGTGAGAAAAACAGAAATTCCACAATGCTTCAAAATAAAGGTTTGGTTTAACCCTTTAACTGCCTGCTCTACCAAATAGTTGACCATATTTTGACTGTTTTAAATCATGACTGTTAAAGTCAGTTAAAGAATGACTGCTTTAAATAATGGTTTAAAATACACAGCATTGTTGGTTTACAAAAAAATCAAACAAACAGAATCCTGTTGCACTACTACACTTGATTTTGGTTTTATTGTAAAAAACAAAAAAAAAAAAATAAGAAAGTGTTCAATGAGAATCTGAAATATTTTATGGCATAAAGATGATTTAGTGTTAAAAATGTTGTATTTTGATTATGTTTTTAAATTAATTAGTCTTACCCTTCATATTTTCTGATTTTTCATATGTATTAATTCTGGTACTTTTACCATAAACCAACATATCAACCATTTGGCAGAGGCTGATATTTTAGAAATGATGGGATGTGTTAAAAAATGCACTAAGTGTGTTAACTAGCAACATTAGGAGTTAAGAAATGCAACCCAAACATTTTTTTTCTTAGTGGGTCTGTTAATTTGAAGACATTGTAGCAGAAAATGTGTACTATTGTCCAGAAGAATTTACTTATACGTTAGTATAAGTACACTGTAAAAAAATGCAAGGAGGTTCCACACAATCAATTTGTGTTGGGACAACATGAAGGAATTAAGTTAACTTGTTAGTTTTTTACAAATTTAAGTGGACTGAACATAAAACAATTAAGTTGTTCCCAAAAAAAGACATTTAAAATTAGCTGAAACAACACAATTTGTAAAGTAGTTTGAACAAACAGCAAACATAATTTTTTTGAGCGAACTTAAAATAGTAGTAGCGATAATAATAATAATAATAATAATAATTTAATTATTACAAATGAAAAAAATCTAAGAAATAATTGCATAATTGTTTTTTAATGTTTAAATTTTAACAAGAATACACTGTATAACCCAACAGTCAACTTTATGAAATGAAATGAGTGTAAAATTGACTGAAAGTTAATTCTACTCATTTGAAAAGAGTTTTGAACTCAGTGTTGAAGGTAAAGAGTTAATTAAATACCTCATTACTTCAACTTAAATTGAGGAAGTTCACAGTACTCATATAGATTAGTTTTTTTTAACTCAAATGGTTTGTAGCAATCGGTTTCCTCAAATGGTTTGAGTTGCCTTAACTTATTGGGTTTTACAGTACTCAGTTGGTTTGATTTCACTTCATTTATTGGGTTTTACTGTGCACAAATTGCTTCATTTACTCAAGAATTAAGTTCACAGTACTCATTTGGGTTAGTTTTTGAACTTAAATGGTTTGTTGCAATTGGTTTCCTCAAATGGTTTGAGTTACCTGGGTTTTACAGTGTAAAATGAAATTTGAATCTGAAAAATGTGCAATTTTTTTTTTACTTTCAATTAATTGCATGAGCATTTTGATAAAAACAACTAAATAAATAAATGTTTTAACCTTGAATGAAATCTGGGAAAAACAGAACTGAATATATTTAAATACTTGTCTCCGCTTGTTCTTTTGTTTTCTCCTCTGAGATTTATTTGTCTGTTGAAGATTAACCATGCTACCAATGAGTAAGTGATCTGTTTTTGATTCAGCTTTTAAAACCCCAGCCATCGGAAGCTGTAGTGGTGGTTTGCTTTGTAGCATCTACATGCGCTGCTGGAATTCTACAGGCATAAAAAGTGGTTGGCCACAGATTCGTATTTGCTGTCTTCTTTAAACATGCTCCACATGGCTTTTCATTCACCACAACCTTAACGAAGCCCAACCAGAAGTATTTCTTTCAATTGTATAATATTCTCTGACAACCTATATTGAATTACATGAAATCTGGATTTGTTTGAGAAAATGTTTCTGAAATGCAAGTAAAGATGTCAAACTGACAAATATTTTGACAAGTTTTGTATCAATTTAGACCTGGTCTGATGGGAAAATAGTGCTTGTGAATTTGTGAACTAGATTTCATTCTGAATTAGGAGTAATGTATTGATGCTAATTGCTATTAGGAAGGTCGCTGGTTCAAGTCCCAGCTAGGCCAGTTGGCATTTCTGTGTGGAGTTTTTATGTTCTCTCCATGTTCGCGTGGGTTTCCTGAAGGTGCTTGGGTTTCCCCACAGTCCAAAGATATGCGCTAAGTGAATTAGATTAACTAAATTGGCCATAGTGTATTAGCGTGTGTGTGTGAATGTGAGAGTGTATGGGTGTTTCCCAGTACTGGGTTGCAGCTGAAAGGGCATCCACTGTGTAAAACATATGCCGGAATAGTTGACGGTTCATTCTGTTCTGGTGACCTCTGATAAATCAAGGACTAAGCTGAAGGAAAATGAAAGAATGAATAGTGGTTGTCTGCATTTTATTGCAATATCAACCATCGTTTCACAGTACAATAAAGACAGTAATATTGCGAAATATAATCTCAAGTATTCATTTAGCAGATCAGTACAAGTGTTGATAAAATAATCATTTCAAATCACCAGAGAGCAGCACTATATACAGTAAATGCTACAATAAGTCCAAGTTTAAAAAAGACCAAACCTTTTATTTAAGATTATTTCTCTCCAAGGATTACAGAGAGTGTCCTACAGGTGGTTTGTCAACCCCACTCACACTCAAAACACTCATAATTGCACAATGTTGTCTAAGAAGTACACAGGGAGCTTTTAAGAAAGTGTCTAGTGCATATGGAGATGAATAGAGTGTCTGATACAGGCGGTTTGTCAAGCCCACTCACCTGCATAAAGTACACTAAGAATTGCATGAGGGTAGAAAAAAAGTGTCTGGCGCATACACTGTAAAAAGTGATAAAAACCCATTGCCTTAGAAATGACAAGTTGATTTTACTTAAAAAATGTAAGTCTTTCTGCTGTAACTTAGAACTGTTAAGTTCACCTAACTTAATTTTTTAGAATTATGCACTTAGTTTATTTACTTATTAATTTGAAGGGAATGAGTTTACTCAATTTTTCATTTATTCTTTCATTCATTTTCCTTCGGCTTAGACTCTGATTTATCAGAGGTCACCACAGCAGAATGGACCGCCAAATATTCCAGCATATGTTTTAAGCAGCGGATGCCCTTCCAGCCGCAACCCAGTACTGGGAAACACCCATACACTCACATTCACACACTCATACAATTCACCTATACTGCATGTCTTTGGACTGTGAAGGAAATCGGAGCACTCAGAGGAAACCCACGTGAACACAGGGAGAACATGCAAACTCCACACAGAAATGCCAACTGACCCAGCTGGGACTCGAACCAGTGACCTTCTTGCTGTGAGGCGACAGTGCTAACCACTGAGCCACATCTCACTTTTTCAACTAATCACTTTTTACAGTCTATTCTAATAAAAAATATGGTATGTTTTTAAAATGTGATGGTAAAAGTTCGTTACTGGTATTAATAGTACCATGAAGAACCTTTAGAATCCATAGACAAAAAAGATCCCACTTTATATTGAAATAAAAACGCTTCTTTAGATCTTTAAATGTCCTTCACACCAAGGAACAAATGGTTATTATACAAAATCTTCACTGAATTGTCCACTGTAAACCAAAAAGAGCATCTACAGCAGAGATGCCCAAAGTTGGCCTATTGTAACCTTTGATTTGGCCCACCATCCCATCTGAGAAGAGAGGGAGAAAGATGGAGAGAGTTGGGAAGAATGTCTTTAACAGATCGTCATTTCCAATTTGACGTAATCTTTTTTGTTTGTTTTTTTTATTTATTTTTTTATTGCTGAGCTACAAAAAAAGCAAACTGATTAAATGATATAAATCTTTATATAAATAGATAAATATATAAATAGTATTTATATAAATGATATAAATATCTGAGTTCTTAAAATGTACTGTCACTTGATTGACGGAGGACTATGAAGAACATCAGTGAGCAAATCAAGGCAAAAACTTGTATAACTCCATTCTGTTATAAATTGTTTTTACTGTAATAAGTTCATTATGAAATGTAAAAACCTATACTGTATTAGTATAAAGCAAGGTTTAGTTATTTTAAAATATTATTAAATAAATTAGGAAATTACTTATGGCAACTATATTTACCTTTGGCCCACTAGCATCAATCAAGTTTGGATTTAGGCCCTTCATAAGAAAAAGTTTGGGCATATCTCATCTACAGTACGGCATCGCTGTGAAAAACTGCATTTTGGAAGCTCCAGACTTCAAATCAATCCAATATTGTGTTAATATTATAGTAAACGTCTACTGGTTTTGCAAGCATCCTTGTTTACCTGTTCCTCAAACTTTTTTTGTTTTTCAGTCTCAGGGTCCCATGCAAACAGAAGTCCATCTGCGAGTGCTGCTCCACAAATTCACCGGCGTGAAAGACGCTGCTCCTGTGAAAACCTGAAAGACAAGGAATGCGTGTACTTCTGCCACATAGGAATCGTGTGGGTCGATACACCCAGGTACATCAGTCAAGCATTGATTTATCTGTGTTTCTACACAGATCTCTCTTGAGCAACACATTGAGTAAAGAGAGAGCAGTTGTGTGAGGGACTGATGTCGGTAACCTGTACACACTGAAAGCACGTGTCTGGTTGTGTTTAAGTGTGTGGTCTCATTAATGTGGCCCACGCATGGAGACCTGAGGACAGGCAGACTGCCTTTGGTGAAAAACAACCCAGAAACCCAAGATTGAGGGTCTGGCTCTTGGGAAGTGAATTGAGTGTGAAGGATTTTTTTTTTCGGAAACAAACATTCACTGTAAGAGGAACACAATCTTCAAATCAGAATCAGCACAAAAATAAAAAGTCATATTTTCAATGCCATAACACTTGACACATTTAATAAAATTGACTTAATTGTGGGAAAACCCTGGACTTAAAGGTAGACAGCATATGTTATTTTGCATTATAACAATGTTATAACAATAATCAGTGTTAAATAGAAAAAAATACTCACCCTTAACCTCCGAACCAGTTTGAGTTACAAAAAAGAAGATATTTTGAAGAATGTTGGAAACCTGTAATCATTGACTTCATTGAAACATTAAGATTGTTTTGTCCTTGTTTATTTCCATCCATTTTCTTCAGTCGTAAAATCATTTTCTAATATGTACGTTTCCTCTCTCTAGACACCCTATTAAATCGTAACACAAAGGAAAAACAAATACTGTGGAGTTCAATGGTTACAGTTTTCCAACATTCTTCAAAATGCCTTCTTTTGTGTTAAACAGAAGTAAAAGGTAGCACTTTTAATTAATGGTCCATTAGTTAATGTATTTACTAACATGAACAAACTGTTAGTAATACATTTATTACAGTATTTATTCATCTTTGTTCACATTAGTTAATGTTAAATAAGTTAAATAACATTAGTTCATGTTAGTTTGTTAACTCATGGTGCATTTACTAATGTTAACAAGCACAACTTTGGATTGTAATGATGCATTAATTAATGTTGAACTATGATAATAAATGCTTTACAATATTATTTATACTTAGTTAATATTAGTAAATATGGTAACTAACATTAACCTATTAGCATAACTGGTAACACTTTAGAATAATGGTCCATTAGTTAAAGCAAGAGGCGGATGCTCAGGAGATTAAATTAAATTGGTGATAAGATGTTTAGAGTAGATTTTGTTGCAAAATAATATGGAGCGTATGTTTATCCTTTGAAAAAAAATGTATAATAATAAAAAAGGGAAAATGTTGAGAATAAAAAGTAACAACTATTAGAAAATCTGGAATCTGAGGATTCCAAAAAAGAAAATTACCTTTAAAGTTGTGCAAATTAGGTTCTCAGCAATGCATATTACTAATAAAAATTGTTCTGATATATTTACAGAATGAAATGTACAAAATGTCTTAATGGAATGTGGATTTTACTTGATATTCTTATGATTTTGAGGGAAAAAAATTGTTTTTTTGACTTGTATTTTTGGCTTTTCCACAAATATACTTGTATAACACAAGTAATCCAAGGTCACATTTATTATAAATTATATGTCCATGTTTTTCAATCAATGTGTTCCCTTAATCTTAAATCAAAATAACCTCCTCTCCTCTTTTGCCATGTCATTTCTTCTGTGTGTTTACTGGATCAAATTCAGGACTTTTCAAATCATATGAGCTCCACCAATTCCAAACAATGACAATCCAGAAATTGACATTTGTCTTGAACATCACATACTAACTTCATGCTTATATTGCATGTTCAGTTTATATGAGCATGACATTTCTTCACAAAATGACATTGGCGTCTACTGGCCTTGCATAATACAAGCCAATTTTATTCTACATGCACTGGTCAAAAGTTTGGGGTCAGTATGATATTTAAATGTTTTAAAATAAGCTTCTCCTGTTCACCAAGGGTTAATGTATTTAATCAAAAATACAGTACATATTGTAAAATCGTGAAATGTTATTGCACTATAAAATAACTGTTCAAAGGTAGTTTATAATTTATTTTAATCATTTATTCCAGTGATTTTATTGAAGAATTTCTAGCTTCATTACTCCAGTCTTCAGAGTCACATGATCCTTCAGAAATCACTCTAATATTAATTATTATTATTATTATTATTATTATTATTATTATTATTATTATTATTATTATTATTATTATTATTATTAATATTAATGGTAATAGTAATAAAAGCAACAATGACTGGACTAATAATTTCATTTGAAAATACATATCATAAGTAATAAATAAATATTTAATAAATAAGTATTTTTTTTACATTTAATAAATGCCGCTTTGATGAACAAAGAAAAACATGAGAAAAAAAACGACCCCAAACTTTTGACTGGTAGTGTTTATTTAAAAAAAATGAATCATTTTTCAAAGATCTTTGTAAACAATGATAACAATAATCTGTACAAGACACTTTTTAAATACATTGAATTTTTTACAAGAATTTTTTAAATACATTGTTGCCATTAAAATGTCCCCTGAATCAAGATATAATTTGCTAAAAAAATTGAAATTTGTTACATTTCTATTTAACCATTTTTTTAATTGTATCAACACACCCAAAATATGCAAACATACAGTTTAAGACAAAATTAGTAGCCCCCGTGAATTTTAGTTCTTTTCAAATATTTCCCAAGTGCAGTTTAATGAACAGAAGATTTTAATTTCTAATAACTAAATTCTTTTGTCGTTGCCAAAATGACAGTACATCATATTTACTAGTTATTTTATACTAATATTCAGCTTAAAGTGCAATTTAAATGCTTAACTAGGATAAACAGGTTAGGTTAAACAGGCAAACCTTTGGACAACAGGTTTGTTCCGTTTGAAAAAAAATCTTAAGGGGCTAATAATATTAACCTTAGTATTTTCTAAATTTATTTTTTTTATTCCAGCCAAACTAAAAAATATGTAATGGTCAGTGGTGTAAAGTAACAAACTACAAATACTCAAACTACTGCAATTGAGTAGTGTTTCTCAGGAATTGTAATTTACTAAGTAGTTTTAAAAATGTGCACTTTTACACATTTTTAGTGCAGTATCGGTACTTTTACTCTATTACTTTCCTTCAACCTGCAGCCACTACTTTATTTTTTCTTGTTTATGGGGATTAGAAAGCGTACAACCTAAACTCAACCAAATATCAACATCTAATGATGTTACAGCTTGACGTTGTGTGGACGTTACCACTATGACGTCTATCAGATGTTGGATTTTGGTTGCCATACCTGACAAATAAATGTCAGTATTTTGACGTCAATATGACGTCGGATTTTGGTCACTTTCTAACACTCGCTAAAATCAACCAAATAGCAACGTAATTTGACGTCGTTATTGGACATCAAAATATCATTGTCCTTATACACTGGATAGATATTGAATTTTGGTCACCTGACATCACAACCTAAATCTAACCTAATATTAACATCTTAAGACGTTGTGTGCCTACTGGGCAATAACTAAATACACTACAGAATGTTACGTTTACACACATCCACAAATTAGATGTAAATGCATCAGCTTTTTACAGCACAATACTCACTACTCTTGAGTACTTTTGAAAGGTCTACTTTTTACTCATACTTCACAATATTCACAACAGATACTTTTACTCTACTTGCACTACATTTTTAGGCAAGTAATGGTACTTTTACTGAAGTATGATTTTTCAGTTTTCCTTCCACCACTGATTATGGTAACTGAAAAAAAAATCTTTGCTCTGTTAAACAGCTTGGGAAATACTAAAAATGCAATAATAGGAGGCTTTGTCCTCAACTGTTTTATAAAATAATGTATTTATTACATTTGCTCATTAAATGAAATCAAATGCACTTTAAAATATGAGCTGTTCTCTTTCAGTCAGGTCATTCCCTATGGCATGGGCTCACGCCTGAGACGGGATGTTGAACGATGTCATTGCATCAACGGGAAAGATTCAAAGTGTTTGCGGTTTTGCTCTTACTCGACTCTCCAGAAAAAGTGAGTGTTGTTTATAAACTCACTCTATTTGACACACAACATGTCAGTTCATTACATTCTGCTGATGCACTACTTTGTGACTTTTGCAGAGATGAAAACGACACATTCAGACGGTACCAGCCAAGAAACTACAAAGAACGATACAAGTCTAGCTTCCTCCAGATGTTGAGAAGACGCAATCCAACACAAACAACCTGAGAGGGATGAAAAAAAAAAGCTACATAGTAACTTACTGTACATTATTCTATTCGGGTGGCAAGCCTGGCCATATGTCTGAATATGAGTGCTGTGAATGGATTACAAAGTGCAGAAATCATTTCTGTGTCATGAAAAGCTAGCATCTCGGTAGTGACAGTAGATGAAGCGAATAAGAGGCATCTGACAGTATATCTGTAAAAACCATAGTGCTTCTAATTGACGTGTAATATACAACTTGGAAGAAATGAAGAGCCCACTTCAATATTGGTATTTGTTATCTCCATTTCTATCAACTGGTTGAGTCAAAATTTTATTCAAAATATTGAGCAAAAAATTATATATACAAATCTTATACATGCAAATCCAGTACTTTCTTTTTCCTCAGTATTTAAAGGTGCCATAGAGCGCATTGATTCAATATGTACTATTGTCCTGTGATATCTACACAGTGGGTAAGTGGCTTAGGCAAGTTCAAGAATTCTCCAGAAATGGTTTTATATGCTTAATTATAACCACAGGAAGTTCCCCTAGAATGAAAGCTTGATTTTGACCATACAGTATTTGAAACTGTGAATATTATAATAATTTTTTTAGGGGTTCTTCGCCTTTATTATGATAGGACAGTAGAGATTTCAGACAGGAAAGCATTGGGAGCAGAGAAAGGGGAAGGACTGGCAAAGAACATCAGTGCTATATGTTGGTGCAGAGTACCACTAGGCTATTGGCGCCGATGGGAACTGTGAATATTAATGAGCTCTGCTTTGATACTCTGCAGCACTTGTACTTAGTGCATGCTCGCTCACTCACACACACAATCACACACTGTAAAAAAACTGTCAATTTACAGTTACTGTATTTTGTGTTTTTTGTTTATTTACTGTTGTGAATTGCATTATGGGATCTTGATCTCTGCTCTGTCGACTTTTGATGTTGAAAATTGAACTCTACAGTTTAACAAAGTGACTTTTATTGACATTTAAGTAGCTTGAAATAATATAACGTATAAGAAATACTATATAGAGAGAAAAAAGTCAGTATTAGTCAGTAAAATACCAGAAAATGTACTGGCACAAGGTTTTTAATGTGTAATATACTATACCAACCCAGACAAAATATCACTTTAAACTAATAAAAAGGTTAATAAAAGTCAATATTTCAAACTTTTTTGGAAGTTAGAAGTTGTTAAAAGAAAGATCAAGGTCCCATAATGCATTTCAAAGCATAAATAAACACAAAATAGGGAAAACTACTAATTTATGGATATTTCTTTACAGTGCATGCAATGAGTGACATGACATGATACATAAACATGCATTAAACAGGCTACATGTGTTTGTTGCCTCATTACAGACATATGTGGCAAATTTCATAATATACACGTTAAAATAACTAAATATAAAGATAAACTGACTTTATGCCTCTTCGGAGTCTGCTAAATAAATTTGTAATCCGTATATCCCACATTTTGCACTCTGACAACCTATGATGAGGTCAGATACCCCATGGTTGCCGGTCTCATTTTCAAAATAAGAATCCCACATAGTATGTATAATTAAATTTTAGATAAACATAAAAATAAGGGGGGAAAAATGATAATTGTTTCAATTTCATTATAAAACATAAAGGCCAATCAAATGCTGCCTTGGGTGTGCATATTAATCCTGTGTGGATTGTCAGAGTCTGTATTTTGTTCTAATTTATACTCATGGGATTTACATGACAATGAAGAAACCATGATGTCACAGTATGTCATTTTATTAAACACTTATTATTCAGCTCTGTTTAGGTACAGTATATCCAGATTTTCATTCTATGGCACCTTTAAGATCTGAAAACATGGAATATTATTAGTGGTGGGTCGTTATCGGCATTAACGTGCTGCGATTAAAAAAATATCACCGTTAATCTAATCTCAAAGTTGGGTTGGGAGCTTTGTCTATTCTACGCAAGCTATGATGACTTTCGCCCATTGCTTTCACCTTGATATTTTAGCGCGGATGTATACCTGACCGGTGAGCCGTCTAACAAAAAAGTGCCCTTCTGAATCAAATCAGCAGGATGCCTGTCTTTAACTGCAGTTCGGCAGTTTCACTTAAACTCATGAACATTTCATTCATGCGCCGTGATAAACTGGGAAGTACTGGTGAGAGTGTTATGGAATTTAATAACGCACGCCAAATGGTAAGAAAAAACTACCGCATTTCGCAATGTTTGTGTGTGTGTGTGTGTGTGTGCGGTTCTTTACTAACAGCCGCGTGTGGATCTTGTCGGAAAATATGGCAAAAGGTCCTAAAGACCGCAGTGTTTACTTCAATGATGCCACTAATATCTGCATACTCCAAATGTCTTCATTTCACTTCTGTTTAGTTCAGTTATGACTTTAGTCGGATTAAGGTCATCAAAAATTGCTGTTTGGAGTTTATGTAGGCCTACAGTTCAAAATTCATGTTTAAATGAATAAACAGTTAGTAAACACAAGTACATCTTATTGAACATCATTTATTTTCATTACCAATTACTATAGCAGCACATATACTGTATTCTGAATGCCTTCGGCAGAATTCAACTGAGCCATTTTAATCTAGATTTATTCCAAGATTAATCTAGATAAAAAAAAAATCTATGCCCACCTATAAATATTATATATTCGTCTCCAAATGATAACCTGAAATTTTGAAGACACATTATCAGCAGTTATCAACAAACATTTGACTTAAAACATGCATATTACTGGCAAATCCAGAGAGCCAATAATGTATATTGAAGTGGTCTCTTCATTTTTTTTCTCCCCCAGAGCTGTATACTGTATATCCTTTGTTGTTTGACTGTTTAACTATTTATTGAGGACAATAGTGACTTATGGGTGCTTTATGTTTGACATTAAACATGTTGGTTGCCTTTGCTAAAAAAATTATTCTTGAATCCAGTTTGTTCTTAGAGTCACAACAAGATTTAGGTTTGAGAGTTTTAACTGAATTTCAGAATTTCTGTAAATGAAATAGCAATTTTTATTACTATTTTAAATTAAAGAGTAATTTTTACCACAGCCATATCACCCTGCAGCCCAAGACCGGTTACTCACTGAAACCAAGCTACTGAGTCTGGTCAGTCCCTGGATGGGAGACCATATGGGAAAACTAGGTTGCTGTTGGAAGTGGTGTTAGTGAGGCCAGCAGGGGGCGCTCAACCTGCAGTCTGTGTGAGTCCTAATGCCCCAGTATAGTGAAGGGGACACTACACTGTCAGTGAGCGCCGTCTTTTAGATGAGATGGTAAACTGAAGTCCTGACTCTCTGTAGTCATTAGCCACATTTCCACTGTTGGACCAGTGCAAGCCAGAGCTTTTATTGGGCTTTTATAGCCTGGGAGCATGAGCAGTGAGGCTGAAATCATAACGCCGCCCCCCGAACGTCCCCCGAATCAAACATCACACAACCCGCCCAGTTCAGCGGGAATCAGGCAGGCAGATAAAGCACACCATCGCATCATCACGAAACGATTAAAATGAGGACAACCGAAACAAACGAATGACACGTTACTGTACAGCATTACATTATATGTCTATACGCACAGGCCTGTGTGTTTTCATTCATTATATTTGTTTACTCACCGACCGGCTGTTGGCATCGAGTGGTCTCACCACTAATGGAGCGATGACCCAGCGCACCATCTATTATATAAAACCACAAAACTTTTTCGGTAATAACTCGATATAAAATGTATTTTATAACATCCTTATTTCGATAGACGCCGTCAAACATTTAGCCCAAATGCGGAGAGACCTAAAACATATACATTTTTCCCTACACTGTAAAAAATGGCCGTGATTTCAACAGTAAAAAACTGTAAAAATGCTACAGTGCAAATCTGTAACCTGGTTAACAGTATG
This sequence comes from Danio kyathit, assembly GCA_903798195.1. Lineage (NCBI taxonomy): Eukaryota > Metazoa > Chordata > Actinopteri > Cypriniformes > Danionidae > Danio > Danio kyathit. The sequence continues at coordinate 42,676,269 of LR812538.1, read as the reverse complement.
TTTCCTTAATATATACGGCGAATAACCGTAAATTGACCATCCCAGAATTCCCTGCATGGCACATCACTTTTTATGCTTTTTGTTGCCATTAATATGGATCTTTTTAGTTGTTTCCCCATCAGTAATGTATATTAGTGAGTTATGTTACATCTAATGTTGATAAACAATGTTTATTTCATGACTTTAATTTTATGCGTGTCACCATACTGGTGTTTAGTAGCTGTGTGAATGACACTGAGCACTCTCTTTACACTGATACACTTTTCTGATTGTGGGAAAAGTTGTTTGTGATGGTCATTGGTTCGTTATGTATGAACTTCCTCATCACCACCTGCATATGGCTGTGTTATCATGTCTATCTGTGTAACAAAAGATGTGTAGATGTTGCTAATTTAAAATACAGACATATTACCTCTAAAATTAATCAAATATGGTAGTTTACTGTAAAATGAGAATTTACTTTTACGGTTTGTACCGTATTTTTAATGGTTAACTACTGGCCGGTTTTTCACCGTAAATTTTTCGGAATTATTTTTTACAGTGTAGGCTATATGACACTTAATAGGTAATTAAAAATAAATAATAAATAATTTAAGGATGTTGGATATTATTCGGTTATCTTAAGTAAAGGAAAGTGTTAAGTGTTTCAGGACATAAGCGCAAGTAAAAATATTTGGGCTATAGCCTATATTTCGTTGTGCTCAGCAGCTATCCACTAATAAAGCTCTACATTTAAAATTTCATTTTTTACATTTTACCACGTCATATAAAACCATAAACACTTGTTTGAGGACATTTTTTACGTGCAGTTTTTCCCAATCCGTTTGTAAAGCAGTGCTGCGCAGGACTGGATGACAGAAAAGAAGGTAGTCTCTGATGGTTTTGCTCACCCGAAAAAGCTCTGTTTGCACGATTTGATTAATATCATCGTATTCAAATACTTTATAAATAATATTTAAATAATATAAATTATATATTTTTTAAAATATCTCAAATCTTTTTTTTTCAGATAGGCCTTTGAAAAATGAAAGTTTAAAAATGGCTTGAAACGGTTTTATTTATTTGTATTCTTTAAATTATTTCAATATAGCTTATTTTATCTAGATATGACACTGTTGTGTTAAGCCTACAAAAGTGGACACGTCATTTGTAGTTTTATGTCTTTCTGTTGTATTCATATTTTGTATCATATTCAAAAGAAAGAAAGAAAGAAACTCAGCCGCTCGCGGCATCAACAAAGCTGTCAAGCGAGCGCTCTTTCGGGCTGGTCTCTCTCACACATGCATCTAAACGTGCACGTTTCATACACAAACACACCATTTAAACTTGACAAAAACTCTCGACAACTGAAAGTTACTGTCTGCTGTGTTTTTAATGTGGTGTAAAGATTATTATTGAAACATCAAGGAATACTGTATGCAGCAAAGAAATATCACTTATCATATTAAAACTACCATATTATTTTATGCAACAGCCTTACATTTAAAAGGGAAACATAAGGGCATTCATAAGCAAAAAGACCCCTAGCCTATAAGGTGTTTTATGGAATAACCTATCTTAAACTGACCAGCTACATGCTTATTTATTAAATTTTTTGCTCATGTGCGATCGGAAAACTAGTGTAATGGTGGCATGCCATGTTTACCAGACTCTGGCAAACTCCGCCTCTCTTTTCACTCCACCCTGAAGCCCCAGCTGGCCCTCTTTGGCCCAAGGTATTCGGTGGGGCAAAAAAGGCCATGCAGCCGCTGGCCCCAAGGAAGCCCTGCTTTGGCCCGAACAGGCCCCGGAAGTGACAGTGGAAACGAGACTGGCCCTGGCTCACTTGCTTTAGTCACGATAGTGGCTATTAAAAATCTGGCACTAACCCTGGTGTGTTGGCCAAATTCCCTCCATCGGCCCTTACCAAAACAAACTATGCGGAGAATAACAACAGCAGATCAAATTTATCAGTGGTGAAAAGTTGGAATCAATTTATGATCTAATGACTGAACTGAATATTTATTGTATTGTATTATTGTAATGTGAAAAAACACTTAATATTAATAATTATAATAAACAGTATTAAGTCAACGATGGCAATTGTTCAGTCTTTCTCAAAATATACAATTTTTGGTCATTATTTTCATGATTTTATACTGCGATTTAGACTTAGAACAAGACAAAAATACTTTTAACGTTAGTGTCAGTAAGGTTAAATATATAGAGAAAGAGCGGCAGACATACACTTACAAGTTAAGCAGAAAATAACCTCAGAGCAGTATAGTGTGAGAGAAACCGATAAAACTGTCATCGAGCCTGGAGATCAAACAGGAGTCTCATCATGGGAGAATCTAATGGCAAAGCTAAATGTTTCCACTGTGCTAGAGGCTAGCAATTTTCTGAATAGCTGCACTCGCTCTTTCTCTTGCTGTTGTTGTTTTCCATGATGTGATGTGTAAAAACTTTCTGGCAAAACCCCCGCAATATTGTTAGTTGGTCTGCCCTCTGAGCGATCACATATTGAAGGATCGACCAAATAGTTAAGGTGAATAGTAGTGGGAGTCTGAATCTTTATACGAGGCTGGCTATTTATCTCCATTCATTTTTGGCATCATCAGGAATGCTGGTTTACCTCACAGGAAGGCTTTCACAAGAAACTTCTGGAAGGAATTTGTGGCGCTCTCATTTACTACTGGGACAAAGGAACAAACACTCTCTATTCCTGTCGCCCCTGTTTCAGTCAGACGCACCGAGGCAGCCACTGACCGCATTGTTAGGTTCTGGGAAACACCCCGACAAAAACCCAACAAATGATTAAAAGTGAGCTAAAAATGGATCATTAAGATTATCCAGGTATGGTGCCACTGAAAAACAAGGATTTATATATTACGATTTATTCTAAACAATTTATAGGGGCTAAATTTAAACACAGAAATTCAATTTAGCAACGTTCAACTTAATTTGTTTGTTTAAATTCAGCTCATATACATTGTTTGCAATCATTTACCATAATAAAATGTAGTAAATCCAATAAACCCCGTTTTTTATAGTATAATCCTATTTAATCATGATGGCTAATTATGCAACCTTGTACATTTTCTTTTTTTAGCTACATAGTAAGTTAAAGTACAGCAAATTGTTTGAAATTGGCTTATTAAAACACTTGCTGCTTAGTAATTCATTCATTCATTTTCTTTTTGGCTTAGTCCCTTTATTAATCAGGGGTCACCCCAGAGGAATGAACCACCAACTTATCCAGCATATGTTATACGCATTGAATGCACTTCCAGCCACAACCCGGCACTGGAAAACATTTATACACACTCATTCATACACTCATACACTACGGCCAATTTAGCTTAATCAATTCACCTGTTCCGCATGTGTCTGGACTGTGGGGGAAACCGGAGCACCTGGAGGAAACCCACGCGAACATGGGGAGAACATGCAAACTATGCCAACTGACCCGGCCGGGACTCGAACCAGTGACCTTCTTGCTGTGAGGTGACAGTGCTACACACTGTGCCACCGTGCCGCACAATTATTAATTAATAGACTAAATATAATAGTAATCCTAAAACAAACGAAAGGCAATGGCATATCAATCTTGACCAAATTCACTCTTTTTGTGCATGGAAGTGAAACACAGATTATTTAAATGAAATAATAATATTGGCTAAGGTATTTCACATATAGGTTATATATTTCATTTAAAGGGCCATGAACAGCCTTTTTTCACACTTTAAGTTTGAAAAAAGTCAGGAAAGTGAGTGAGGCTGTGTTTAGGTGGGAGTGGCGAAAGAGGGTAGGGTTTGCATGAAAGGGGAGTTTCAATTCAAGCATGTGCTGCTTTTCACAGAGGGAAAACAAACACAGACGCAGAGGAGAAAGACGGTGATTATGTTTACATGGGCATCAATCAAATTTTTTGCCATATTATTAATTTGTAGACTTTAACTGCAGTTTGGCACTTTCACTCTCATTCAGGAAGATTTCATGCATGTCCCCCGCGAAAAACAAGTTATTGGATGCGAGGAACTGCTGGAAGAGTGTAGTTTTAATGGAATGTTTGATACCGCACGGCGAATGGACGAAAAAAAACCTCAGCATTTCTCGGTAACTTAGCATACAGCGGATCTTTCAGCCCATAATAGTGTGGTGATATTAAAGCACTGTAAACTTATTAACTAAATCATTTTGACTTAGGTACAGTATGCTTTTAAAAACTGAAAGAGTACTGCTGATGATACTAACTAACTTTGCCTCTGAAGAAACATAAACAAAGAGCATTGATCACACACTTACCAAATCCGTAGAGACAGAACAATCAACATCAACTGGAACCGCGTCTTTTTTTTAAAGGAGAAGACTGGCAAATCCGGATTTCACTATTTCCAAATGCAAAAAGCTCTTTTTTTTCTCCTTACAAACATATTTTTGTCGCGTGTTAGCAGACCACTGTAATCCACTGCAGTCCAGCTGCGCTCTCATAGCAGGGAAATGAAAACAAAATCTTGGTTGCAGCACATTTATAAATGCAACACTGATGACCCATGTCTCCAAACATTTCTTCTTCTTCCACTTGTTTTAATTACGGTTGGCAACACAAGGTGCGTGGCGTCTCTTTGCGGTCTGAACACTGTAACAGGTAAAAACAGTCTTCGAAGCTATATCATGCATATTAATGAAGTTGCACCTCATTCACAATAGAGCGCGCTGATTGGTTCAAACCAAGTCTTTCTCATGAATTAATGATGAAAGTTCAAAGACGTCACATTGTACCCGCCGGTACAGACAGCCAGTCTCCATGCTGGAGTTTACACAAGGATCTAATCGCTCGAAATAATGCAAAAACAACCAATTTTCACTTTTTTGTGAAATATATGTCTCCTAATAGTGTTTATAGCAACACGGGACACATACAGTTGAAGTCAGAATTATTAGCCCCCTTTTGATTTTTTTTCTTTTTTAAATATTTCCCAAATGATGTTTAACAGAGCAAGGACATTTTCACAGTATGTCTGATAATGTTTTTTCTTCTAAAGAAAGTTTTATTTGTTTTATTTCGACTAGAATAGAAGCGGTTTTTAATTTTTTTAAAAGCCATTTTAAGGACAAAATTATTAGCCCCTTTAAGCTAATTTTTTTTTTCGACTCTCTACAGAACAAACCATCATTATACAATAACTTGCCTAATTACCCTAACCTGCCTAGTTAACCTAATTAACCTAGTTAAGCCTTTAAATGTCACTTTAAGCTGTATAGAAGTGTCTTGAAAAATATCTAGTAAAATATTATTTACTGTCATCATGGCAAAGATAATATAAATCAGTTACTAGAGATGAGTTATTAAAACTATTATGATTAGAAATGTGTTGAGAAAATATTCTCTCTGTTAAAAAAAAATTAGGGAAAAAATAAACAGGGGGGCTAATAATTCAGGGGGGCTAATAATTCTGACTTCAACTGTATATGACTGTCAACATCTCAAAAACTGTGTGTTTTGGGGTTTCATGACCCTTTAAATATGCGATTAAACAACAAACTGTGCTAATTGGGGGTTTATTAATAGACTGTTAAAAAGAGAAATACAATAACAATGGGTCTCTATTTCTTTCAAAATGTCTCAAATATGGCCACTGATGATGATGTCATTTGGAGCCAGGAGTGTTGCCAACTATTTACAAAATAAAGGCGCTAAACTCTGTCCGAAAAGTAAAATGAAATGAATTAATTAATTTGAAAATAAAATAAAATGAATTCATTCATTTAATCTGGGTTCGCACACACAGACATAAAGACCACAGCACCTGCACACGTAATCATATGTCATTGTGATCTCTTGCTTCATATGAGATCAGACGAACACGACTGCTGTAGTTATTCCAGTTGCTTTATATTTTGGTATTTATCTTCAGGAAATCACTAAAGGCATATATCATCTTATCATAACGATCTAATATGGCAATAAGATCGTAACTATACTGCGCATTTACACAGCGGCCATATTCATCTATGTAAACACACGAAAACAACATTACATTATAGCAGAAACTGTAAAAAGGTCATTCCCAGCCACTAGAATTTTCTGACAGGGTAATCGTGTCATCGAGTGTCAGAATGTTGTGGGACTGCTATACAAGAGTTATTATTATGGATTATAGATTGCAAAATTTAGCGGTTTTTATTTGACTGTTTTTTATTTTATTTTTTAAACATGACGGTAAAACAAGAACGCGGTTATAAATATATTAAAATACGTGCTTGTTTGTTGTAAAAATTCGTAATAATGACAAAAAAATACTAATTTGTGGATCTCCTGACTTTCCGTTGTGGCTGGTGTATTCTAGAAAATTTTCTTTACCCCTTGGTTTCGAGTGTGGTCCTAAAAAAATCTTCGTTCGAAGGGCAATTCACCCCTTCCCCTTAGCCCTACGCCATCAAGCTAAAGAGAATTGGGACACCCCTACCCCTTCACAGGAACGCGCAAAACGAGGGGTAAGAGGAAGGGCTAATTGGGATTGGGCTAATTGGGATTGGGCCTTATAATCACTCAGAAATAAAGGTACGTGATCTGTCACTGGGGTGGTACCTTTTTGAAAGGTACAAATTTGTACCTAAAAGGTCCATATTAATACCTAAAGGGTACATATTAGTCTACCTAAAAAGTAAAAAAATGTTCCTCTTGAAGTTTTTAGGTACTACTATATACTTTTGAGGTACCAATATAGACCATTCTATTACAAATGTGTACCACCCCAGTGACAGCACGCGTAGCTTTATTTCTGAGAGTGTACATTACATCCTGCATGGCTTGTTTTTTTGGGTGATAAAATACCTTTAATTCTTGGCCATAATCTACTTTTCCAAGTCTTTTGCAGTGACCTACTGTATATTATCATGTACTAAAAATTACAGCCATAATAGCAGATTGCTCTGAATGTCCAGACGCAATAAAGACACTTCAGTAGGAAATGATGCTACTGTAAAAACAAAAAAGAAAGACACCATCTGTTTTAAGTGCATTTAATATGCAGGATGTCACATTTTCATCAAGCATCCATCCACGCTACACAACGATGATCTACACTGATAACCAGAGCAACACAAAACAACCCTTGGTGAGCATAGAAATCTCTTAAAAAGCATTTAAAATAAATACCAAGTCAGAACAACATCATTAATCTACAGCAATACGAATGTCTGAATGTGTTAGATTTGGTGTATAGCTGTTGTTTTCCGTTTCATTTTGCCTTCTTGTATAGCAAATCTACTGAACTGAACAATGCTCACACTGTAAAAAAAAACTGTGAAGTTAATCAGTAGTAGATCATGTAAAGACTAGAATAGAGAGCATTTAAATAATTACAAAATAAAAGTATTAAAGTTTCACTAATTTACAATGTACTGCTTTAGGTGAGGAAAGCTAAACCAAGGCAAAATTCACAAGCAGGAAATATTCAAGCTCCCAACCATTCTTGTTCTTTGAGCCCCCAACAGAGGAACTAACTAGTATTCCTCATGTTCGCTAAAGTGAGTCTTTGGTTGTAAAATGGTCCCATCTCTGTTTTTCACTTTTAGTTTTTTTCTTTTTTACTGCCGCAGCAACAATTTAGGCATTTATGTATATACAAAAGTCTCAAAAAACAATGTGCAAAAAGAGAAATTATGCAAAACAGAAATTAGAAAAAGCACAAGTAGTAAAATATATTATGAATATTTACAGATCACATAGTCAGTATAAGCTGAAAATCACAGTTTGTAAAATCCTCTTTCATAGCTTGCCCTCTCTATAGGGTTATGCGTTTCTCTACTCCAGTCAGGGAAGGTGGAAGAGCTTGGAGGGTTAAAACTCAATATAATATCCATCCCGGCCTTCTCCCTTTAGAATTTAGTGCTGTTGCTAAAGCTGTCTGACATGATAATGTTCTTGTAGAAGTTGTCCGAGCGCACGGAGCAATAGCCCTTTACCTTGTCCAGGACCTGGTGTACGGGCAGGATGGATGAGGAAGGCTCTCCATCAGCAGGGCTGCATTTGGGACTGCTCTGATTGGAGGAGCTTTTACCTGCAAATATGCCACAATGCTTGAGTGAGAGACTGAATATACCTTTATGCTACTTGCAATTGAGTACTGATGTCAAAGTATCCATACAAGACAAATACAAATAAAATGATTTTAAAAATGTTTGCTGCCTCAATGGAAAAATTTATTCAACTTATGGTCACACACACAGATAAAAAGGGTGAGTCATTATTTGTCCATGCCATTCTGTTGGTTTTCCATGCCTTTATGCAGTTTTTAGGCAAAACATTCCAATACACATGCACCTTCGGTCACCTTTTATAAGAGTATGCATTCATCTGAACAAGTTAAGCAGATCAGTTCACGCCAAAATATAAATTTGGTGTTAATTTAGCCATTCTCACGCCATACCTGTCAACATTGGAATGTGAAAATAAGGGATACTTATCCACCACCCCCACCCCCACAAAAATATTTTTTTAAAAAGAAATAAAATATCCAAAAAAGAAATATATTCACATCTTTTCTTCTCTGTATAATTTAAATATTCTGATTAAAGAGCAGTGAATGAATCTCTCATTTAGATTTATTTTGGTTTGATTACATTAAATAACAGAGCTGTCACTTTAAAACTGCACAGATCTATAATGAAACCATTTGAATGTTTTCCTAACTGTTTATGCTCATTTAAGACAAAATTTGTTGTGTTTAAAAGAAAACCCAACAAGATCGACATGTCTAGGTGTTGTTATTATTATTATTCATTCATTCATTTATTTTCTTTTCGGCTTAGTCCCTTTATTAATCTGGGGTCGCCACAGCGGAATGAACCGCCATTAATATTAATATCATTATTATTATTATGATGATGTGTATATGTTTGTTCAAACACGCACCCAAAACCCAGTGTCCACTTGAGCTCAGCATTAAATCGCGTACGTACAGAATCCGCTTGGGAAACAGCGTCTTTTATCACTATGGAGAGCATCAGCTGACAGGCATGCATCTTTATATGAACTGACTGTTTTGAGGATTGCATAGGGGCAATGGCGCCTGTAATGAAAAGGAAATGAATCGCGCCGTTTTTATGTTTATTTCATGTTTATTTGTTTTTATGTTTGCTTCTATGCCTAAATATAATGAAAGCACAGAACCGATTCACAATAAAGAGCAAGGGCGGCCCCTGGTGGTTCGGCGGTATGGGTTGCATATAGGGAGGATCAGCTCTTCTCAGAAAGATAAAAAATACGGGAGAAATACGGGAAAATACCTTTACGGGATGACAGCGGGATAGAACTGTAAAATACGGGAGAATCCCGGGAAAAACAAGAGGGTTGACAGGTATGCCTCACGCCATCCAAGATTTTAAAAGACTCTGAAAGAGACTTGTAAGTTACAAATAAGCAAGGATCAGAGTTTTCAATAAATGTATTTTAATGTTCTACTGATTAATAAATACCTCCTAAATCTTGAATGGCGTAAAGGCAAATTAACAGCAATGTTTTTCATTTTTTGGTCAACGATCACTATAAGATCAAACCTCATTGGTTCTTGCAAAAGCTCAAATGTGCCAGATGACACACAGGAATAAACCTCATTGGTTTTCACTCATCAGGCAAGCATGCTTGAGCTTTTGTGACCAAGTATTAATGAAGGGTTTCTGCAGGTTTCAAATCAAATTGAACACTTTTTAGGATACTTTTATGAATTAAAATGTAGAATTACAGGGCTAAACACTTTACACAAGTGTTGAGATGGATTATAGGTGATTGAGTGTTGACCTGATTGGGTAGCTTTACTTGGACCTAGGGAAATTAAGACCTGCTTAAAATGATTTAAGACCTACAACATAAGTCTTCAGTGAATTTAAGACATAAATTTTGCTTTTGAAATTGAAGACATTTTAAGAATTTAAGACCCCGCGGACAACCTGAAATGATGAAAACACTTAGCTTATCATATGTGAATAAAACACTAGATTCAATCTGTGCATCACTTCAAAGGGGTGATCCAGAGTGTATTTTTAAGGTTTGCTTGTGTTCATAAGATGCAAAGCAATATGTGCTCATGCTTCATTTGTAGAAAATCCCTTTATTTTTTCATATCCTCCTGAGACCTCACCCATTGACTTGTGTCCTCTGTAGTGGACATTGTGTTTCCATGAATTTTCTTAGCTACTCTGTCAAGTCCTGTTGTACTATGCAGAGGACATCCTGGGCTTTCTAGTGATATGTCATTTGATTGGCTGGCATGCTAGAAACCACTTCTTACACTGCATCCAAAATGGCCGGCATACAAACAAGCACATTTTATGGGAAGGAGAGATGTATCTAAAATTTAGCTTTTTAAATGTTTTTTTACTATTATTATGACATATTTTTTTGTTTATTAAAGTGTCAGGAACAATACATTTAGCTTTCAAAGCTGTTAACTTGTTTGTTTCAAAATATCATCCTTTTTTAAATGTCCACTATAGTAGACATCAGGACCATCCTAATGTAATTAATGACTACATGTTGTAGGAGGCAGAACTGAAGCAGAGAGGATTCTTTATAAGATTGTTGAGCGACACTCTGACTTAGAGTCTGACAATCAGACAATTAGAGACAATTAGAGAATCACAATCAGTTTTAAATCGATTTTATGTTAAATTTGTTTTGGATTAACATCACTTCTTTTTTTTTTTTTTTTTTTTAGTTCGGCTCTCTTTCAGACTAAACTGTTTCAGGAATTTCAATACAAAAGGAAAAAATGGCTTTTGTTTAGTTTTTGCTACATTAATATTGGATTAATATCCCTTTACAGCCATATCCTGTACAGTTTTGTTGTCTGAGTTTGGCGGTCGTTTCAAACTAAAATGGTCCTGTGGTCCACTACAGTGGACATGCTGTAAAATTAAAAATAAAAACAAAATGTAAAAACTCTAAATTGTGGAATTTTTTTTAACCCAAAGGATGTAGAAAATCACAGAAAAAAAGGATTTTTTTTTTTTGGAAATTTGGGTTTCAGGAAGATATATCTTACTTTGATTATATACAGCTCCTTAGCTAACATGAAAACGACTGTCATATTTCCTAGTTCCTCCGGAAGCCATCCCTCAAAAGGCTCTGATTAGTCTACTAACACATTGTGCTGTGATTCGCAAATCAGCTCCACGTCACCAGGAAGCATCGCTGTTATAACATTACACCACATCTGGCCCCGCCCCTTCACTGCACAGGGTGAATGCAAGTAACCTGAAGGGTTTATGACATCATTAACCTGGATGTATTTTTTTTTGTAGTCCCCAAACTTCGTTCGGTGTAGGTTTTGTTTAGCTAACTCTGTAAAAGCCAATGTCTCCCTTTACATTGAACGTTGAGCGTATTACATTCAGAGATGTTGTTTATGTTCACACAGCTACATTACACATCAACTAACGTTTAAAATATGATATCATAGTGGACCACCCCTTTAAGTGATCATGTCTATTCTGAAACTAGATCTTACTGCTTCATTCATATAGATGTATTTTTTATCTTCTCATTAATATTTTGCTTTGTCAAAGTTTTGGGTAAACAGACTTTCAACAGAAGGATAGCAATCCCACAGAACTTGCTAAAAATATCTTCATTTCTGTTCTGTAGATGAAAAGATTTCACAGGGGTTTAGAAAGACATGAGGGTGAGTAAATTACACTTTCAGTTTTTCTGTGATATATAATGCGTGAATACAGATCACATATAATATATATATGAATATAAAACTGTATATGAATACAGTTTCACCTAATGACTTAAACAGCTCTAATAACTCTGAAAGCTCTACTCAGAATGGTGGGTTTTTGTATCCCAACATTGGGTCAAATATGGACAAACCCAACGTTTGGTTTATTTTTTTTTTTTTTAACTCAATGGTACTATTTGATATATCGTTCCATGTTTGACCAAACATTGAGATACAACAATCCAGCATTTTTAAAGTGTGGATAAATATATGCAATAATACAACTGATATAAACAGTTCTTTATGGATTTCTGGGGAGTCTAAAAGTACATAAATTGAATAATTACATGTATAGAGCTGTGTGGTTTAAACTGGCTTGAACTGCTTAAACAGTGACAGACTTACAAAACATATGCATATGATAAAATTTGGTTACATTTTGCAATGACCTCACAAATCACATGTTCTGAATTGTTGTACCTGATAAACTACATGATATATATGCTGTGACTATTGCAGATGTACACATTGGGATGCCTATGCTAAAACAATATATTGTGCAGTCTTGAATAATACTGGCTATAAAACCTAAAAAAAACTGTCAAATAAATCTGTATTTAACACACTATCACAATTTATTTCTATTTATGTCTTTGCAACTGCTGTAAAAAGTTTTTTTTTTTGCCTTTTATTTTTTGCTTGATATGCAAAATACAATACTAAAAAGTGATTATTTTTAATCTTAAAGGGAAAGTTCGCCAATAAATAAAACATTGACTCACCCTCATGTGGTTTCAAATCTTTTGAGTTTATTTCTTTCATTTGCTGAACACAAAAGAAGATGTTTTGAAGAATGTTGTGAAACAGTAACTACTGACAAATCCATTGCAGGAAAAACAAATACTATGGAAATTAATGGTTACCCATTTTCACCATTCTTCAAAATATCTTCTTTTGTGTTTGGCAGAAGAAAGAAACGCAAACAGGTATGTGACGTGTGAAAGGTGAGTAAATCCCTTCGAATGGCTCAATATCTTACAGTGACAAACAATCAACCAGATGACCCCAAGTAATGAGCAGCACCAATTACACAATTAAAAATCTAATCAGACAATGTTTTAATCTGTGATGTTAGGTGCATTATTAGTGTCAAACAGCATGTGCATATCATCCATCATCTGCATGGCCAGCATGTAGAGTGATCCTGCTGCGACCATGAGGTTTTACTGTTTATGGTTTTACATATTTTAGTGGCAGTCAGTGCAAGCTGGGTATTTTTCCCAGTGGGAACATTAACACTGCCAAACAAAAATAAAAAGAACAAAGGAGACAAACAACAACAGCCCACCGTGCGGAAAATTAGTGTCAAACAGAGTGCAAATGACATTCAGAACCCCTAAAAGACACTGTGCTAGCAACATTATTGTCACATGTCACCATTTCTGGGTCCAAACACTCTGTCAGATACCAAAAGTGAACAACAGATGGCACTAATACATGATATGACTAAACAGTGGTCATAAACAACTATTAAGAGAGTATTCTCAATTCAAATTTATAGATGTTCGGACCAGAAAACAGTATTTCATCCCAGCAAGCATTTTTTTGTGTGTCTAATAGATGTTTAAACATAGATAACTTGGCTAAAACTAGAGTGAATTTAGGCTTTCAGTGAAAATCTAATAGATGTTTAACACTACACTATAAAACCTAAAAAGTTAAGGTAGCTCAAACCATTAGGGGAAACCGATTGCTACAAACAATTTGAGTTCAAAAACTAATCCTAATGAGTACTGTGAACTTAATCCATTTGAGTAAACGAAGCAATTTGTGCACAGTACAACCCAATAAATGAAGAGAACTCAAACCAACTGAGTACTGCAAAACCCAATATGTTAAGGCAACTCAAACCATTTGAGGAAACCGATTGCTACAAACAATTTGAGTTAAAAAACTAATCTATATGAGTACTGTGAACTTACTCCATTTAAGCTGAAGTAAAGAGGTATTTAAGTAACTTTTACCTTCAACACTGAGTTCAAAACTCTTTTCAAATGAGTAGAATTAACTTTCAGTCAATTTTGAGTTAACTACACTCATTTCATTTCATAAAGTTGACTGTTGGGTTTTGCAGTGTATTCTTGTTAAAATTTAAACATTAAAAAACAATTATGCAATTATTTCTTAGATTTTTTCAGTTGTAATAATTAAATTATTATTATTATTATTATTATTATTATTATTATCGCTACTACTATTTTAAGTTTGACACATTTCATTTGATAAAGTTGAGTGTTGGGTTTTACAGTGTAGATAAACTAGTCATCAAATAGAAAGAAACGAATGACATGTGAAGTCTGTCTTAATCGTATTTGATGACTAGTTTAATTTTGGACTATTGTTACAGTAGACATCTATTAGAATTTCACTCGCAGCCCAAATTTAGCCTTGCTTTAGCAAAGATGTCTTTGCTTAGATGTCTATGAAAGAAAAAATAGCTTGGTGGGATACATCAAAATTTATAGGGATCGTTACCCAAAATAGAAAATTATAAATTACTAACCCTGATGTCGTTCTAACCCCCTGAGACCTTCGTTTATCTTTGGCACAGAATTAAGATACTTTGGATAAAAATCGAGAGCTCCCTCATCCCCTATAGACAGCAACAATCCTGACTCAAAATGCACGAAAGGTACTAAAAACATTTTCTTTATACCAATTCTCATATTATATGTCATAAAAAGTATTCGAAAATACCATTTCTTATGTCCTAAAACATGTTGAAAAGACTATGCCAAATGTTACCGGATGGTCTACTACTTCTGTTAAAAATTCAAAGTGAAGAACTGTCCATATTCCAACCACTAAAATTGTCCACAATACATTGCACAGTGGACATGAATTCGATTAGAACAACAATTGTGGGTAAAATTGTTAACAAACAAAAGATAACAAAGATTGCAGACAAAGGCTTTGGTACACAGCAATAAATTATTTTCTTACTTAGATTTTTGTCTTCTTTCAAGTCCAAATATCTAAAAACTCTTATATCAATAAGCATTTTCTAGGCAAGCAAAACATTTGTCTTGTTTTCAGAAATAATATGCCAATGTTAAGTGAGTTTTTTCTTGAAACAAGCGAAATAATCTGCCAATGGGGTAAGCAAAATAATCTTGTTTTTGCAGTATTTCTTAAAACAAGACAAAATGTTTTGCTTGTCTAGAAAATTCTTTCTGATTTAGGTATTTTTTTTAGATATTTGGACTTGAAACAAGACAAAAAAAATCTAAGAAAATTTTTTTTTTTGCCGTGTAAAGGTGCATGTAAAGCTTAATTAATATCTACTGGAAAATATTTAAATCACGTTTTACATGTTTTAATTCATCTGCAACAACAATGTGAAATTCTATAAAGGCGTGTTTGGACATTAACCTCTGAATGCATTATTATGCAAAGACTTTAATAAATATATAAAGAGATTTCTCTGCATGAATCACTTGTGAATGGCAGATTAACCTGCTGCTTAAATCTCCAAAAAGGAAGGTGATTAAATATAAAAGAATTGTGGCTGATGTGTCAAGATGATTGACGGCATGTAACTAAGCAACATAACGGTTTGTTAATTCGGTAGCAGTAAGTTTGCATATGCTTCACACAAAAAAAACATACTTTTAGGACTTTTAGTAGGCGAGTTGGGACGTAGCAATTGTCAAAACAGCCCATGTGTCTTTAAAAGTTCAATTGGAATATTATGAGGCTACACTAATACTTTTTTTGCATACATAAAACAAAAAAAAAACACATTTATTTAACAGTTTCTTCTCTTTCAAGAGTTTACACTTAGATAATGCTTGACAATATTAGCAGGTTTGGCATGCTGTCCCGGGAGAAAACCCTGAGCTCGGAGATAGATGAGCTCAATGAGCATTTAAATGGATACAAGATCAGGTAGCTCTCGAGAGCTCCCCCTGATTTGTTTGGCCTATTCCTTGATAAATAAAGACAGCTCTATAGGCAGCCAACCACAGCGGTGCAAACTCGCTTAGAGAAGCTCAATAGTAATGTACTTGTGACTGTTACTATTATTTTATTTAATTGTGTCTCATGTTTTTAGACTGTGGGGAAACCGGAGTACCCGTGGAAACCCACGCGAACACAGGGAGAACATGTAACCTCCACACAGAAATGCTGACTGGTCCAGTTAAGGACTTGAACCAGCAACCTTCTTGCTGTGGGGCAGCAGTGCTAGCCACTGAGCTGCCATGTCGCCTGATCCTAGAAATGAGGAGAAGGAAGAAAAGGTGGATTGGGGGTATTCTTCCCAAATGAAGACAGGGAGTAAAGTTAGGCTGGATATTTATGTTAGATTTGGAATAATCCGATTGGCTAGCTGATGATTACCGATAGGGACCAGCTGTAGTCAATCATATCACATGCTCCTCTCAAAATTAGTTTGTGAAACTTCACTTAGTGTCAGTATAGGGAGCGCATTCACGAGAGTGAGGTGCACAGATGTATTCCCTGGATGCCCAGCACATGATTTCCTGTTTGAAACAAGGCATCCAAGATAATATGTCAGCAGTGTGACATGCATTAACAGAACTGTGCTCTCATGAAAACAAAAGAAACAGCCGAATAAAGTCGTTGTATTTGTTTTATGAGCGCACAAAAGTATTATTTTAACTTCATAATATTCTAATTGAACAACTTAAGGCATATGGTTTGTTTTTAAGGATGTTTTTTGGTATTTTGTTGCTGTCTCTGGAGCTCTTGGATTTCATATAAAATATCTTAATTTGTTTCCCAAAGATAAACAAATGTTTCAGGGGTTTGGGTGAGTAATTAACAGTACAGTTTTTATTTTTGAGTGAACTAACCCTTGAACAAGCAGATAGTTCTGACAATGATAACCAGCAACAGTGTGTTTTCCTGTTCTTGAATGTCACTCCACAGCTTGGATTCAATCCAACAGACAACCATTCCATCACAACAGACACCTGATGAATTTTTTTTTTTTTTTTTTTTTTTGGGGGGGGGGGGGGGGTGGGGGGGGGTGGGGGGGGGGTCAAATAAGCATTCATGTGTTAGGAGTTAGACTAGGTATTAAGTCTAGAGCCGCTGGATTGAATTCAGTCTCTCCCAACAGGGGAAGCTGATCACATGAATAGAGGAAAGCAGTGTAAACTCAAGCTGGCTTATGTGGTTTTACCTCAGGAAGTCTCTCCATGGCATTATTGCAGGGTACTATCTATACCACAAACATAAATACAGACACACAGCACCACTGAGTCCAGGCGTACAGTCACACAACAAGTAACACAGTACAGCAAAGCACAAAGTAACACAAGGCATGAAGGGCAATACCATTACTAAAAATAGACAAGCATTACACATAAAAGCAATGTATTACTGAGAGCATGCTAATGAAAGCTTTCAAGCACTATTTGTGGTATCAAATAAAAGTTGTAATCTTAACCCTTTAGCGAGCAAGGTTTGGTACATATGACCGATGGAAAAAGAAAATATGCAGACCTTCATACACACACCGGCCACTTAATTAGGTACACTTGTACTCGTTAATGCAAATTTCTAATCAGCCAATCGCATGGCAGCAGCTCAATGCATTTAGGCATGTGGAAATGGTCCAGACGATCTGCTGCAGTTCAAGCCGTGCATCGGAATGGGAAAGAAAAGTGATTTAAGTAACTTTAAACGTGGCATGGTTGATGGTACCCGACGGGCTGGTCTGAGTATTTCAGAAATTGTTGATCTACTGGGATTTTCACGCACAACCATCTCTAGGGTTTACAGAGAATGGTCAGAAAAGAGAAAATATCCAGTGAGCTTACCAAAATTGGAAAATAGATGCCTGGAAAAACGTTGCCTAGTCTGATGAGTCTCGATTTCTGCTGCGACATTCGGATGGTAGGGTCAGAATTTGGTGTTAACAACATGAAAGCATGGACCTATCTTGCCTTGTATCAACGGTTCAGGTTGGTGATGGTGGTGGTGTACTGGTGTGGGGGATATTTTCTTGGCACACTGTGGGCCCATTAGTACAGCCTACTAGCCTATCTGAGTATTGTTGCTGAACATGTCCATCTCTTTATAACCACAGTGTACCCATCTTCTGATGGCTACTTCCAGCAGGATAATGTGCCATGTTGTAAAGCGCAAATAATCTCAGACTGGTTTCTCATTATATTGAGTTCACTGTACCCAAATGGCCTCCACAGTCATCAGATCTCAATCCAATAGAGCGCCTTTGGGATGTGGTGGAACAAGAGATTCACATCATGGATGTGCAGCCGACAAATCTGCATCACTGCATGATGCTATCATGTCAATATGGACCAAAATCTTTGAGGAATATTTCCAGTACCTTGTTGAATCAATGCCACAAAGGATTAAGGCAGTTCTGAAGGCAAAAGGGTGTCCAACCCAGTACTAGTAAGGTGCGCATAATAAAGTGGCCAGTGAGTGTATATACTAATATGTACTAATTTGGAGTTGGTAAGACAAAAGGTTTCTAGGGAATTATCTTAATTAAAAGTTAAAACAGCAATATTTTGAAATTAATAATAATAAAAATAACTTAATTCAGAATTAATAATAATACAATATTAGTTTTGTAATATTTTTCTACCTAAGGCACCATTCTCAATACATATTTCTTATTATTACTAATACTTGTAATAAAGTTCCATTCTTGCTGAATAAACATTATTTTAATCCAAAAAGAATAACAAATTTAACAAACCAAACTTTAGAACAGTTCTGTGCAATATGTCTTTTCTTTATTCATGACAGCATAATTGTGAAATGTGTAAAAAATGTATCACCTCTAGAACAAAATATACAAATATTAAAATATTAAAGAGATATTTTTAATCCATGATAGTACACTATGCAATTAGAAGTATATTTTTTGTGAAATGCCATGTTTAATTATAAATAAATGTATAAGTAAGTGTATATATACATCAAATAAATCAACAGTGTTGCCAGATTGGGGAGGTTTCCCACCTAATTGGGCGGTTTTGAATTTAATTTTGAGGGGTAAAAAAAAAATGCCATTGGCGGGATGACAAAATTTGGGCCGTTTTGAAACGTAAATTTAATATGCAACTTATTTAACAAAACGTAACGATGTGCTCCTACTCCATTCAGTTAGTAGTGACCAGTGCATAGCGCAAACCGCATGGGCAGTTAAACTCACAGTGGTTTATTATGACACCTTTATTGATAATTTTTTTTCCGATATTGACAGCAAGAACAAACATAGAAGCGCTGTCTGATTGACAAGCACCACCTAATAATGTTCAAAAGAATTTAAAACGCCAAATGGGACAAATTTATACCCTATTTCGAAAGTAAAACATACTCTAATAGGTAAGGTAATCTACACAATATTACGTGCAGTGTGTGGGTGAGAGGGGGCCAGTGTTTCGATATGATCCGGTTATGTTGTGGGTCTGTGACTGCTGGTGATGGTTGCTGTATGGTTAAACATTATGACAGCTAAAATAACTAGGTTAACCTTGATTTAATTTATTTAAAAATAAAGAAATTATTAAATAATAGTTTGGGCAGTTATTTGTGCGTTTGGGTGGGTTTTGGACAGCTTTTGGGCTGGAAAATGTCCGGTATATCTTGCAACACTGTATAAATCAAATATTAATGTGTGGTGTGCAAAATATTTCATTTTAAAGTATACAAAAACATTTATTTTAAATTAATGAAAACAGTTGTTTCTCTTCTTAAATTGACTAATTTATGTATCATAGGATTAATGAAAGCCGAATAATCTAACTCTAACAGTCCACATCATTACATCTGTGCTTACCTGCATTACTGTGCCTGGCAAACGGATTTAGTGTGGCTTTGGCTTTGGACGTCCAGTTGGCTGTAGTGGAGCCAAAGGAACTGGAGGAGAGGGACTTTCCCAGGTTATCAGAACTCACTTTCTTTGTATTATTAGTGGCAGTCTTGCTCCAGTCTGCAAAACACGGTTAAATGTTATCTATAACTACCAGCCAGCTTTTATCACACAGGTGTATCCCATGCATTAAGATACGGCACAATAAAATCTATGAATATTAGGTAATATACTGCAATTCCATCATCGGGAATACAGGACAGATAACTTTGTAAAAGGAAAGTTATGAAGGACTGGCATTCAATAAATAGCACTGCTGACATTTTTTTTTTCTGGTTTAATTGGATGTAAAAGTACAGCTAAGTCTCCTTTGGTCCTACATTTTATTAACAATAATTCTGTGATACTTGGGGCAAAAGAAAGTCTCCAAATCTGGGCTTTACTGAAACACATTCTGAGCGGAACTAAAGGTCTGAGGAATTCAGCACCTAAAACAATAAACATGAGAAACAACATCACTAAGAAAGGTTGCAAATTTAAAAATAATATACATATACATATATATATATATATATATATATATATATATATATATATATATATATATATATATATATATATATATATATATATATATACATACATACATATACATATATATATATATATATATATACATATACATATATATATATACATATACATATATATATATATACATATACATATATATATATATATATATATATATATATATATATATATATATATATATATATATATATATATATATATATATATACATACATACATACAAATACAACATTAGAATCTCAATGTTCCTGCATTCAAATCAGTCTATGATTCAAATATCCAATTTGAACTAATCAATTTAACTAAACTTCATCATGAAATGTGCTTAATCTCTTTAAACGATTCTGACATATGGTAGTTGACAAATTTTAAGGCGAAATTTGTAATGTAGAATACATTAAAATCAGTTAAGACCAATAAAAAAACAACAACAACTAGATTTACCTGAATTATCTGCCAAGCGTAACTTTCCACAGCACAAATATCTCCTCCATTGTTTCTGTACGTTTTCTTTCAGGGCACAGTGGAACACAAATATGAATAATCCTGTTGAAACAAACGAATAATACTTCTTAATCTTTAATGAACATGACCCCACACGCTATTTTCAATGCTCTAATGTTACACCGTCAGTTACCGTTTACAAGCGTACCAGTAATACCAAAGCGACCTCTAGTGGAACTACACGTTTATTCACTTAGACGCCTACAGGCCGAAATAGCTCAGTTGGGAGAGCGTTAGACTGAAGATCTAAAGGTCCCTGGTTCGATCCCGGGTTTCGGCAATTTATTATTATATGAGACAAGAATATCTGATTTTTGTTGTAGAAAGTATGGAAACGTATGAAAACATGACTTTTAAAAACTATGTACTTAAATGTATACTTATAAACCTTAAAAATCACAAAAAAAAAATAAACAAGTGAAAAAACCATGAAACCAACATGATAGATCTGAGTTTTTAACATGTTTTAGAACAGATTCACTCTTAACAGTACGCATTTACTAATTTGTATTATGTAGGTACATGTACAGTTTTTATCTTGTGGTTACAATTGACAATTGAATGCATACATTAGTCAGTACTGAAGCCAAATCTGGAGCTAATCTAACAAAATAGCTTACAACAAAAAACTTATTTTCAAAATGAGGTGTATTCATTTATGCTGAGCACTGTGTGTGTGTGTGTGTGTGTGTGTGTGTGTGTGTGTGTGTGTGTGTGTGTGTGTGTGTATATATTAAACTATATATTAACTACTAAATTAAATAATTAAATAAATTAAATAAAGGAAAATCAAGATAAACTAAAAATAAAAAATAAATAATTTTAGTTTAAATTTTGTAGTTTGTAATTTTTTTTCCAATATTTAGCTTGAATTTTTGTATTATTTATCTATTTCTAAATATGTTCGGTGACAAAAATATTATTTGAAAAAATATATATTTTTAATGAGTCTTTTTTGTTAAAATGAAATGGACTACAAATATGACCTTCACTGTTAAATGGATAAAAATATATTTGTTTTTAAAAAGGGGTGTACTTATTTATGAGCACTGTATGTATGTATGCATGTATGTATGTATGTATGTATGTATGTATGTATGTATGTATGTATGTATGTATGTATGTATGTATGTATGTATGTATGTATGTATGTATGTATATATGTATGTACGTTTTTAAAATGTTTTTGAATAGATTCACTTAACACTATGCATTTACTAATTAGTATGATGTCAAAAATGTAGGTACATCTTTTATCTTGTGGTTACAATTGACAAGCATTGTATTCAGTGCAAAAACACACTGTAAACATTTAGTAACATTTCAAATATTTAATTGTTTTTATGTTTACTCCAATAAATAAATTAATTAATTAATTTCAAACTAACAATATATATAATAGATTATAATTTATATAATAACTATTAAATAAATAAATGCATATATATATGTGTGTGTGTAAAAAAATAATTTTTTCAAAGGATTTCAAAGTGCAATTCAAATGCACTACAAATATTACTTTCACTGACAAATGGATAAAAATATATTCGTTTTCAATGGTATGAACACATAAAGTGATTCCATGGTGTCTTTTCATTAACAAGATACTCGTGTAAGACAGTGTACCAACCCTGCAGTGAGTTGAAAATGGTGAAGAGGTACATGAAGGCCAGACTGACTGGACCCCAGGCAAAAAACGCAAAGCCCCAGGTCATACCCAACAGGAACGTCAGGCTGACCACACTGCGCAGGTTACGTAAGATATCCTCTCGCAGTGTCCGGTTGCTGCGCTTGCCATTACGTCCACAGATCTGGATCATTACCACAATGAACATGGCAACATTCATCAGGAAGATTAAGGAGAAGTAGGCCACACACGTCACGTAGAATACCACTGGGCTGAGAATCCAACAACTGCAGAAATAAACCAGAAATACCAATAGAATGAGAATAATGCAGTAAAACTTCATTTCCAAGGAAATCCAGAATTAAAAATACTGGACTTTAGCATTAAAGAGGTAATTAACTGTGAAATATAAAATAGCTTGACCTTTAGACATAAGAGTACATGGAAACACTTTAGTTTAAGTCACAATTCATGCTATTAACTACTGTCTTATTACCTGCCTATTATTAAAGTATTAACTTGTTGTGTTTTTTTTCTTTTGCTAGTGCTGGGCCACCCACTAGATGGCGCTCTTGTTTGAAGGTTTGCATAGATATATACACTAGATATCGCATAGGGACCCTGAGCATGCGTCAATAGCGCCGCCACATTGGTACAGGGCTTCTAGGACAAACGTCATTCAACCGCACTAGTCAAGACAGTGTGCCAATGTGAAGATGCTGGACTTTAGCGCTGTGTTTGCGTTGTAGTAACGAGCAAACAAAGAAAACAAAGCACAAAGGCATCACATTTCATAGGTAAGATTTAGTTTTTTATGTTTTTGTATGTTATGAACTTTTGTGCTTAAAAAGTAGTTATTGATGATAATACAGTCTCTTGCTGCATTCACCATAAGGCAAACTAGCACCAACTCACACTAAATTCTAGACTTATGCTAGTTTTGTTGAATAAAATAAGCAAACTATGTTATGAAATATGACAAGAAGATGCTGCCGTGCTAGAAACTTGTATTATTGTCAGCTAAGTGAACGAGTCGTTCATAACGGAGATTCATTCACAAACGGATCGCTCCCTCCGTCAGAATGAGAAGTGAAAGCAGGAGAGGGGGTGTGTTTCAGGACATGGATTAGATCAAATTAAACAGGGAAGGAGGGTAATGCATTTCCATGCACACAAACACTAATTTTTTGTCAGGAATGCCCGTGCGGTCACATCCATCAATGTAGAAAAGTGATGTAAAATTATAATATTTCGTAATTAAAAAAAATATTTGCATACTGACCACCGGGGAAAACTCCCGATCATATATGTGTATATGTGTATTTCTCTGGCTTTGGATGGCCACAGTCCTCCGCTTCACCTTGGTCCCGCATTCATTTCAAAGGAGCGCTACCCTGTACTAAAATGGCGGCTCTATTGACGCATTCGTTCTAATAGACAATAGCAGGGTAGGCGACATCTAGTGTATATATCTATGGAAGGTTTGTAGGTTGGAGTGCATTACTGCTGTGTCGCGTTGTTGGTGATGAGTAGGGGAGAGCAGGGCACAAAGTAACACTTTTTGGTTTTGGATAAATAATGAACAAAGTAATGGGGTTAGACAAACCCTATTTTTTTACCAACAACACACAAGCCTTTCCTACAAATGAGCACTAAAATTATGATCGCCGGACTTATGGTTTCTGTGCAGTATTGCCAAAAGTGCCAGCAGTAAAAATGTTACTATTGACCCCACCTGTGGGGCAAGTTGTAACAGACAGCGGGTTAGTTGTAACACATGTTTAAAAAGGCGGATTTCACACAATTCATTTAAATTCAGCTTATTTTAAATAGTAGCTATATTTCCTCAGTAATTGGCTCATTTTGTTTTATTTTACATAGCACAGTATGTTTATTTATTTATCTATTGGATAAACACATTTGAATTTATTTGCATTATTATCCATTATTATATTGCATTTATTTGCATTATTAACAACAAAATATTTTTTTTCCATTTAAAAAATATTTTTTATTAAAAACATTTTAATGTAAAAAGTTCTCAACATTACACTCAAAATTCAAAAATTAGTTTTGTTGGTTTAATTGAGATTCAACAGTGTCTGGCTTAATTGTAACACCCTGTTACAACTAACCCCGCTGTGTGGTCTTTTCCTCAAAACTGGCTAACAGTCACTGTGTGTTTTTTTACATCTTTCAAAATGGTTCCATCTTTTAGCCTAGAAGACAGTAATCACCACAATATAAGATTTTACATACATACTTTCACAGATTTTCACTCTTCCTCCAGCACCAGACCTTTTAGTTTTTTGAAATATTTATTTGTTTTAAATTTGTTAATTATATTTTTGTAGTTCCTGAGCATTTTATCAAATTGAAAGCCTACAGTCCATGAGAGTGGTACGACTCGGCATGTTGTAGTTTGAAAAAAATCCACTACACTGAAAAGCAGCATGGCATCACTTCACTCCAGACACAAACATACAGTAAGCCACATTTACAATGTTTTATTCTGATTTATTGATATGCTTGCCAATATTTCATAGATTGTGTGTAAAAAAAAGAGGGATTGCACTCACTAATTAATGTTGACATTTTTTTGTAACATTGCAAGATTTAGATCAGGATTTTTTCAAATATGTCCATCTTAAATCTTGTATGTACAAGGATGTACAATGGGTTCAAGATCTGTTACTGAAATTAAATCTCCAGTAACCCTGACTGAACTTTTTTATTTATAAAAAGCCATATTGACGTACTAATTCATTGCTGAAACAATTTCATATGCAGAATATACAGATGTTGAAGTTATTGAGCATATAGCAGATGGAAATATCTCAGATGTGGACATTATGTGAAGTGATGAGGAAGATGAAGATACAATTTTTTAAAAATGAGATGCAATCTATACAACAAAAACCTGAAAATTAAAATGTCACAATGTTAATGTTTGTGGTTTTGAAAATAAATTTCAAGATTATACCAGAAATCATGTATGCTTTTTTTGTATTTTATGTTGGTATAATATTCGGAAGTACAACTGTTCTGACCTGATGTACATTGAAATGGACAAACAGTATATATACTTAAAGCATAGGTCTTATGGTGCTTTCACACTAGCACTTTTGGTCCGCACCTGGGTTCGCTTGACATCAGAGTACGGTACTTTAGCTAGTATGAATACAATCGTACCAAATAACGGAAGCGAACCACCGACTGTACAACCAAATATTGTTTTCATAACGTTCATTTGCGTATGTGTGTGTGTCTATGTTTCACGTACTGTACCTTGGTGACAAGCGGCACTGAGACAGGGCAATCACAGTGATAATGTTTGCTTGTTTCCTCCAAAAACAGCTCCTGCAGACATCGCTTTATGTTCTGAATATTTATAATATTTTCGCGGCAGATGAGTGCAAGTCGTTTTCTGTACAGTATGTCCAAAAGCAAAAGATTCAGTAAAAGCAGAATGACTGCGATGTGCGTACATCTTTACATTTTGGCGATTTGCTTTTGTGTCCGTCACCTAGCAAAAGCTGTATACACAACCGCAGCTCAACGACGCAGGCGTACCGGGGTTCAGAAGGAAAAAAAGACAGTGTGAATACAAACCAACCAAGAAGGTGGCAAGGTGGGACTATTGAACTTGGGTACAGTCCAGGCAATTGAACCAAGTATGAAAGCACTCTCAAACTCAATTCCTGGAGGGCCACAGCTCTGCACAGTTTTGCTCCAACCCTAATCAGACACACCTGATCCAACTAATCAAGGTGTTCAAGACTACTCTTAAACACCTTGATTAGTTGGATCAGCTATGTTAGAATAGGGTTGGAGCAAAACTGTGCAGAGCTGTGGCCCTCCAGGATTTGAGTTTGAGACTTTTGCCGAGTTTAGACTGCATGATTTTAGCCCTGATTTTGACTCGCCGACAGGTTTTGAGAAATCGCAGACAAATGCCTGAAATCACAGGCAAATTGGTGCTCGTTCACGCGAGTGACAATCACACAGTATGAACAATCAAGTACGCAATATGAGTGAATCGATGATGAGTCGCTGACGCCCATGAGATATTTGGCATGCTAAATATCTGGAGCTGTCGGCGATTCAAATCATGCCGTGTGAAATGTGTTCTGGTTAAAAATAACATCCGCGATCACCTACAGCCAATGAGAGCGCAGCATTCACTAGTGTGGGTACCTGCAGGCCAGCAGGAGTCTGGGGGAGAAGTTAAAAGCGCTCATTTTCAGTTTATTTGGACCCAAGAAATGTAGGAAAAACTAGTGAAAATTTGGCAGGAGCACTGTGATCACAATCAGGTCGAAAAGTTAAAAAAAAGTCGAGGAGAATTGCTATTGCTCTTTAAAATCCAGGTGAGCAACATAAGTACATTTTCTAAAGCTTAAAGCCTTCTTTTTCCATTATGTAGTTAATAACAAAAGATATACTTTGTGACCTTGCATTGTTTCCATGTCACTTCTTGCGTTTGTTTGGTTATGAGACGTAGTTTGGACAAAGTTGTGGGTGATTCTTTCTATTTTAAAGTCATGCAATGTGAACTCTCCTGTCGCCGATCCATCCTAGTGTAAACACAGCACCGACAGAATGCTAGCCCAGATAGTCATGTAGTGTAAAAACATCCATGACACGACTACTTTGAAAATCATGCAGTCTGAATTCAGCATTAAAGGGTGTTGAATTTTTATTATTATAATTTGGTCTCATTTATAGGAGCCTCAAGAGCTGTGAAAACGTAAACTTGGAGCATAATTTGGGTCTGAAGGGGTTAATAAATATTACATTTCTTTAATAAATTTTCATATTTTTAATTATTTAATTGATTGCGTGGGCTCTTGTTTATGTTACAGGCTGTCCAGAGCCGGATAGTTTGTTATTCTGCATCCTTATCCTACCCAATACCTAAACCCAACTTACTAACTATTAATAAACAGCTAATTAGTAGTTTATTAACCTAGTGGTGTTGGTTAATGGTTTGTTAATACTGTGACCATGTACTAATTGTGACCGTGTGAAACCGGAAGTGTTACCAAAGTCATTGTATTATAAGTTTTAAAATTCAAATCTTTCTCTTTAAGGTGATTGAACACCCAGTCTCATTTTTGTTGTCAGAAATTTTCCCATGTTAAAAACATTACATAACTGAACCTCAGAGAACACTACAAAATAATCCAAAAGCGTAGTTCATGTCCCATTTAACTTTCAGCGAATGGTCAGTTTGAACTTCATGAGCAATACTTACAATTCCGATGTTCTCTGTCCATCCTCTCCTTTTCCGTAGTAATTTTTCCCATACGAATCTTTGCTCACAGCCAACACAATTCCAACAATTGCAGCAGGGACACCTGAAAAACAACCAGATCTTCTAACTACTTTGTTCAGCGATTCCTTCACAGAAATCGCAAACTAAATTGAATCGTAGAACAAAGAAAAATATAAACAAAACATATTATTGAGGTATTTACCCCATCCCACTATGCAAAACTTGAGGATGTATCTCCGAATGTAGGTGTTGAAGACCTTGACCAGGGCAATGTACATGTGGATGGACTCTAATCCCATCCAGGTGAAGGAAGTGAGAAGGAAAAAATGCAGAAACACAGCCACGGTCACACACAGCTCCTTAATTTCATAAGAGGCTAACCAGCCATCCAGAAGAAACACCATGTTGAGGAAGAGCAGCGATGTGCTGAGATTCATCAAGATCTTGGAGGGATAATCTCGCCGCAGCTTCCTACAGATTTATGTCAAAGAAAACAATGAGGTTATATTGGAGCGTTTGCCATGTACACCATTGTTCCAAAGTTTGAGGCTTGTTGTATTTTGCATGTATACTATTTTAAACTTTAATATTTTGTTTTTTAGGATTCTGTGATAACGGATTTTCAAAAGAACAACATTTATTTAAAATATAACATTGTCATTCTTTATCACATGAATACCTGCAGAATAGAAATATACATTACTTCTTAATACATTTTAAATACCTGGACTATAAAAATAGCAACAATGTGTTTTTATGATAAATAAGTATAGATTAAAGAGTAAGGGTGTATGCTGAAAACACAATCCTGGAATTGTGAGCGAGCAGAACTGAACAGAGAGTGTCAGAACAGAGATTCTTGGAAAGCCCTGAGTAAGAAAATAAAAAATAGCTTGACCTTTTGACATAAGAGGTCATTGTAATATAAAAACGTCATTTAACTTTCGAAATTAATTCTTTAAGGTAATTGAAGACAAATTCAGAAATACAAACACCCAGATTTACAGCTACAGATTTCTGACAAAGAAAACAATGAGTTTGCAATTATAACGGTCCGTTTGTCATCTACATTACTGTTCCAAAATTTGGGGCTTGTTGTATTTTGCATGTATAATATTTTAAATGTTAATATTTTTTATTTAATTAGCTTTTTACCAGGATTCAGTGATGGTAGATTTTTAAAAGGACAACATTTATTTAAAATATAACAATTCAAAGTCTTCATTATTTATCAGATTAATACTTACTTGCAGAATAGAAATACAGTTGAAGTCAGAATTATTCGCCCCCCCCTTTAATTAATTTTTTTATTTTTTAAATATTTCCCAAATTATGTTTAACAGAGCTAAGACATTTTCACAGTATGTCTGATAATATTGTTTCTTCTGGAGAAAGTGTTATTTGTTTTATTTCAGCTAGAATAAAAGCAGATTAAATTTTTTTAAGGTCAAAATTATTAGCCCCTTCCACTAATTTTTGTTGATAGTCTACAGAGCAAACCACTGTTATACAATAACTTGCCTGATTACCCTAACCTGCCTAGTTAACCTAATTAACCTAGTTAAGCCTTTAAATGTCACTTTAAGCTGTATAGAAGTGTCTTGAAAAATATCTAGTAAAATATTATGTACTGTCATCATGGCAAAGATAATATAAATCAGTTATTAAAAATGAGTTATTAAAACTACAGTATTATGTTCAGAAAAGTGTTGAAAAAAATCTTCTCTCTGTTAAACAGAAAACGGGGAAAAAAATGAACAGGGGGGATAATAATTCAGGGGAGCTAATAATTCTGACTTCAACTGTATATATTTTTTAGAAAACATTTTAAAAATCAGGACCATGTATTTTTATGGTAAATTAGTATGGCTTAAAGAGTAATGGTGTATGCTAAAAACACAATCCGGGAATCGTGAGCGAGCAGAACTGCACAGAGTGTCAGAAATGTGATTCTTGGAAAGCTCTGAGTAAGAAAATAATGAAAAAAAAAACAAAAAAGTAGTTTGACCTTTTGGCGTAAGAGGTCATTGTAATATAAAAACATCATTTAACTTTCGAAATTCTTTAAGGTAATTAAACACCCAGTCAGAAATACAAATCTTTCTCTTTAAGGAAATTGAACACCAATATTACAGATTTACAGCTACAGATTTATAAAAAAGAAAACAATGAGTTTGCATTTATAACGGTCTGTTTGCCATGTACATTATTGTTTTAAAAAATTTGGGGCTTGTTGTATTTTGCATGTATATTATTTTAAATGTTAATATTTTTATTTAATAAGCTTTTTATCAGGATTCTGTGATAGTAGATTTTTAAAAGGACAACATTTATTTAAAATATAACTATTCAAAGTCTTAATTCTTTATCAGATTATTACTTACTTGCAGAATAGAAATATACACTTCTTTACAATACATTTTAAAAATCATGACCATAATAAAAGCAACAAGGTGTTTTTATGGTAAATTAGTATGGCTTAAAGAGTAAAGATGTTTGCTGAAAACACAATCTGGGAATCATGAGTGAGCAGAACTGAATAGTGATTCTTGGAAAGCCCTGAGTAAGACTTCACTCTGTTTTCCTTAGTGGGTAAGTAAAAGTAAGCTATTCTAATCAGTGGCGGCCCATTCAACAGGCAATACGGGTGGTCGCTACGCACTGCCCTTCATGAAGGGCCCCATGGACACCTCCCTTAACTTATTTATTGTAACCATTTCTCAGTATGTGTTCTTATCTGTTCTTGGATTCTCATGAAACATCATCACTTGTCACTGAAGTACTTTTGCATACCCAAGTTCACATCTTGCCAAGTACCGCTTAAATCCCCAATGTGTCTTCAATCCCTCCCTGTGCTGACCCCTTTATTAAATATGCATTAAGAGGTGACTTGATGTGAACCTATGACAGACAGGTGGAGTAAACGGCACAAGAGAAAACCCATAACATATAAAAAGTAAATACGTTTTTGAGGTGATTTTAAACTTAAATTAACGGGATCTCACCTCTTTATAGTTGTTAAAGCTGATTTACAATTAATCTTGTGTAGAATATATACCTAATTTCAAATCTAAGCCATGCACATTGATGCTATTTTTAATTGTAAATTAATTCAACCCAAATATATACTAGGCTATACATGTGCAATGTATTTATTTGATGCACATTTTACTTATTTAATTTTTATTTTTTGTGATTCATGTATATCTAATTTTTTAAGCATCCAACATCCACAGTCATTTGCAATACTTTACAACACATTGCAGTACTACTTACAAAATTACTTGTGTAAATATGACAAAAAAGGTTTTATACATGTATCACATACACATTTATACACTTAAATAATGAAATTGTGTTTTTTGGGGCTTTCTCCTCACTGTTTTTAGACAATTTGGCCCAATTTTCATGATCTTGCTTAGGGCGCTATATCCCTAAGGGGGGGCATTGAATGTAATGAATTGCTTTTCTTTTCCATATATGTTTTTGCCTGTTCTAGTCAGAAAAATGCTGAAAGTCACTCACTCAAAAGCGATGTACGTGAGCAGTGTCGCCGCTGAAAAAATGGCCGAGATCCCACAGCCGATGTAGGTAATAAAGGTAAGTACCCTGTTGTTCTTCTCATCTATCTGTGAAGCAGATCCAGAGATGTCCTAAAACACAAAAGTAAGCGTTATCTAATAATGCCATTTATCAGACTGCTTTATTAGTATTTATTACACACTCTCTGAATATTTCATTCTCATTGGTCAGTCAGTAGGGTTTTGATATCCCTTGATAAATGCTGATAACGCCAACTCATCCAGGTAAGTGAAGTCAGCACTCTACACTTTACATTTGGTGAACTAATAAAATATTAAAGTTCAAATAAGTATTATTTAGAATTATTCATTCAATTTTTATTCAAATGAAGCTGCTGCAATTGTGTGTCTCTGTTAAAGTTACTAATTATTAAATTATGGACTACTTCAATGCTGTTTCTCTGATTTCTGTGACCATTTTTTGCACACTTAAATGGACTATAAGATGACAAACATGTAAGATAAAACTGCTTAATCTGAAATTAAAATATCTTGTCCTGTAATTATTTATATGGTGAAAATCCATGTAAAAATGGTGTGACTATCGTATTCCTTAATTGAGCATCTACAGTAGTTTTAACACTTACTAGTAACTTCTTTCATCATGGATGATTTGCGTTTATTGATATATGAATACAGCAGTGTGACTCAATTGAATACTTTGCACCCAATTAGTTTACAAATGTCAGAAGCAGCAGTGTTAAAACGGCATAATGAATATCCATCTGGGGTGCGTTTCCCAAACAACGACGTAACTCGCGGCTGAACTATCATAGTGCGTTGCATCGTTTGGCAAAAAAACGATGTAGTGACTAGTGTTTCCCAAAACCGGTAGTTTCTCTGTCGCAGATCCATCGCTTGAACCACGTTAGTTATAACGTAAAACGCCCATAATGATGCTCTAAACGGGGTGGAGTAATTTCTTTAGAGAACAACCTCATCATTTCTTTGTGCAAATTATATTGTTTTACACAAACACGCATTTCAAATAAAATCCAATATTAGTTTTGGTAAAAACATGCACTCGTTTTCCATATTATTTAAAATATAAGTAAATGGCACATATAGGGCCAATGTTTGCTTTACTAATATTATTGAGAAGTTGAGCATTACATATTCTATTCTAAAACATAAAATCACTAACAAAAGCTAACACTATTCTAATATCATATATAAATCATATAAATAAATAAATAAATAAATAATGAGGCGATTTATTATAAATATATTTACTTTAATAATAATATTAATAATGATGATGATGATTATTATTATTATTATCATTATTATTATTTAGGATATTGTTTATTTATTTAAAAAAAAAAAAAATTGACACATGCAAACCACAGCAGAAATTTCTAACCAACAGACCCATGTCATATACAGCAGAGAAACGTAATAAATAACCCACTATAAAATAAAAGAATTAACGTATGCTATGTTTTTTATTTTCACAAGCTTTGGAGACGTTACATAATTTCCGTTTTTAAATATACCTATAGCTTTCGCCACGAGGCTGTGTTCAAAATGATATGAATGTTTTCAAAGCGCACTGCGAAGGGATCACAATTGTAAGCATGAAGATCGCTAAAACTGAACTGTAAAAATACTTTGAAAGCAAATTACAGCTAAGAGAGATGACCTTAATGCTTTTTTATTTTTAATAATTCCAACTTTGAATGTTAGAATGTTCTAAATGAATAGGGCATAGGGGGGATAAGTGGGAATAGAACACAGCCAGGAACTATGCTTCTAACTACAGCTCCAGAGGTGTCGTTTCAAGTGCTCAGGTTTGCGACGCAGTTTGCGAATGTTCGTTGGAGCGATGGATTTGGGAAACAGCAAATCAACGAACTATGTTTGTAACGACAGAACTTGCGACCTTAGTTGGCCTAACGATGGTTTTGGTAAACGCACCCCTGGTTGATATATAAATATACTGTATATAGTATTTACCCCATAAACAGATTTTGCACAATGACATTAATAGTACATCTAACCATAAAAAAATAAAGTACAGAACAAGTAAAGTATTGAACAAGTGAAGGTTCCGAGAAGGGGTGGGGATATTGATAGACTTTAATTACAGAGGGAAGCGTTTTACATTTACACATTGAATACTTTATCTCTGAGAGGTTTAAATTTGGATTTTGATCTAAAATCCTTTGTGTTAGTGTATTTATATCCTATACTGTTGTATACTAAATATATGTGTACACAATCTTTTTTTCCCCTTGGTTCACTGGCCTTGTGGTTGATTGATGTGATTATTTTTTTGCAGGTGTGATGCACTGAATTTATACATTGAATACTCTGTCTCCGAGTAAGTTAAAATTTGTATTTGTATTTTAAATCTTTTGTGTAATGGTATGTATCTCATATTGTCATATGTATATTCTTGTATGCAAATGTGCCTGTTTACTGGCTTGTTGGCTGATTGTGATGATTGACTGCAGGTGTAATGTGTAGAGCTGTTTCTTGAGTACTCCCATTTATATTGTTTTACCTGATGAAGACCTTGTCGAAACGTTGTGAGTGATATTAAAGACTTTTGAGAGCTAAAGTGGCAGTGTACCGATTTTCTTTTGATTTTTTGCTACAGTGTTTATTTTTGATCGAGCACCTGTCTTCGAGATTTTTTAGATGTGCGCACATTTCTGTTTTTTGCTAACCTGTGTTTATTCCCATTATTGAAATTTGGCCCAGTGCAACGTTTTCCCGGTAAATATGGTATAAGTGTAAGAAGTCCTGATAGCTTCAGTTCTACACTATTGTATAGCGAAGCCCCAAATAATTTGGCCCTGTCTGTTTCAGACGTGGTTGACATATACCGTAAGACACACACTGACATTGCCTCAGTCTGTCATACTGGCTTAATGCATGAAACCACTGTTGGGTCATTTTGCTGCCAATCCCAAAAATCTCACCATTAGAATGCCAAAGTGTGTGAGGTGATTACACAAGCAGACTGTCCTGTTGCTGTTGGAGTCTGGACCGACCTCGCAGCCTTCGCTGTTCCAGCCCCCTGAGTAATCTAATGGAGACCAATGGATATTACATGATTACTGTAAGCCAGCATGCACAGCCTCCTGTGGGACTGTTTTAATGCTATAGAGTGACCAAATATATCATTTCTCTTTCTCTTACTTTGGAGGTGGAAATCCCAAAACACACAAAGAGGCTTTGGATCTTTCTGGAGAGACAGATACATTAAGATATGTTAGATATAATAACTTTTGTAGTTAGCGTGGACAAATCATTTATTGAAATGTCTGCTTTAAAATTTCATTGATGAGAAGGTCAAACTTGATCAAATGAGTTTTTTACTATAATTAAAATGTACTGTTTTCTGTCAAAACTCTTCAGTTTAAACGCTGAAAAGCAATTTGTTTTAACAGAGAATAACACTAACACATCCATATTTTGTGCAATACTGTATTTAACACTATCTCTTCATTTTCAATCACTGTTTAGTATTATATCAATACTTCATTCATATTTCAAATTTTGTGTAATTATATTTTTATGCATATGAAAACTCACTAGTCAATTACTGTGCAATATTTGATCTTATTTCTTTCTTTTTTGCACTGTAATGATTGCACTAATTTCGTTGTACTAAGTACTCAGTACATAGTACAATGACAAAGTATCTTGAATATTGATAGAACTGTACACAATCTTAAAAATAAAGCTATCAGAATGCACCAAACAGGTTTTTTGTACAGTTTATAAATACTTTACATTTTTTAAAGAACATTTTCCTTCATAAAATACATTTTGTGGAATGAAAAGATGCTCTATTGGTGTTAAAGGATCTTTGTGAAACCATCAAGCTCAATAAAAAAATCTTTTTAAAAATACACCTTTACTAACAAAATATGAATACCTGATACTCTAAATGTGCAATCTCTATCCTGACAGGATCCTGCAGGTTTTTGATGGTGAAGTTGCCAACACTGCTGGCCACAACATAGCTGTTCAACGTCATGCCATTGTTTTGATGATCCTAAAAAGAGATCAAACAAAGTGTCAAGACAAACCTGCTTGTGTTTTAGGTTGAGTAAGACACATGTAAAATAATTCCTCAATCTTTTTGTTTCATATAAATCTGTAATTTTTGTAAGTGTGGGCAGATTATATGACTTTTGTTAGCTGTACACTGTTAACAATTTTTGTAAATTACACAGTATTTAACTGTAATATGAACTGTATTTTACTGTAGGACAGTTCCAGTATGTTACTGTATTTTAAAGTGGCATTGTGAAAATTACTGTATATTTTACAGTAAAATGTACATAAAATACTGTAAATACATATACAGCAAAATAAATGTAAATACAGTATTTTTGCTGTAATTGATCTACAGTAAGTTACTGACGATCTGCTGCAGAATTTAGGAAAGTGTTAACAGTGTAGGTAATTTAAAAAAAAAATGCTAGTGTTGGGTGAAGAACATATAATTAGATACATATGTTAATCAAATTAATGACACACCATTCAAAAGTCTGGAGGATGGAAACTTTTTTGTACAATTAGTGATGAGAAAAGTTGCATAATATTTTTGTGGAAAAAAAACAGCAATACATTTTTCAGAAGTTTTTGATGAGCAGAGGTGACCTTATAATTTTTATTTAAAAAGGGCCAAAAATCAAGCTTGACTGAAAGCCATTGCGCAAAAGTAAATGCTGAATTATATGCAATGATACTGTATTAAAATTATCACATTCAATATATATTTAAATACAAAAGGGCAAAAAGGCTAACAAGGAAACAAGGGGGAGGAGTTAATTTATTACTCTGGCAACTAACAAGAGTAACCATGGTGGTAAACGAGCTGTGGCACTGAGAACTGTGAGGTGAACCATTGTGAAACAATGCAAAACACAACACAAAGGGCAACCCGAGACTTTGACAATTAGTATGTTTACATGGACAACAATATTCTGATATAAACACAATTAAGATTATGAATAGTATTAAGACTGACTAAGAATCTACCATGTAAACAGAAATCTCTGATAACTTTAATCCAGCTTAAGTCATACTAGAAGTAAACAGAAATCGAACTAAGATGTAGAGTATTGCTACTTTAGGTGCATTACTGTATTGCAGTGTAAAAACCTATCCAAAGTAATCACAGTTTTAGTGTTGTGTATACGGTGGCAGAGAGAGCTTAACGTGCTGCAGCTTAAGAAAACACAGGTAATTACAAAAAAACTGCAGCAAATTAAGTAAAGATCGTCATCAGTTTGACAGCACACATGCTGCAAATCGTCATTTTAAAAACATGCTGCATTTTCACACAACGCAAACAATTAATAAAACACGCTGCGTTTTCTCACAACACAAACACAGCGTAACACAAGGCAAATGTTTCAAGGGGACCCAAAAACGTGACGTGACTATTGCTCAGTGAAATTGTAAGTTTGAAAGGTGAGTAATTTGTTTTTTTATTTTAATATTCCGATTCTTGTGTCTTTAGTATTTATTGGCCTAAATTACCATAACCTAAATAGCTGGGTCCGTCATGTTTTAGGGTCTCCTTGAAACATTTCCATTCCGTTGTGTGAAAATGCTGCACGTTTTTTTAAAAATGTGTTTGTGTTGTGACGATTTGGAGTTTTCTTAAATTGCAGCATGTTAAGCTCTCTTGGCCACCATATGTGTAGGACTTTTCAACAAATTTTACCACAAGATGTAACATCCAAAACTCCATATGGTACCATAACAAACTGCATGTTGATATGGATGAGGTAACATGCTCTGTAAACATAAGTTTATTAAGTGTACTTAATTGAAATGTGCACACTCAATAAATCAATAATTCATTTACTTAATTCAATTAAGTAATTTTAACTTTATTGTTTTAAGTATTCATTTCTTACTAATATATTAAAAATATTCCTTACTTGTACTGAGTGTCATTTACTTAGTCCATTTAAGTTTTGTTGACTTAAATGGATCTGTTAGTAGAGTTTTACAATTATATTTATACAGAAACCTCTGTAAATTTGAACATAACACAACATTAAAGTCTAAATCATGTCTCCCTATGTTGTGTAAAAAAAATACACAATACTTAATTGTTTACATTCATTTTTTAGTCTGATACAAAGCATGGAAAAAATCTGCATGGTTAGGTTAACTCATTCAGTCTAAGTTCAGTCTAATACAATCAAATTTTGAGTTCACGTAACTTGATGATATTAAGTACAATCAACTTCCCCAGGAACTCATTTCATTTCTTTAATTGTACTGCTTGATTTTAAAGTGTGAACATAAGGAGGAGCCATTAATTGATCTATGTACTATAATATGTAAAAGCAAGTCAGGTAAACAACCTTTATTATAATATTGTCTTATTCAAAATAAGGTAAATAGATTACTGAAGTCCATATAAATGTAGCCTGTGTTAACATCATTTTAATGTTGAGTACATTCTGGGAAGTTAGTTTACTCAGTACTGACAGAAAACATCCAGAGATAATTTAACATACCATCAACGATCCAAAGCGCTATTGACAAAAAAATATCAATCAGAATTGTCAATTTTATTTTGTTCTCCCCCCATTTTTAAGTGAATAAACCACAAAATACATCAAAAATAGTATTTAGAGAGAGAGAAAAAAACTTGATGCTCACCTGAAAGAGCCCCGTCCTGCCGAAGAACATGAAGTTGATTCTGGACACTTTCTCAATTTGTGAAAGACTCAGGTTTTGCAGCAGTGTTGGAGGCAGAGTGACCACAGCCAATGCATTATGCGCCTCCGAGTCAAAATCAATCTGTGAAGAAAACAATACTTGATGTCATGATAATATTTGTCCAAAAAGTTAAATAAATGACCGCACATTGAATGGGGGAGTTGCTCATGAGTAACAAACACAGCGATGTACTCTGTTTCAGTAACAACGATAACATCTCTTTGGTGTATTTTCCAAACTATAAGAGCTACCCAGACATAAATAATAAGGGAGAGGAGAGTTGACTGCATCTGAAGAACTTAATGTGCCCTCTCCCAGAATCAATCAAAAGACCTCAAGGAAAACAAAAAAAAAAAAAAAAATAGACTGAAAAAGCATCTGGCTGTAAAAAATATTATGTTTCCCTGGAGAAATAATAAGAAAAGACTAACCAAAAACTTTCAGGTGATATTTAAACTGTTGTTATGCTTGCATATTTATTCAATCATTCATTTTTCCTTCGGCTTAGTCCCTTTATTTATCAGGGGTCACTATAGTGGAATGAACCCCCAACTTATTCAGCATGTTTTACGCAGTGGATACCCTTCTATACGCAACCCCAACTCAATACTGGGGAAACACCTATACACTCTCACATTCACACACATACACTATTTAGCTTATTCAGTTCACCTGTAGCGCATGTCTTTGTACCGCTTGCATATTTAATTCTTTAAAATACCTTAAAAATTTTTATGATTGATTTAAACTTCTAAATACATACAAAAACATCACTAAATACAACAATTTAGTGTTGAAATCATGTTTAAAATACAGAAAAAACTCTTCAAAAATATACATTCTCACAGGAGCAACTGAGAATAGAGAAAATGTGTCCCTTTCGGAGTCACTCTACAATGTTGCTTTTTCCTCCCACAGATTTTCCAGGAACTGCTGGCTCTTAATCAATGGGTGGGCACGGTCCATACATGTCA
This sequence comes from Danio kyathit, assembly GCA_903798195.1. Taxonomy (NCBI): domain Eukaryota; kingdom Metazoa; phylum Chordata; class Actinopteri; order Cypriniformes; family Danionidae; genus Danio; species Danio kyathit. The sequence goes on along the minus strand of LR812538.1, from coordinate 42,637,416 downwards.
CCTCTCATTACGCTACTTTAATTGCTGAAAATCACTTTAAAACTTTACATTTAAAATGTTTGGGCAGCAAAAAGACAGCTAAAATGTTTGGGCAGCCCACTTAAGGAAGTCTTAAGCAACATTTATCTCTAATGCATATTCAAATATAAACCAAAAATGCACCCAATTAAGCAGGAACACACTTACAAATGTGTGTGAGAGGCATTTACCTGAGGGTCTGTTGTGTTTGTGGCTATAAAGGCACTTAAAGTGCTGCCGTTAAAATTGCTTGTGTCGAGGGCAGAAACTCCTACAACCAGATTTTTGGACGAGATGGTCAGTGAGGGTCCATCAAACTCAATCTTCTGCACCAGTTCATCCACTGCTTTGAGAGCTCTGTACCAAGACACATGACGATTATATTTTAATCAGTTAAAATATTGAAAATTATTTCATTGAAAATACAAGACTCTGCATTTAGATTAATATGATACAGACATTTCTGAGAGAGTCAAACAATATAAATAATTTGAAGGACACTAAAAGAGCCAGGAAGTATCAGCAAGGCCCTGTCTTAAATGGATAGTTCACGCAAAACTGAAATTTATTTACCTATTCTTTACTTGTTCCAAACCTTTATGATGCGTGCAGGTGTTGTAGTGATGTCCAATTTCTTAGGGGTACATTTAGAAGCCCTTCCCCTTCACACTCTGTTTCAAGAGTCAAGGTAAAGGAGCAGGGGTACAAAAATAGAATAGAAATAGAATAGAAAATAGAAAGTTCACAAAAAAATTAAGTCGTTCTAAACTCATGAATTTCTTTCTTCGGTTGAACACAAAACATGATACTCTGAAAAATGTTGGAAAAAAGCAGCCATTGACAGCCATAGTAGAAATCAAAAATTTGATGGAAGTCAATAGCCCCTTTCAAACAGTGATGCCTGTAAATATCCGGAAAATTTCCGCAACGACTTTACCGGTATTTTCAAATAAGCTCTGTTCATACAGGCAAGGATGTTCCGGATTATTTCTGGAAAGACCATTCACACATCAATTCCGAAATACAGATAAATTCTGACATCATTAACCAGAAATGACCTCTAAACGACTGCGCTTGCATTTGTAAACATTTAACTACATTACAAACTCTGTGGATGGATAAGCATTGTGAACAACTTCAATGAAAACATATAGAGAAACACTTTCGCATGTTAAGATGTACATATTATGTGTGTCAAGCAACTGAAGGAAGCAGAGCTTGAAGGTAAACCAACAGCGGTTTATCATAAGCATTTTATCGATAATTTTAAAATTATTTTTGGCATTAGGAAGGAACATACTGTAGAACCGTTATCTGACTAAAATCTAGCAGCTAAATGTGTCTGGAAAAATATTCAAAGGCTTTTATTTTCATAAACAGCGCGGATGTGAATGTGTCTGAGTGTTCTCACATCTCACGTCAGCGTGTTTTAGACGTGAATGCGCTCTTTCTGGCAATTTTCCTCCTGTGTTTACACAGCGCAGCATTCCAGCAAATTACCGGTAATGTTACAACTTCTTTTTCCGGAAAATTGCTGGAACGAATTTACCGGTATTTTCAAAAGGGCCTGTTCTAACATACAGTACGTTCCGGAAAATTGCCGCTAATTTTCCAGAAAGGTCTGTATGTGTGAAAGAGGCTAATGGCTATCGATGGAAGTCAATGGCTATTTTTTGTTCCTACAAAAAATTATCCTATGTGTTTAACAGAAACTCAAACAGGTTTGGAACAAGTGGAAAATATGTGAATGATAATAGAATTTTCATTTTTGGGCGAACTACTCCTTTAATATGGAAAGGTATAATGATAGACATGATAACTGGCAACTGATAATGTGATATTCATTAAAGGTTCTTAAAGAGCCCCTAGTATGGGTTTTTGAAAATGACCTTCTATGTAGTGTGTAACACAGCTCTAAGTGAAGTGAAATATCCAGCTAAGGCTTAAATCTGAAAGTGGACAGTGTTTAAAACTATTGATTCATCTATAAAAAAGAGTCGACTCATAGTGGCTCGAATGAATCGTCTTGATAACGAGTCTTTAGCTGTTTCGGCGTGACGTGGATACGAAACATAAGCCCCGCCCAATTGCTCTCAAACCTGGGAAAATTTAAACCTGCTGTCCCGCCCACTAACACAGCAGCAAAGACAAAGAGGAAGATAAACAGATCCTGAAGTCATGAGTCATGAAGACGCTGTGCTTAGCTGGATAGTATTGGAAGTTTGAGGGAAAGTTTGTGTTATATTCTCTACCCAAAGATAAAGCTGTGAAGAGTCAGTGGGTGAGGTTTGTTTTTGCAAAAAAGGAAGGATCAGAAAAGACTACTGATGTATGAGACTTTGACAGAGCTACACAGGAACTATCAATACACAGGATTAGTATTAGGATTAGTTTCTTCCTCCATTTTGTAATGAGGGTTGGTGATCGTTGGGAAAAGCAGAGCACAGGTAAGCCCTGAGAACATTTAACAGTTATACATATCGCGACTAAAACCACGCTAAAAACGTGATGTATGCCGCTTTCTTTGCGGATTTAAACGTGTTTTTGAGCTTGCAATCCTGTAGTTTGTCATTGCTTTGGCTACCGTCAGCTGTTCTTACACACGTGCGGCGGTCAAGGTTCAGGATAGTTCAGCTTTTGCCGCTGTGTGGATTAATACTGAATGTGTGTTATTGTTAATAATAGAGCAATATGCTGGTGTTTAACTGCACTGCTTTATTGCACTCATGCACACACAAGAAATCCGGGAGACTGGGGGAAAGTGAGGACCGGGAGGGAAGGGGTGGGTGTTACGGATGAAAGTGAGAACCGGGGGAGTTCGCAGACGTCGCCCTCACTATTCTATGGACGCGCAGACCCTGATAACACTAGTGAGAACCGGGTACTGTGTACTATGGTGTTAGTAACTAATGTGAAGTTGTTTCTTTAATATACATTCTATGTATTCTGTTTTTGCATGTTTCTGTTAAGGACTTTTATTTGTGTGTTGTGTCCTCTGAGGAGGAGGGTAATGTGTGTGTCTGTGTCTGTGCGTGTGTGAAAAAAGAGCAGGTAGAGCAGTGTTGCCAGATTGGCCGGTTTCCCATTCAATTGGACTGTTTTTAACACGATTGTGCGGGTATAAACACTTATCGTGTTTTTCGCGACCGTCACAACCGTGTTTTCCAGATGACTGGGCGAGTTTTTTTGCATTTCGGTGGGTTTTGTATAGTTTTTGGGCTGGAATCAGTCAGCTACATCTGGCAACACTGAGGTAAAGTGTGACGGGCTAGGAGACTCGTGTCGATCTCCTCCCCAGTTCTTGAGTTTTGCTCAATAAAATAATTAGTCGTCAGTATTTTCAAGTCCATCGTCTGTATTTACATTCACCCACTGCCGAAATCCACGCCTTTCACTAATATGAAGCGTGTATGCACTCTGACTACTTCTATATTGTTGATAAGCTGTGCTGGGTATTTCACTCTGTCTCACGCTGAAGACTGTCAGTGTCGACCAATCGCAACAGGCTGTCATCGGTCCAATCAGCGCAGATTATCTTCGAGCTAAGGAGGGGTTTGGGAACAAATGAATCGCTGAACGATTCATATGGGAGTCGCTGGGATAATTAGGTAAAAATAAATGCATATTATAAGACCATAAAAGTGTTTTTTGACCTTGCATGCATGTTAGACTGTTGTTGGAGACCCTTACAACCAAAATATGACCCTATTTAATGTATAATAGGGGCTCTTTAAATGAATGTACTCAATTTTCGAAAGTCCTACAAATTCAAACATACGTCTCTGAGGCATCCTTCTGAGCATCCTCTGAGCTGACCATGACGTTAGAAATGATGGTGACCACAGTGCTGGCCAGGGTGGCGTTGATTTTGGCTATGTTCACCAGCTCCATCACCTTGGTAACAACCTGTGTCAGTTCCTCCTTGGACAGCCCATTATTACTGATATCGGCAAGCTGCACAGCCACATCCATCGCGTTCTCTGTTGGATTTAAACTAAGCATTAATAATGTAAGTTTAGATTTCAGAGCCATGTGTAAAGTGTGCATTCAGATCCAACCTTGTGAAACAGTAATGCTGGTTATATTAGTGCAGTTTCCACGGTCAGGCAGGGCCCAAAATGATGTATAATTATCCTGGTTAATCATGCTTAAGAGAGGAAAAAACAAATACAAAAATATTGAACTGATTACTGGAGCACAGATGCTAGAACATAATAACAGAATGTAATGCTTCAGTTAGTAGATTATTCCTATTTACATCTAGATCAGAAGATGTCAACATCTACTCACCAAGTTCTGGATGCATTTCGATCTTTGTAAGGGAAACAGGGCACATACTGGGTGACTGTGGGTCTGCTCTCTGGCCATCTATAGTGGACTGGGAACTCATCTGCCTGGCAATTTTCTGAGGAAAAGCAAAAACAGCATTCTGTTAGAAATGTTGTTTGCCCATTGTGACGTTTTAGCACTTTTAAGGTTTGATCATTTAGGCTACAACTCCTTAACTGTCACGCCACTTTGTGAGTTCACACTTGAACATGATATACTGTATGATACAGTATATATGCATATGATATATTTAAATTTGTTAAGATGAGGTCAGGTTCACTCATTCATTAATTTTCCTTCGGCTTAGTCCCTTTATTCATCAGGGGTCACCACAGCAAAATGAAACACCAACTTATCCAGTATATGTTTTACAATGCAGATACCCTTCTAGGAGAAACCCAGTACTGGGAAACATCCATACAAACTCATTCACACACACACACATACACTACGGCCAATTTAGCTTATTCAATTCACCTATAGCAGGTCTTTGGACTGTGGGGAAAACCGGAGATATAATATATATACATATATTGTACACTACACAAAAATAATAATTCAAAAAGAAAAGTTAATTTGTTTCTAATCACTGACTTATTAAACAGTAATAACCTGAATAGTTTGTGTATGTGTGTGTATACTGTGTGTGTGTGTGTGTGTGTGTGTATATATATATATATATATATATATATATATATATATATATATATATATATATATATATATATATATATGCACAGTGCTCAGCATATATGAGTATATCCCTCACAAATCTATCTTTTAAATTCATATTTTTAATAGGAAGCTATACAATATAATAATTGTGCATATACATTAGATTAGTCAGTACTGAAGCCAAATCTGGAGCTTATCTAACAAGATAACTTGGTACACTAGTTTGGGTGTACTAGTTTGGGTTAACTAGTACACCCAAATTAATATGTTATAGAAAAATATTAAATAGAAATTTTACAAAAAGAGAAAAAATCAAAAGGGATTTTTTTTTGAAAAATTTAGTTGAAATTTTGTAGGTTGTATTTTTTTTTATTTATTTTTTACTTGAATTTAATTGTATTATTTTTTAATTTCTAAATATGTTTGGTGACTAAAATATTATTTTAATAAATATATCTGTTTAATAAATCTGTTTTGTTTAAAAGCACCATAATACATGGCCTATATTCATAGAAAAGGATTAAAATATTCATTTTCAAAATAGGGAAATGGATAACTCAATTATGAGTTATATATGAGCATAACTCAGTTATGCTGAGCACTACTGTATATATTTCAGCTTTAATGACTACAACATTCACCCTAATAGGTATCAAGACAAATACAACATCACATATATTTAAGAAGAGATCAGTAATATTAATTTGGGTAACACTTTATTTTGATGGTCCATTTGAGTATTAGTAGACTCTCAGCTTAATATCTGTTGATACTGACATTTAACAATCCTTCAACAGACATTTAACTGACTATAAGAAACTTTGCAAGTACACGTCAACTTACACTAACCCTAACCCCAACCCTAACCCCAACCTAACAACCTACTTATAATCTACTGAGAATTAGTTGCAATGTATCTTAAATTCAACTAACGGACCATCAAAATAAAGTGTGACCTTAATTTGCATTCATTAATATTAATTCACCTTTAAACATGAAAAATATAACTTTTTTTAAACAATATCCAAGCGATAATACATAACATTCATGGTTTGTCTCTGTAAAGCATGCCATACCCATTAAGTTCACGGTAACACTGTCTAAAGTCAAGCCATTTCCAATTGCAGGGGCACTTCTCAGCATGCTCTCAATCTCCACCTCTGCCAGATTCACATCAGTGGTATTCTTGTACACCAGTAGCGCCAGGTAGGTTTGTCTTTGAAAATGCAATATCACATCAACAACAAAAAAAAAATTAGGAGGCAGATAGATTAGTAAAAAGAAATGAATATACATATAAATAGGCACTTTATTTTGATGGTCCATTTGTTGAATTTAAGTTACATTGCATCTACATGCCAACTAATTCTCATTAGATTACAAGTAGACTGTTAGGTTAGGGTTAGTGTAAGTTGACATGTACTTGGAAAGTTTCGTATCGTCAGTTAAATGTCTGTTGAAGGAGCAGTATCAACAAATATTAAGCAGACAGTCAACTAACACTCAAATGGACCATCAAAATAAAGCGTTACCAAATACGCTAATGAAATATTTTTATAATAAAAATATAAATAAATAGTCTGAAATGTTTTACCGTGTGGTTGTGGTTCTTGAGAGAACAGTGCTAAGCTGAAGACTAAAAAATCAAATTGTAAAAATCATTAGTTAAAAGAAAAATGAATGTTTACTGATATAATTTGATTTCAAAAAGAATCATACCTGACGCCATCAACATAAACTCTGTACATCCAGTTCTGAAATGTCTGATTGAGCTGTAAAACACCAGAAAACAAGTCAATGAATGCATTTGTGTAATAATGCAAGGGATTTTCATTAACTACTATAACACCCATTTAAAATGTTAACAGTAAAAGAAAACAAATATATAACAAACGTATAAAAATATACCCATTGAGATATCATCGCCGTAGCATCTCTATCTGGAGTTTGTTCATCAGTAACCACAAGGGATGATCTGTAGAAAATATCCTCTGTAATAGGAGATAAAGACATTTTTAGTTACACATCAAAAAAGTACTTACTTCATTTGCTTTACTTCTGTGATGCATAGCAGTAGTCTACTTCTTGGTAATTACCAAACAAATGTGATCTTAAAATCAATCTTCTACTGTAAATCAAATCAACGCAAAGTCTTATAAAAACAAGCTCAGTATAGAGGATTTGCCATTAATTACAATCTCAGTACATGAAGCAATGCATTTTGAGAGCTACTGCTATGCTGCACTTCTATCACAAGATGGCTCTCTTGTATCTTGAGTTGTTAGTGCTGGACTACTTTATGATGCAGTACTACACCATGCCAAGGCTTTCTTAGGAGACTCCAGATATAATAACATTCCAAAACCGACTTCACAAATTGAAAATATGAGACAGCTTCTTAAGATAGCACACTGTACTTTCAATCCACACAAGGAGTCTCTCGTAAAATTGTCAGAGAGCAAATCCTTCTTGAAGTAAAACTAAAATGGTCAAGGTGAAATAAATGATTAATTATGGCAGTCTCCTAAGAAGGAAGAATGATATAAATCTGGATAATTACAAGAGAGCTATGCACTCGATCTGAGTGAGCAAATCAGTACACTAAGAGGGCTGAAAATCAATGATTGTCAGAACTGGCTATGGTTAATATACTCTAGTAAATCAAATAGAATCAAAAATTAAAATCTGCACAGCAAGAAGACCCCAATTTCCCCTCACAATTGGGTAACCATCATTCTACGATTCACTCAGTTGCTCAGAAAGTCAGGATTCAGTAATAAAAGAAACTATTTCTTTTTCTAAGGTCTAGATTGTTATTGGAAAACATACTGTTCCCGGCTGAAAGTCCACACAGACATGTAATATGAAAGGGAGCTTTACATGGACATGGGGTCAGTTCATTGGGGTCTGTAGTGGTCCCATTGGTGGCACCAGCGTGCACCGAGCCAAAACTTGGGATGACTCCATTGGCTGGGGTGTCGGCTGTGCCATTTGTTGGGACAAAAGGCTGGTCATCAATAGCTGGAGTCGGATGCGTCTTGGTATCTGTGGTGGCGGGTTGAACAACGAGCACATTGTGGCTGTGGCTGGAGGGGTTTGCTGATTCATTCTTGGCCCAAAATGGCCACTTTGTTGTTGAAGAGTGGACATGTTTAGCATCCAGCAGGTCTTCACTGTAGCTGCTTGAGATGTCTATTGATTTGGATGGTTGAAAGACTGAAATGGAGGCAGTCGATTCAAGTACTGATGGCATGCTGCTTATAGAGGTGTGAAATTGATGAAGAGGAGTGTTTGGTTGTGTATGAGATGACAGATCTGCATAAGCCATAGTTATTAGCAAATGAGGTTGAGTGTGGAATGATCCAATTGTGTGCATATCTGTTCTAAACAATTCATAGTCTTGAATAGTGTTTGAAATCAGCTTTTTCTTAAATGACTTAGAGGCATGTGGGATATTCAGAGTTGTTTTCAAGGGCCATGTGGTAGGGATGGCTTCAATGTATTTGTGGGTTGTACTTCTTATTCGACTGTATGCGCTAGAAATATTAAATCTATCATGGTAAACCTTCTCTTTAGACTGGGAAGGAAAGACATTGCCTGGTTCTATGAAGTTAGAAATGTCCATTGTCTCTGACTGATATCTGAATTTGGTTTCATAAGGTGAGGCCTCATCTGGTCTATGGTTTCTTATTGAATTGAGGAAATGTGAGGGAAATATTTCAGTTGATGAAATTTGGGAACTTTCCCTGTCAGCTGTGGTGTTGGCTGACCATGTCGATGTGACCATGCCATGTACAGAGTCCAAAATGTCGAGGGAGGGCAAACTGGGAGATATATCAATCCTCTCCGCTTTAGTTTGGGCATCTGAATTAACGGGCCAAGACTGAGAGCCTCTCCGTTCATCTGTCAGGGCCACCACAGAACTGTTTGGTAATTCTGAACTAGCACTGACAGAAATATGAGGCATATGTGACAAGTTCCTCAGATCAACCTCAGAAGGATTAACATCGCCTTGCCTGCTTAAGCCTCTGAAAAGGGTCTCTGGCAATCTGTGTATAAGCGACGGCTCCAGCGCCAGAGGTGAATCTAATTTGGACCAGCTGCCGTCTACTGACGTAGAAATGCCACCTGCGATGCTTGGGTACAAAGTAAAAACCCTAGAATTTGGGAATTGGCTGGAGTGAACGACTTGAGGGTTTTCAGAGAGGATAAACTGATTGTTCATTGAGGGTAAAACCGGGTCAGTGTTGTTTTTGGGATCTGAGATGAAGAGAATTTGGGCTGAGCCAGGTGTCAGAGATGGGAAAACATCAGTGTGCGGCAAGGAAGACAACGGACTGGGTCTGATGGCCTGTGTCATTAAGGAGTCACTTTGAACCCCTTCAGTAGGCATTGAACTCTGAGGCTCAATAAGAGTGGCAGCGCTGTGGGTTGAATCCATAAGCAGTTCAGCCACTGGCTCGACACTATGAGAGGGGGAGAGAGAGAAGCTAACAAGTGTCTCTGTTGTGAGGGTATAGCTGCCTTGAGGAGTGAGAGGGCTCGCTGCCAAAGGCTCTATGAGTAAAATAGTTTGATTGGGGAGATAGTCGAAAGAGCTCTGTTGGGAGGGTGATGAAAAAAGAGAAGGGGTGGTATCGGTTAGACTATAATCAGTTTCTGACAAGTTTGTCCTGCCGTAACCTTTTGCTGAAGTTTCCAGCTGGTCATGTGTAGCCATTGTGGACTTTTTCTGATCATGCTGCACATCTTTAACGGTGTCCTTGGTGGCAGTTTCCTTCGACAGGCCCCAGGCCACGGTGCTTGTTAGCTTTATATCCACAAGGTGTGTGGGCGACCACTCTGGCGTTGCTGCTGTTTGGCCAGGGAGACTCTTGAGCTCAGACTGGATCATTTGCACACCTGTTACTCCCGGACTCATGGCGGAAGAAGGGATAAGTGTCCAGCTGCTGTCTGTCTCCAGCCGCTCTGAGACCTGTGCCAACTCTGACATAGCCCAGGGTAAACTAAGGTCTGAGTGACTTTCTAAATGTTCCTGTTTGCTAACAGCCTGTCTCACCGGTCCAAAACTTGTAGTGTTGACAGTAGGCACACTTTCTATTTCTAGGAAAGACATGTTGTGGGGGGTGGCAGGGGCCAAGCTTTCATCCAGGGAGTAGGTGGAATCAAAGTCAAACAGGCTGAAGACATCATCATCATCCAAGTCGATGTCATAAAAAAACGCCTCTGGGCCAAAACCAGATGGGTAATCGAGTATCTCGGTGATGTTTTTGTCACTGTCACTCACAACCACTTGGGGAGCTAGTGGCTTATTCTTACGATTACTGAGTGACGCCACCTGGAAAGACTCAAAGTCTTCAGTCTGATTGTGAGCGTCTGGTTGCCATGGAGGGTTCACCTGGGAATAGGCCGGCCTCATGCTTGTGGAGTCTGTTTTCTTGGCAACGGAGGTCATTGTGGATGTTTTCAGCCAGTGGGATTCATTCGTCATGCTTATTGTCGGTGGGGAAGGCGGCTTGGTCAGATGGATGACGGGACGTTTGTGTGGCCGAGTGATGGCAGCTTCTACTTTCTTCCTCACGGGCCAGATGAGGGGTGTGGAGATGAAGCCGAGTGATGTTTTGGGGCCCCTGGGTGCAGGAGCAACAAGAGGCCTAGCAGGGGGAGAGCTAGTGGATGGAGTCTCAGCGTGAGGAGTAAACCGCAGTAGTGACCACAAAAATGCAGCCCTCTCTTTTTCTGCTCCGGCTCAAGTATTTAGCAGAGGATCCCGGATTTGGTAAAAATGAAGAGGTCAGAGCAGGCTATTATTTATCTTTGCAGATATAAAAAATGAAGAGGTCAGAGCAGGCTATTACTTATCTTTGCAGACACATAATATAACAAAACACAACAGTATACAGGAAAATCAAGTGTAGACACAATATAGAAGTTAACACAAGGATTGTTTGGAATAGATAAAGCACAAACATAATCCAAAGGGTAACACCTAAGTGAGGACTAGTGTAAGAAAGGTTTACAGCAGAAACACAGGTTAAGGATTTCAGGAAGTCTGTCTGGAAGCAATATTGATGTTAACACATAGGGGAATGTAGAAAGATAATATTAGAATCACAAATGAGCCATTAATTCGTTTCTCTAAATGAACTGGCAGTGAAGGTAAGGGACTATGAATATAAATTACATTATATTAAATAATGCGCTGCCAGGAATGATTTTGAACTGAACAGATTCAGGAAATTAAATAATATGCGATGAAAGAGATCTGACTTGAAACAAAAAAAAAAGATACAAAAACCTTTGACGATTCTGACAGATATATACTATAGTAGATGTCTACATAATAATACTTTCACAGGTTTCTAATACAGGAGACACCAAAAATATAAGCAAAATGGTCTGTACTCATTCAATTAATTCTTAACATCCTTTTAAGTACTGTATATAAAACCTAAATAAATTAAGATATGGCTCCTTTCATCTGCACCCAGAAAATTTCCAAGCAATAAACCAATTGTTTAATTCCTTTTCCCTTTCAGAAAAAGCAACAGTAGCATCCCCTGGTAAGCAGAAGCAAGCCATGTGTAACGTGAGATAACAGGTTTGGCTTACCATTGGTTTTGCGGATGGACAGAGGTGAGTTAGTAGCAGCAGCTGCAGATGAGGGAATGGATTAAGTGACTGGTGGATGGTTTGGGTGATCAAACAAACACAGAGTAAAAGCTTGAGGTACACGAGACAAGACCCATATAACGCCATGCAATTGTTCTTCTGTTTAGTTACATTTGTTTAATTGTATACTTTTTTTTGACCCATTAAATATATCTGCCAAGCCTGTTTCACTATTTCATCAAGATTTTTCATATATTTGTGACCCTGAACAACAAAACTTAAGTCTTAAGTTGCGCGGATTTATTTGTAGAAATTGTCAAATATGTCAAATTTACATTGTATGGGTCATAATTATTGCTATTTCTTTCTAAAATCATAAGAATATTAAGTAAAAAACATTTTAATTAAATATATTTTGCGATTATGCCACTGTAGATATATCAAAACTATTTAAAAGGTTTTTTACTCAGTATGTTGAGAAAATAGTGTTGTTTATTTAACCCTTAGCATTTCAGATTTTCAATAGCTGTATCTCAGCTGAATATTATCTTGTTCGGACAAACTATAAAACATTATAAAGCATATTTCTACATGTGTATATGTATTCAAGCAGGACAAGGCCGGATCTGATGTCCTGTGCATCTAAATGCAATGTCTCACGACATTGGGGTACAACGTCAATCAAAATGCATCGTCTCACGACATTAGGGTACAACGTCAATCTGACATTGTACCCCAATGTCGTGAGACGTTGCATTTTGATTGGAAATGAAAATCAGGTTGACGTCAGAACCCAATGTCAGGCCCACATCAATGTCCATTGTCAGATAGACATTGCATCTTGGTTACTTTCCAACGCAACCTAAAAAAAAAATATATATTAACGTCGAAGCTTGACGTTGTGTGGATGTTACCAATATGACATCTATCAGACGTTGGATTTTGGTTGCCATACCTGACGAATAAATGTCAGTATTTGACGTCAATATGACGTTGGTTTAAGATGTTGGCTCGACGTTGGATTTTGGTCACTTTCTAACACAACCTAAAATCAACTAAATGTCAACGTCATTTAACATCATTATTGGACGTCAAAAAAACATTGTCCTTAGATGCTGGCGACCTAAATCTAACCTAATATCAGCGTCTTATAAAGTTGTGTGTCTGCTGGGATAAATCCCAATTTCTGAAAGTTGACACTTATGATAGTTTTTGTGGTCCAGGGTCACATTTAGTCTGACAGAACTTTAAATAAAGGTAAATCAGTTCAAATAATCAGATCTTGAAAGCATATAAGCAAATTATAGACAAGATTTAGCAAGCTGGATAATAAAATTGGTTTATCAATAAATCTTCTGCAGAACTGATATCTTACCAGGTTGGATGGGTGGCAGGTTAGATGTAGTTGGTACTAATGATAGTACACACAGACATGTTTAAAGTTTGGTTAGTAGGTAAATATAAAACAGCACGAATGCACATTAATGGCTCAGTGAAAAGAAGTTTGGTACTCAATAAGTGTTAGCTTACCAGTAGTTGTTGTTTTAGCAATAGCAGTAGTAGTTGTTGTTTTAGCACTAGTAGCTGTTGGTGTTTCTGTATGAGCACTAGTAGTTGTTGTTTTAACAGTAGTAGTTGGTGTGAGTAGAGCTAAAGAGGCAGAGCCGTGCACACGCATTAGTGAGGGCATTTATCATACCTCATTAAAAGAGAAAATAAAACTGTAGGAAACCTAGAAATGTGCTTACCAGTTGTGGTTAGAGGCATGCTAAAAGTAGATGGGTGTAAAATAGTAGTAGTAAGAGCTGATAAAAAAAATCAGAGAGATGATAAGTTTTATATGCATCCATCTTTAAAGTTCAAAAATAAAGTTTAGTTTATTTAATCTTCTTTTTAAAAAAGTTTGACTTGGAATATGCTGGTGAAAAAATAAGGAATAAGTGTTTAGCAGATGGCACGACTTAACATAAGGATGGATAATTTGATTTTGGATACACTATTCCTCACTTAACTAGCATCTGTTTAAATGAAGACACTGTCCCAACATTATTTGATGCCAGAACAGAAGAAATAAAGAGGAAAAAACAGAAAAAAGACTTTAGAAAGGAATGAATACAGCCTACTAACTTTTAATTCAATGGTAAACACAACAGAAATTAGCATTTCAACCAGACAAATCAAGCAATATATATTCAATAAATACTGTATATATACTGTATAGTAAAAAATTATGCTGATTTACACAAAGCAACCATTGACATTGGCATTTTTTCAAATCTACTTTCGAACGTCGCTAAACATTCTGGAATATGGCCACTGGCGTTAATATAACATCCTCCGTTTTTAATGGAACATTACTTTCGCAGTTCTCCAAATGAGTTGACCACCACCTGTTCTGCATTATAGGCAAATTGCATTTCTCCCATAAAACAAAAGTAACACAATGATGAAAAGGCAGAGGTGAATGCTTACCGTGGGTTGTTGCATTAGTAGGAATGATGTTAGTGGTGGCAATGGATGTGATGGTAACAGTTAATGTTGCTGGTGGCAGGGATGGAAGAAGGGCACACTGGCATTAAATGAAGGTTAGAGGGAAACCAAAAAAATGCAAGAAAAAATGGTGGAGCAACTGAACAGCATAGCGTAGGGTGAGATGGATATGGAAACAAGCGACTAACCAAAAAATGAGAATGACTTGAAAGTTTTTTATGGCCAACAAATGTGTTGTACATCACCTTGCAAAGTTAATGATCCTTTGAAAACTAGGATGATTTATGGGAGCTTGAAAGTTTCAATGCGGATACCAAATTCACACAATGTATTGATAAGGGAGGTGTTCTCCTGCTAGTTTAAATATTTTTCCATCCTATTTTCTGCCTCACTTGTAGGGCCAGACGGAATCTGCGGACATTTTAAGCTATTTCTGCAGATTTATTAATATATGAAATAAAAAATAATAAATTTTTAACTTTTATTTAGTGTTTTTTCAAATTAGATCCTTTTAATTGGTAAATAAAGCAAGCCTCTCATATAATATATCTACCAAATGACAGAAAATATTACTTCACAAACTGTATTGTAAATAAATCACATGAACATTTTCATATCTGTTAATAATATTACTGAAATTAATTTAAAAACTGAATAAACTTAAGTTTAAAACATTTACACAAGTAAATAAATAGACTCAATGATGGGCCAAAAATTTGCGGAAATTTGCAGATTTCTGCATGCGCAGATTCCGTGTGGGCCTAATACTAATAATTTGCAGCACCTGGGAAATCATCTGTAATAAATTAAGCAAATATATCTATATATAATATCTATCCTCTCTCAAATATGACAACCAGATAGAAATATTCAACATGGAATTTCAAGGAGGCAATTACAAGTGCCCCATCAAACTTTAGAGATAGACACTTTATATTTTAGAAGGCATTTTCACACTCTGTCTTCAACTAAAAACAGCAAACTATGTATGCATTTTGACCTTGAATTTACAGTTGAAGTCAGAATTATCAGCCCCCCTGTATATTTTTCCCCAACTTCTGTTTTAACAAAAAGTAGATGTTTCCAACACACATTTAAACATAAAAGCTTTAATAACTAATTTCTAATAACTTCTTTTATCTTTGCCATGATGACAGTACATAATACTTTATGTATATTATATGATATGTTATGCTTAAAGTGGAGTTTAAAGGCTTAAATAGGTCAATTAGGTTAACTAGGCAGGTTAGAGTATTTAGGCAAGTCATTGTATAACAGTGGTTTGTTCTGTAGGCAATTGAAAACAAATATTGGTTAAGATGGCTAAAAAACATTGACCATAAAACGGTTTAAAAAAATTAAAAACAGATTTTATTCAAGCCAAAATGAAACAAAAAAGACTTTCTCCAAGAAGAAAAAATATTATAGGAAATACTGTAAAAAAAATCTTTGCTCTGTTAAACATCATTTGGAAAAAAAATTGAAAAAGAAATTCACAGGAGGGCTAATAATTTTGACTTCAACTGTGAATGACAACTGCATTTTTGTGTCTGAAAACACACTTTTGAACATGATACAGTTATTATTGTCTCCATTTAATTTACAAAAACATACTTTTGTAACATCTGCGACATCGTATGCAGGCGTATTCCGTTCAGTTTATAAGCGAATACAACAAAAACTTAAATTAACAAAAGTTTTTAGTTGTTTTTGTGAAACTGTGAATTGTTGTGATGTAATTGTACCCCTATTTAAAAAAAGACAAATATGGAATTATCTGAATAGATATTTGAGGTCAATAATTCTCTGAAACAAAATGATAAAGAGAATGCTATGACGAGAAGAACCAGTTAACGAGACATTTCTATATCAGGAAAACTAACTTCACTCAAACGGTCTACGGGCATGAATGGGCCATTTTTGTACTACATGGGAATGAATATTATGCAATAAACCAACCGGTGGGAAAGAAGCAAAACTGTTCAAATGGGACAATGTCCTTTAATGGACATTACTAAAGACAGGAGGCCTGAGGATTCTCATGGCTCCCAGCTGATGACGGACGTTTATTGGCCACCAGTTAATTTTAGTGGTGTCTTAATAAGTGGAAGGCAAGCTGTTTTTGTTTTGCACATAAATTAGGTATTGTTTGTCATGTTTCTAGGAAAACTATTTTTTTTTTTTTTTTTTTTAAACTTTGTTTAAGTTGCATCAATAAGCCTCAAATGAATATTGTAACAAGTGGAGGGGGAGTTTTCATTTTTGAGAAATGAAAGTTCGGTCATCATTTATTCACCCTCCACTTGTTACAAACTTATTTGAGTTTTTTTCTGTTGAATACAAAAGGAGATATTTTGAACAATTTTGAAAACCAGTAGCCTTTGATTACTGATATTAATGGGTTACCAAAAATCATCAAAATGCCTTATTTTGTGTTCAGCAGAGTGAAAAAAAATGAAACCCTTAAGGGTGAGTAACGGAGTAAATTTTCATTTCTGGGTGAATTACATCTTTAATTAGCAAAGTCATATAAATCCATCAAAAGAGACACTGACTTTGATGAAACCAAAACTTTTATAATGGGTCAACTAATTATCTAGGAAACAAATTCAAGTTTTCAGCATGAAAAAATATAATAAACATTTCTTCCTACCTGGGCAGCCAAGTCCAGGAGAAGCACAACCCACAGTTCCTGGTGAAAGAGTTGTTATGGCGGTACCTATGAAAGATTTAAGCATTTGATATTTTCAAATCTATGTTAAAAATAAAAGAAACTAAATAAATATTAAGCAAGAAAATCCCTCATGGTAACATTGTGAAAAACACATAACATTTTAACATTTAAAGCCAAAATCTACAAAAACAATACGTATAAATATATATAAATATACTGCTATGAAATATCCATAAATAGAACCAGGATTAAAATGGACAGATAAACATTCCCAAAGCATCATTAAAAAAAAAAGTTCATTCGCTCTCATTTATATCCACAAATAGCAATTCAAGTCTAACTTTGGACAAGAGCTGGATTGTAAAAAGTGTCATAGATTTCCCATCACTCCACTGGGCTTTGACAACGGAATGTGACCTCAAAATGTCCATGCAGAAACTTGAACATCAGCCACAACTCAAAGGTGGAATTTAATAATTTGCCACAGTTGAATGACAGAAATGTTCTGCCGGCTGGTTTGATCGAGGCCCAGGAATGCCACCTTTTCTCAACACAAATCCATTAGGCATGTGTGAAATACCAAATTGCATCTTATTTTGCTCTTCAGATCGGCCTGATTCATCCGCCAGTTTCTGTCATGAAGCTTAAGCTGTGTCTAAACAAAATTCTTGAATGCATGAAGTGACACCAAACCTTGAACACAATTTAAAAGCCAAACAGTCTACAAAACGCTCTGGTTACTAAAGTAACCCTCGTTCCCCGAGGGGGGGAACGGAAATGCTATGTGGAAACTTCCACTATGGGGATTTCATTCAGAAAGCCAATCATCTGAAAGAGTATGTAAACGGGCCAATGAAATACCAATGAGTTGGCAGCTTCAGCTTGCGCACCTGATGCTCGTTGCAATTAACTTGCTATATGAGCACAGAGCTAGCAAGCCAAAGCATCATTTTTTTAGCGGAAGAGACTTTCACCTCAACAGCTAAGGGGCAATCATTATGGCGAAGGAACATAGCATTTCCGTTCCCCCCCTCGGGGAACGAGGGTTACTTTAGTAACCAGAGCGTTCCCCTTCGGAAGGGGAACTTCAATGCTATGTGGAAACTTCCACTATGGGGAAATGTTTGGAAAACGCCATAATGATTGAACCTTACCTTCGCCCCCGATGAGAGGTTTGCCAGGCAAAGAGCGTGAGCGCACCTGCGTCACCAGAGGCGCGGTCTTCCAACGTGTTCCCTGGCCCTTACTTATCCCACTTCAACAGAAGATTTACGGATTTAGATATATTTTTCGGGAGCCGCAAATGCGTCTAGAATAATTTCTAGGAATTTAATACGACAGTACGTTGGGAATGCGTGCAGTCCCGATAGGGAGGACGCTGCGGAGGCCATCTGCTACCCAAGTGGGGAGACTGGGGCAAATAGCATATGAACTAACCCTGAGAAGGGGGAGTAAGCATATGAAATTAGATGGTTAGCGGTGAGGGAAGACACGGGTCCGCCTGTGAGGGGGGACTGCACCGTGGCAGTATAAGCATATGGGATCGCCTAGTGGAGATCGCACATAGCAGGCACCTATACCCAGAACGCGGGCTGACCATCGGGCAGACCAGCAACGTAACGGGCCAGTGCCTGACTCCTCCGCTGAGTCAGGTGCTGGGGGCCTCGGAGGAATATCTGCAGGGTTCGCCAGCGGGGAACTTTTCTGACAGAGCGAAAAAGCGCACGTATCTCTGGGTTAGAGAGAATGGCGCAGCAAGCGTTTTACAACACCTAACCGAATTTCTCATTCACCGCGTGAGAAAATCGGCTCCCCTCAAGATTAATAAATCTTCTAATAGGTGTCGCCCAGCCCGCAGCTCTACAGTGTCTGTTAGAGAGGCGCCGCGTGCTAACGCCCAAAGGGATGCGCGCTTCGAGGAGCGCGCTCTCACTCTTGGGGGACGCGGCTCGCCCTGGCTCAGATGAGCGAGGGAGATGGCATTCAGAGTTCAGTGGGTATGTTCCAACCTCTGTTTGGATACGGCACTTCCCGTCTGCCGATCACCATAACAGATAAAGAGCTGAGTACGGTCCGTGTAATAGCAAAGTGCGAAGGACCAAATAAAGGGGCTGGGTCTGCCTCCTCCGTGGGCAGCGCTTGCAGGTTCACTACGTGGCTGAAAGAACGCTGTAGGAACCTAGGGCACCTAGGTGGGCCGGGGTCTCAGGTAAACGTGAGAGTGGGCCGACCCAAAACGTTGGCACATTTCGCTGACCGAAAATGCCTCCAGATACCCACCCATTTGGCCGATGCAAACGCGACCAGCAGAGCTGTCTACCTGGACAGAAATCTTAAAGATACTGAGTCGAGTGAACGAGCAGACCTCTCCTAAGAGAGATCTCCAAGTGGGTATGAGAGGGAAACAGGAAAATTAATATTCATGTCTCGCGCCTCTGGGAACTGGATGATGAGACGATACTTCCCAGCGCGCCGCCATCGCCGCATCCTTAGAGCGGGGATGATCGTAACGCCAACCCCTCAGAGCGGAGGGGACAGCCTTAGCTCCAGTCAACTGAAGGAGGATAGCATCACTCTGATCTGGCATGTTCAGGGTTCCTTCTCGGGGAAAAAAGGTAACCACACAGCGAATAGACTCCACTTCAGGCGTGGGCATGCCTCGTAGAGGGTGCTCAGCCTGAGTGACAGTGTTAACCACCTAATCGGTAAGTCACCTAAGTCCTCCGCGCTCCATCTATGAACCGTACGTGAAGCATAGATCTGGGCGCGGGTGCCAAACGGTGCCTGTCCCCTGTTCCCAGGGGATGTGCCAGGGAGGGGCCATCACGAGGAGAGAGTTGAAAGCAGGTCCGATTGGGCCAGAGAGGCGCAATACGAGAGCTGTTCCTCGACCTCCCTGACTTTACACAGTATCTGTGCGAGTAGGCTCACTGGAGAAATGCGTATTAACGCACGCCCCGAGGCCAGCTGTGTAGCCAGTGGACTTTGCAGGGTTCGCCAAGTGGGGAACTCAAGCGAGAGCGCACGAATCTCTGAGTTAGAGAGAGAAAGGCGCAGCACCGAACAGCTGGACAGTCGGGGGTGGAGTCTCCATTTTCCCAGGCGAAACTGCCGTGAGAGCGAATGGGCTGCACGGTTGAGCTCGGTGGGGGAAAAAATGGAATGCAGCGATTGCGCCGCGTATGACTCCGGGGGAGCAGACGGCGAGCGAGCTGAGACATGCTGCGAGAGCGGATACCCCCACACGGTTGATATACGCCCCCGCTGCCGTACTGTTCGTCCTGACCAGTACGTGTTGTCGCTCCAGCACCGGTAAAAAACGGCGGAGAGCGAGAAACACTGCCAACAGCTCTAGGCGATTGATATGCCAATGCAACTGGGTTTTTTTCAGCTGCATGCCCGCAACACACGGCGCCCCAGCCAGCGCTGGAAGCATCTGTCAAAACGACAATATGTCTGGACGCCTGTCCTAGAGGCACTCAGGCCTGTAGGAACGAGGGGTCGTTCCAGGGGCTGAGGGCGCGGCGACACAGCGCAGTGACAGTCACTCGGTGTGTGTCCGCGTGCCATGCGCGTCTGGGGACTCGATCGTGAAGCCAGTGCTGAAGTGGTCTCATATGGAGTTATCCGAGCGCGTACAGCGGCTGCGGATGTCATATGCTCCAGGAGCCTCTGAAAGATTTCAGTGGAACCACTATTTTGCTGTCGAACTCTCACAGACAGTTCAGCATTAGCCGAGCGCGCTCTCCGGAGAGGCGCGCTGTCATGGTGACCGAGTCCAGCTCCAACCCGAGAAAAGAGATCCTCTGCACGGGGGCGAGTTTGCTCTTTTCTCGGTTGACCTGAAACCCCAATAGGTGGAGGTGCTGGAGCACCTTGTCTCTGTACATAGTCAATTACTCCCGCGAGAGGGCTAAAACAGCCAGTCGCCGAGATAATGGAGTATGCGGATGCCCGCGAGCCGAAGGGGCGCTAGGGCACCCTCCGCGAGCTTGGTGAAGACCCGCGGATACAGAGAGAGCCCGAAGGGGAGGACTTGTACTGTCAGGCTCGCTCGACGCAGACCGCAGAAAAGTGACGGTGGCGTGGAGTATGGAGACATAAGTACGCGTCCTTCAGGTCTATGCTGCAGACCAATCCCGAGGACGAACGCACAGGAGGATGCGCTTCTGCATAAGCATTTTGAACGGCAGCTTGTGCAGACAGCGGTTCAAAACGCGCAGATCTAGGATTGGCCGTAACCCACCGCTCTTTTGGGTACGATGAAGTACAGGCTGTAAACCCGCTCTCCATCTCGGCTGGGGGGATCGGTTAGATTGCATCCTTCGCCAGGAGGACAGCAACCTTCTCTCACAAGACAGGGGCGGGCACAGGGCTGACCCTGGTGACGTACACCCCATGAACTTGGGAGGCCGTTTCGCGAATCGAATCGCGTAGCCGAGTCTGATCGTGCGTATGAGCCACCGCAAAGGGCTGGGCTGCGCTAACCAGGCAGGCAGAGCCCTCGCTAATGACTGCATCGCTACAATCGCTGACGTACCAGCAGTGGGGCAGCGCGGAGTGGGAGTGCTGATCCGGGGAGCGCTGGGGTCCCGCGGAAGAGCTGGAGGTGAGAGATTTACTCACCTTGCACTCAGACTCCGGAGGAGAGGGCTGGAGATGTGAGAGAAAGGAGACCGTCCTCCCAGACCCCGTGAGCCACTGGCGAAGTGCACCGATCCTGCGAGCTGGAAGGCTTTTCATCGCGTCCCAGACTGGCAGTATTCGGGCTGTCACATCCAGGGAAGGGAAAGATGCTTTCTCTCTGAGGAGCCCGGCCCCCCCACCGGGGAGAGAGCAAGTTCCCTCTTCTCCAGATGGCCGTCTCAAGAGCGCTTCGCGGTCCGTTATCCGGACTTAACGGCGCCCTGGGACGGGGAGCGCTGGTTGCCTGCGAGGTGCTCGGCGCTGCCGCTGGCCGGAGGCGCAGGCGGGGGCGGAGCAGCACTCGAAGACGGCGCTCTCGGCGACAAGCAGTGGATGTGGATGGTTCGGCGGGAGGGGAGCGGTCTTACATCCCCGCCGAAGGATGGCCCATCATATCCAACTGCACCGCCGTGAATTCCTGGGTGAATTCACCAACGGTGTCGCCGAACGGGCCAGACTGGTATATGGGGGAGTCAAGAAAGTGAACTTTGTCGACTCCGCGCATATTTTTGCCAGGTTTAGCCCGAGGGGGCGCTCCTGGACCACTAACGTGGCCATCGTCTTTCCCGGGGCACACACAGCGGACTTGAGATCCGTGGAGCTCAGTCGGGTGCGGTGCGGGGCTTGTAACAAGCCTGGGTCAGAACCACCCTCGTGCAGCTGGGCCAGCGCGCGCGCATGGACCCTGGCGTGCAGGGTGGAAGCAGTCTGGCCCGCGGCTGTGTGGGCTCTGGCTCGGGAGGCAGAAAACCAACACGCCTTGGACGGGAGATGAGGCTAATTCCAGCAGAAGGAGGCACCACGCGGGCCCGTGATGGCACTCTCAATCTGGGGAATCGACTCGTACTCCCTGGCTGCTCCACCATCAAGAGTGGTGAGGTGGAGGCGCACGCAGATCAGGCAGAGAAAGGTGCCCTCAAGACTGCGTGAGCCCACTGTGCACTTCCGGGAAGAGAGGGATGGGAGGCTAGAAGGTATTGCCTTTTAATCCTCCACATACACCCATCTAGTCGGTCCGGCCGCGAGGCTGGGGGATAAACCATCTCCAGACCCACGACCGAAACAGCCCGGGAAAGCACGGTTATCATGTCTGTTTCAAGATCGGCCGCCGCCGCGCTCGCTCCCGATGGGAGGGAACGGAGGGGGGGGGGGATCCTTCATCAGACCATGACAGCCCAACCTCCGATGCAGCGGTGGACATCTGAGCCTCGGTGTCATCAAGTGAGAGGGCGGCCATCCGAGGATGGAGCGCTTCTCTCACTCAAAGCTTGGATGGAGCGCGTGGAGGAGTGAGAGGTCCACAAGCCCGAGGGCGGCAGATTTACTCCCACTGTAACCCTCAGATCTGCCCGAGTGCCCACCGCGGAGCGGGGGACAACTGGGGTGGGTGGCTCTTTTGCAAGAGCGAGCCGCGATCTTAACTGCGCAACAGACATGCCACCGCAGTGATGGCATGCACTGCCCACGAGCACCGCATTAACATGCTGGACCCCCAGACATGAAACGCAGTGCTCGTGCCCATCATCCGAGGACAGGAAACCACCGCATCCAGAAACGCACAGTCGGAGCGACGTCTTGAAAAAGACGCGCTGCACGACCGTGTTGCTCTTTTAGGAAATTCGCAACAATACATACCGCTCTGGAGGACCGGACCCAAAGGACGCCAGGCAAGGGAGAAACCCAGCTCGACCATCTGCCGCTGCGTGTCACACACTCTGGACCGGGAGATCGCTCTCGTTCACTCTCTGTCTGAAACTCAGCTGGAGGAACCCTCATCGACTCTCTCAGAAGGCTGTTGAAGTCTCTGAAGTGAAAATGATGCTTTGGCTTGCTAGCTCTGTGCTCATATAGCAAGTTAATTGCAACGAGCATCAGGTGCGCAAGCTGAAGCTGCCAACTCATTGGTATTTCATTGGCCCGTTTACATACTCTTTCAGATGATTGGCTTTCTGAATGAAATCCCCATAGTGGAAGTTTCCACATAGCATTGAAGTTCCCCTTCCGAAGGGGAAAGGAAAACTTTCCAATGCAAATCTATTGGTTAAGCTTTAGTCAATGGAATCCTCATCAAAGCATGTCTGAGCATTCGCGACTGACCAAAAGTTTACCTTTCCCACCAACAATGCTTCCAATTTAGCATGATATTTCAGAAGGTTTTGAAGTTCAAAATGGAGAGCAATCGTCTATTGGTTCCAACAGAAGAAGATTATTTTTCAAACACAATAAAACTCTGGCTTAACTTTGAGGGCAAGTTATTTGTGTAACACTTCACAATAACAGTGCATGAATAATGATGTATTAATGTATTAATTAACTGCTGTGTTTAAACTGTTGATGCTGACAGAACACATTTTGATTGTTATTCAGTGTAAACGCACTAGACGGACATGCATAAGCAGTTCATGAGTATTTAAAAATGGGTTAATGATGATGTGCCCCTTCAAGTAAAGTCATGATATAATTATATAGTTCCAGCAGATTGAAGATTATTTTTCTAACACAACATAACTCTGGCTTAACTTTGAGGACAAGTTATTTTGGTAACACTTTACAATAACAGTACATGAATAATGATGTATTAATGTATTAATTAACTCCTGTGTTTGAACTGTTGATGTTGACAGAACACATTTTGATTGTTATTCAGTGTAAACGCACTAGACGGACATGCATACGCAGTTCATGAGTAGTTAAAAAATGGGTTAATGATGATGTGCCCCTTCAAGTAAAGTCATGATATAATTATATAGTTCCAGCAGATTGAAGATTATTTTTCAAACACAACATAACTCTGGCTTAACTTTAACAAAGTTATTTTGGTAACACTTTACAATAACAGTACATGGATAATGATGGATTAACTAACTCCTGTATTTAAACTCTTGATGTTGACGTTGACAGAACACTTTTCTATTGTTATTCAATGTAAACGCACTAGAGGGACATGCATACGCAGTTCATGAGTAGTTAAAAATGGGTTAATGATGATGTGCCCCTTCAAGTAAAGTCATATAGTTCCAGCAGATTGAAGATTATTTTTCAAACACAATATAACTCTGGCTTAACTTTGAGAGCAAGATATTCGGGTAACACTTTACAATAACAGTACATGAATAATGATGTATTAATATATTAATTAACTCCTGTTTTTAAACTGTTGGTGTTGATGTTGATGTTGACAGAACACTTTTCTATTTTTATTCAGTGTAAACGCACTCGACGGACATGCATATGCAGTTCATGAGTAGTTAAAAAAGGGGTTAATGCTGATGTGCCCCTTCAAGTAAAGTCATGATATAATTATACATTAACATGTCATGAGTTCATGGTTAAATTAAGCATAAACTAATGTAGTAATTAATACATTAATCAACAAACAAGCATGTACTAATTAAGGTAGTCGTTTATTCACACATGAACACATGATGTAGTTAAAGTTAGTTCATGATTAGCGCACACATTAACTCATCATTACTTCATAATAAAGTAATGTTTAATTTACACATTAACACATCATTATTCATGTACTGTTATTGTAAAGTGTTACCGCTATTTGTGAAAACATCTAAAATAAATGGATTCAAGTGTCAAACCACACAGAGGAACTAATCCATAGCATGTCACAGGAAAGAAGTAGTAGTAGTAGAAGTCTTACATATATTAACAGAGACATCACATTGTGGCAACTGTCTAGCATGATACAGTAGCAGAGTCTCTGATCTTCTTGAAGTTCTGCTTTAAAAAGGCAGGTCGAGGAAAAAAACACTGTGCTGATCTAAGGAGAGTTTCTTCCGCTGTGTTTTCATGCAAGGTGGGATCACCATCTCCCACCGCTCTTGTCAAAGGATGAGAGGGAAGCACACGAGTAGCCAATGGAAAGAAGGGAGGGTAGCATTTTAAAAGCATGCTTATTAGTGACAGCTTTAGTTTTGCTCTGGGCTCAACTTCACGGGCCTCTTGACTTTGTGCCAACATCACAAGCACAGCTGGTTTTAACTGAGCGGAGGAAATAGTTATGTGTCATAGGTTCCAGCGTCTAACTGTCTGCAGTGGGCTGAGGGGGTCTTACACTGCTTCTGTTAAGGTCAAGACAAGCTAGCTAAAAGCAAATTTGGTCAGGAACTGGTCTAGCACTGAAATTGTAAGTATTTTTAATGAATGAATGGAAATGAGAATGTAGTTCAAACAAGAAAAGAACATTCATTGATTATTTCTTGAGCCTAATGTCGTTCTGGAACAAAAAGGTGAACTTTTAAAAATATTCCCATCCTTTTTTTTTTTTGAAATAATAAAAAGACACACAATTAAAAAGAGATCCTGAACCACAAAACCAGTCAAGTTTTGCCGTAAAAAATTATTGATTTTTCGTTGACCAAAATCATTAGACTATTGCGATCATGTCCCATTAAGATATTTTGTAAAGTTCTTACTTCAATACATCAAACTCATTTTTTTATTAGTAATATGCATTGCTGAGAACTTAATTTGGACCATTTTAAAGACAATTTTATCAAATAACAATAGGTGACTCTCAAGATTTGTACTACCCTAACAAAGTATTCTGCAATGAAAACCTTATTTATTCAACTGTCCGATAATGCACAAATCTCATTTTTCAAAAATGGACACTTATTGACTTATGTGGTCCAGGGTCACAAATATCTAGTCAAAATCTAGTTTATGAAGGAATCATTCTTTAAAGTTAGACCTCAGTGAATCACCTGACTCAGTACATATTTTGGGAATAAAAGAGGTATAAAATTTGGTTCTCAATTTCAATTGATTGATTGACACTTGATTTTTGTCAATCTGGGGTGTGTTTCCAAAAACCATCATCAGCCAACCAAAGTCGCAAGCTCCGTCGTTACAAACAAAGTTTGTTGATTTGGTGTTTCCCAAATTCATCGTTCCAACGAACATTCACAAACTACATTGCAAACTCGTTAGTTTGCAACTACACCTCTAGAGCTGTAGTTAGTATCATAGTTCTTAGTTGTGTTCTATTCCCAGTTATCCCCCCGAGCCCTATTCATTTAGAATGTTTCAACATTTAACTTGGAATGATTTTTTTAAAAAGCATTAGAGTCATCTCTCTTACGTGTAATTTGCTTTCAAAGTATTTTTTACAGTTCAGTTTGAGCAATCTTCATATTGACAATTGTGCTTCTCTCGTAGTGCACTTTGAAATCCACACAGCCGTGGCTCATGACAAAAGCTATATGGAAAGTGGAATCTTTGTTAAGTCTCCAAAGCTTGTGAAAACAAAAATATATAGGTTACATTAATGGTTTTACTTTATAGCAGCTTAGGCTACTAAATTATTATTAAGTATGATATTTTTTATATCTTAATAAATACTATAAATTAAAACCATTAACGTGATGATGTATATTTGAGAATATAATATGTGTTGGCTTTTTGTAAGTGGTTTTATGTTTTAGAATAGACTAAGGGATATTCTCAATAATATTTGTAAAGGAAACATAGGCCCTATTTGTGCTGTTTACATATATTTCAATTAAAATGGAAAACAAGTGCATGTTTTTACTAAAACTAATATTAGATTAAAAAAAAAATTAAAGCGTGTGCATGTAAAACAATTTGCACAAACAAATTCTCTAAAGAAGTTGTTACTCAACCCTGTTTAGAGCATCATTAGGGATGTTTTACGTTATAACTAACGTGGTTCAAACGATGGAGCTGCTACAGAGAAACTATGGTTTTAGGAAACACTGGTCACTACATTGTTCTTTTTCCAAACAATGGATTGTACTATGATAGTTCAGCCACAACCTAAATACATATGCTTATGGGGTATAAAATGTTTTAAGCTTGTCAACTTTAAACCACTTTCAGAAGCAGTTGAAAATGCACTTGATGAGATTGCTTTTGTGAAAGTGAAGCCCAATGTATTGGTGGGCATGTTGGTATAGAAATTTCTCAAAACTACAAAACTATACTCTACAAGTATACAAAACAGATTTACAGAAAACATAGCTATGAGCCAAACACATCTGCAGGTACAGCAAAACATTGAATTATATTTTTTTTTCATGCATGACCTTCACAATGCAAAGCTGGCAATTACACACATACTGTATTAGGCATGTTAGCAGTAAACTCACCACTAGTTGAAGCTTTTAAGTGAATGCAATTTGGGAAACAGACTGCAAAAGAAGATGAGAAATTAGTTGCTTTTTAAAAAAAAGGACAGTTAGTAAAGGCAATTTACTTAATGCAAGTTAGTGAACGGCAGTGATATGCAAGTAGCATCTGGTGAAGAAACACAACACTTCTCTTTTAAATGAATAGATAATCAAAAAAACCTTGGAAAACATGAATCACACTGCATTTATACAGCAGGACTCCACACTGAAAGTCAATATCCAATTTATATTATGAACGAATAAACAAAATTTTATATAGCCTCAAGATTTTAGAAAAACATTTGGAATGTCATGTCGCAATTACCTTTTCCTCTAATCAAATAAGACATTCAACACTCAGACGTCTTTAAATGGGTCCTATTATGCTTTTTAGACTTTCTTTTTACTATTTGAGTCTACTCCAAGGAGGGTTACTTTCAAGCAAGCAGTGTTTCTGAACTCCTTCAAATGAATGATTTGCTGCAATAGTTTACATTCAGAGACACAAAAAAACCTAATAGGTTTTGTGTGTGACTTTGACATAACCTTGAGTTTAATGTAACATGTCAACAGCCATATCACCCTGCAGCCCAAGACCGGTTACTCACTGAAGCTAAGCAGGGCTGAGCCTGGTCAGTACCTGGATGGGGGACCACATGGGAAAACTAGGTTGCTGTTGGAAGTGGTGTTAGAGAGGCCAGCAGGGGGTGCTCAACCTGTGGTCTGTGTGAGTCCTAATGCCCCAGTAAAAGTGAAGGGGACACTACACTGTCAGTGGGCGCCGTCTTTCGGATGAGACGTTAAACCGAGGTCCTGACTCTCTGTGGTCATAAAAAATCCCATGACACTTCTCGTAAAGAGTAGGGGTGTAACCCCGGTGTCCTGGCCAAAGTCCCTCAATCGGCACTTACCCATCATGGCCTCCTAATCATCCCCATCCACCGAATTGGCTCTATCACTGTCTCTTCACTCCACCAATAGCTGGTGTGTGGTGAGCGCACTGGCGCCGTTGTCCTGTGGCTGCCGTCACATCATCCAAGTGGATGCTGCACACTGGTGGTGGTGTGGAGAGACCCCCCCCCCCCCATGATTGTGAAGCGCTTTGGGTGTATGGCCATACACAATAAATGCGCTATATAAATACACATTACATTACATTACATCTGAAATACTATGTGTACAATTGCTTTGTGTCTGTACACTCAGAAAACTGCCTAGACGGAGTTGCTTCACTTTCAAACACGACGTGTCCCTTAGCAACACATTTTTTTTTGTGTTATGGGTATTTTAACACATCTTCTGTCATTTCAAATGATCAAGAAGAACTAAAAGTGAAAAAACTACACAGTATGCCCGACACAATGTGTATTTTTATCTATCATACAATCAGATTGTTGATTGCATCATTCTGAAACGTTAAGCAAGTTCGTGTCTTCCATCGGTGCATAGCTACATGTCAGGTATTTGGAGTAATATTTTTAATATTATGAACTCTCAAAATATATTTTGTTATTGTGAATTATTTAGACAGTCAATAGCTATGTTTCCATCCCCCTATTTTTATGCGCATTTTGGATATGCACAAAAAAATGGGTGATGGAAACGTATGCGCATTCAACAACAATTCAACAAGAAGAGATGTGCATAAACTACGATGGAAACACTTTTACCGAACGAATTCCAGCATGCGCATAAAAAAAGTCATGTGATTTTATTATAAGAGATCATGTGATGATAAAAATGTGCGTGAATGGATAAACCAGCAGGTTAAGCACATTGTAAAGCATCTGAAATGTTCTTTTGGTCATTCAAAACGCCTTGATTCAATTCAATTTATCTTTATTTGTATAGCGCTTTTACAATGTAGATTGTGTCAAAGCAGCTTCACATAAGATTATAGTGAATTGAAACAGTAACCATCTCAGTATTGTGTTGTTATATTATTAATTACCTCCAGAACTGTCAAGAGCATCTGCGCTCTGCATTTCATGCCTTCAAATACCACCACGTGTTCATTTCGTGTCGGTATTGTCTTCTGAGGCGCAAGTCATTTATTAAATGAAGAAAAGATTCACGCAGCTTCTCCTACCGCAGCAAATTCTATTTTTATTGTTGATATTTTGTGCCAGTTATTTAGGAAATGACGATTTTGTTCTCTTGGACTCGTTTATTCGCTTGTCTTTTATGTGATATTCCAGTATTGTGCATACATGAAATTCACATCTTTGGATGGAAACATAACTATTGTGCATTCATGTAGCACCATTGTGGCAGTGTTAAACAAATTGTTTAAAAATGTCTTTATGATAATTATTCAGAAGAAATGTACTGTAAATGCTGCAGTAATGTAATGAAGGTATATGTATTAAACAAAATTAGCTTTTTGTATTGCATTAATCTTGTTATTTTATATGGAAGTACAGTATATGCCGGACAATTTTCAAATGCAATTGCAAACAGGATTTGAGGATACCTCTCACATTACTCGTTGCTTTAGTTATAATGTTCTTTCTTGAACAGCAAATCAGAATAGTCAGCTGGGCAGCACCTCTACTTTCGTTTTTAAAGCTCCTATGACTAGGCCAAATAAAGAAAAAAATGTGCTCAGTGAGGAGCAACAGTTTCATTTTTCTGCAGTAGAGGGGGACTTTAAATGTATTTTATTTTATTCTACCCGCTTGTTAGGTGTGATGTCATGCGAAGCAGCTTCCGGATCCAAGCACTCTATCAAACTATAAGGGGAGATTTGACAAATAATAATAATAAATGTTTACAAAGCGATCTATTACTCTCAAAAATCACGATTGCAACATATATATATATTTATATATATATATTTTCAGAGTATGTCTGATAATATTTTTTTCTTCTGGAGAAAGTCTTATTTGTTTTATTTCAGCTAGAATAAAAGCAGTTTTAATAAAAAAAAAAAAACATTTTAAGGACAAATTATTAGCCCCTTTAAGCTATATATATTTTCAATAGTCTACAGAACAAACCATTGTTATACAATAACTTGCCTAATTACCCCAACCTGCCTAGTTAACCTAATTAACCTAGTTAAGCCTTTAAATGTCACTTTAAGCTGTATAGAAGTGTCTTGAAAAATATCTAGTAAAATGTTATTTACTGTCATCATGTCAAAGATAAAATAAATCAGTTATTAGAAATGAGTTATTAAAACTATTATGTTTAGAAATGTGTTGAAAAAATATTCTCTCTGATAAACAGAAATTGGGAAAAAAATAAACATAGGGACTAATAATGCAGGGGGGCTAATACTTTTGACTTCAACTGTATACGTATATATATATATATATCCATGCCTAATGTCCGATGGCCATAAAGTGATTAATTATTTATAAATTGTTAAAATATTGATGTCTGTGATGCAGTAAGTCCAAAGACTGATGTGTAAACCATGATTTAATGTAAAATTTACTTCAATGTGTGATATGACAACGAACGACATAACGAATATTTTCTCAATTCAATTGAGTAACTGCTTTGGACCTGGAAACAGTATTCCATAAGTCACAGATACGTCACGACTTGACTTAAGCAGATAGTCTTTAACTACATCGACTGTGAGTGACGTCACTCAATAATAAAGTAGTTCCGCTGTCTACCTACCGTCTGTCTGTCTGACTGAATGACTGAATGATTGACTGGGCGACCGGCCAATCGACTGACCCACCCTCCTCCTCCTTCCCTAAACCCAACCAATTTTACCGATTGACCCGCCCACCCACATACTTCCCTAAACCCAACCAATGGTTTACAAAAGCCGTCCAGAAAAAGAAAAGCCCTCATCTGATTTTTACCAAGTTTTCGGATTTTACCACATTCTCACCCTGTTGTTCACTCGTTCATTTTATTTTTTTGGATTCTGTTTTTGTCTTACTTGATTTCTGGAACCGCTCTCCCCCGGACTTGAACCCGGTCATCGTGGTCAATTCCTCTCTGTGTCTCAAGTCCGCCGATGTACATGACGAGTTAACAGGACAAACTGGTTGTGGCGGGAAAGCCATCCACAAGGAGGTAAGCAGTCAGCTGGTAAGCGCCAAAAGGAACGGCGTCATACCGCCCCGTAGCATTCGCTTAAAAAAATGAAATGAATACGTACCTCCGGCTACATAATTCGTCCACGGGACTACGTTTTCAGAATGAGCCTGTGTTGATAACACTTTATGCATCCACATACTGAAAATACAATTGCAAATCCTATTTAAAATCAGCAAATCCTTATTGCAATTGCATTTGAAAAATAAATGTCCAGGATATACTTCATAATTTTAAAAGTACAAAGCATAAATATATTTGAGCTGAAACTTCATTCTGAAGATGCCTGGAACTGAAATGACTTCTTATGAGCATAATAGGACCCAATTAACATAAAAAGACAATGTGTCACTAAAGATTTGCATATGATCTGTTATCTAAAGGATGAGGAAGCAGTGCTCTCTCTGTTCTTCAGACAAGGAGCCTTTAACAGGGATATAAACTATTGAGTAGGTTATCCGGGGGAAAATAATTCCAACTGAACTTCCAAGACTAACACAGACCAAATGTTCACACAGGACGTATAGCTTTATCTGTCTTAGGAAACAGAAAGTTACTGAGCGAGTTAATGCTTTTGATCTGAGGCACCGTAGTTTAAAGTGATGCTTTTTCCATGGGCTTCTGACCCAAGCTGTGCTGGGCATCTAGAGTTTCAGGAACCTAGCAAAGTGGAAGAAAGCAGTCCCTGGTGAGGCTTGTTATGCATATGAGTCATGACTGCTTTTGCTATATTCCACCCAAAAGTTGGAGAGTTGTAGGGCATTTGAAGGACTTTAAAAGTGCTGTCTTAAGTGGGAAGAAATTTGGTTCTCAAGACTCTTTTCTGCATATTTTCTTTATTATCAGAAACTGAACAAGTAGCGGTCAAAGTAAAATCCCATTTACATGTAGTTTAAATATTAATTTGTTTCTGGAAAGTATCTGCAAATACTTTAGTTGGATTGCATTGACACCTTGTTTTCCAAAGCATTTCCAGTGTGAACAGAACACTTGATGAAAAATACTGCAGAATTGTATCCATAGCACTTCCCTTTCTTTCTTATGCATCAGTATTAGATTGTGTTGTTAAATATTTCTACTGTTGTTTTACATATTATGCCATTTTGTTTCTCAAACTTAGAAGGTTGTTAGGATATTTTTTACTATGAAATTAATTTAAAATTATATAATTTACATAAATGACATCAAATTACTCAAATTGCATAATAGTGTAATTAATGCATAATGCAACTTATTAAGGTAAAGCAATTAATGATTATACATGTACTTAAAGTGCAGGACAATAACCTACAAACAAAATGCAACCATTAAAGAATGATTTAGTTTTTTATGAGTCTCTATCTATCTATCTATCTATCCATCCATCCATCCATCCATCCATCCATCCATCCATCCATCCATCCATCCATCCATCCATCCATCCATCCATCCATCCATCCATCCATCCATCCATCCATCTATCTATCTATCTATCTATCTATCTATCTATCTATCTATCTATCTATCTATCTATCTATCTATCCTTTAATCAGCTTATTTTACAGTTTTTCTCAGTCGCTTTGGTGCATTTCTCACAACATTATTTACATTTGCACAACAGTTAATGCATTTCTCAAAACAATTAGTCATTTGTGCACATCATAGTAGCAGTTTCTCATTCCTTCCAGCAAATTGCAAATGCTTTTGAACGTGCATCAATTGCTTTCATAAAAGTATCTGCTGTTTTATAACATTGTCATTTGCTTATGTCATGTCAGTCAATATTACAGTTTTTCTCAGTCGCTTTGGTGCATTTCTCACAACACTATTTACATTTGCACAACAGTTAATGCATTTCTCGAAACAATTAGTAGAAACTGCAATATTGTTTACAGTTGTGCACAGCTCTACCCAAAGGGAGTGTATGTTTGTTGTAAATAAGGGTGTATTTATTCTTTTTCACAGTGCTGTGAATAAATTAGAATTGTAAAGAGCAAATGCAGTAAAAATGTGAAACATACATCTTCAGTGTCTTGTACTCAGATACCTTCCTAAATGCAGTGATATCCAACTTTACTGTAGATTTCAAATGGCTCTGCAAATAGTATATAGTGCTGTCTTGAGAATTTTCAGAAAGTGTCACCAAAATCTGACTTTTTTGCATTGGAGAAAATGTACAGAGTAAACTGTCAGGACTTTTCATTTTGATGACACTGACACTTGCATTGACATGAATACTTGCTTTTGAGGAATAAGATTTCCATTTTGAGCAAGTGACGAGCTTTTGCAGGTTATCATCTAGGTTTTGCCGTTTGCACTAATTGTTTTAAGAAATGCATTAACTGTTGTGCAAATGTAAATAGTGTTGTGAGAAATGCACCAAAGCCACTGAGAAAAACTGTAAGTTAACTTGTTTGTTTTTTTACAAATTTAAGTGGATTGAACATAAAACAGTTAAGTTGTCCCAAAAAAAAATCAAGGATTTTGTTGTATCAGCTTATTTTAAATGAACTGTTTGAAGAAACATTAATTGTTCAGTCTATCTATCTACAGTGCATCCAGAAAGTATTCATAGCACTTCACTTTTTCCACATTTTTACAGCCTTATTCCAAAATGTATTAAATTCATTTATTTCCTCAAAATTCTACACACAGTACCCCATAATGACAATGTGAAAAAAAGATTTTTTGAAATTGTTGCAAATTTATTAAAAATGAAAAACCTGAAAAATCACATGTACATAAGTCATACCTGCCAACACTCCCGTTTTTCCCCGGAGTCTCTCGTATTGTTTTGTCTACTGAAAAACTCCCGGAATTCCACTCCAATTCACTCCAAAGAGTTTCATTTTAGTCTCATCAGACCAGAGAATTTTGTTTCTTATGGTCTGAGAGTCCTTCAGATGGCAAATTCCAGGCGGGAAGCGGCTTCCATCTGGCCACTCTACCATACAGGTCTGATTGGTGGATTGCTGCACAGATGGTTGTCCTTCTGTAAGGTTCTCCTCTCTCCACAGAAGACCACTGGAGCTCAGACAGAGTGACCATCGGATTATTGATCACCTCCCTGACTAAGACCCTTCTCTCCCGATCACTCAGCCTAGATGGCCGGCCAGTTCTAGGAAGAGTCCTGGTGGTTCCAAACATCTTCCACGTACGGATGATGGAGGCCACTGTGCTCATTGGAACTGTCAGAGCAGCAGAAAATCCAATTAAGCTGCTGAAACATCTCAAGAATGATCAGTGGAAACAGAATGTACCTGAGCTCAATTTAGAGCTTCACGTCAAAGGCTGTGAATACTTCTGTACATGTGATTTTTCAGGTTTTTTAATTTTTTTTTATAAATTTGCAATAATTTCAAAAAATCTTTTTTCACATTATCATTATGGGGTATTGTGTGTAGAATTTTAAGGAAATAAATGAATTTAATACATTTTGGAATAAGGCTGTAACAAAAAAAAATGTGGAAAAAGTGAAGCGCTATGAATACTTTCTGAATGGATGGATAGGATGATGTATGTATGCATCTATCTATCTATCTATCTATCTATCTATCTATCTATCTATCTATCTATCTATCTATCTATCTATCTATCTATCTATCTATCTATCTATCTATCTATCTATCTATCTATCTATCTATCTATCTATCTATCTATCCATCTATCCATCTATCTAAACACATCATACATATTTCCTAAATTCTCATTTATTTATCAAATATTCTATTACTGGTGTGCAAAACTCTCCAAAATAATCTCTTTAGATTATTAATCCCATAAAAAACAGAATACATTTGATACGGTATACTTACTGCAGCTGAGTGTGCTGTCGGTCTGCGTGCTACTGCCTGGGATAGTCCAGTAGGAATGGTCCCAGTCAACGATATTACCCACAGTATCACAAGTGAGCGCGGACAGCTCGCTGCTGAGCATGGCGTGATCCCACAACCGGAAGTTATAAATGAAGCCATCCAAATTCTGATCATCCACGCTGACCGAGCTCGACCCTTTTCCAGCAATTTCGAGCAATCCGCCACTCTGCAGCGTGTAAACCTGAGAGGCCGAGCAGACCCTGGAGAGATACTGGCCTCTAAAATACACTCCTACAAGGCCAGAAGACTTGGTCCATGTGAGGCAGAGCTGTTTCATGCTGGACGTGATGTCTGAGCTGGTGAGAGCGTAATCTACTGAGCAGTAGGAAGCGCCAATGAACAACTCCATGCCATTTGATGTCTTCTCAAATGCCAAAATAGACGTC
This sequence comes from Danio kyathit, assembly GCA_903798195.1. Classification (NCBI taxonomy): domain Eukaryota; kingdom Metazoa; phylum Chordata; class Actinopteri; order Cypriniformes; family Danionidae; genus Danio; species Danio kyathit. The sequence continues at coordinate 42,601,484 of LR812538.1, read as the reverse complement.
CCAGAAGCATCAGACAAGGTAAAGATGGTCTCTGTGGCCTTCTGCGCAGTGCGGGCGATTTCAAAACACACCGTGAACGCAGTCAGAACGGGAATGGAGACAGAATTGGACACTCTCAGTATAGTCTTGCTGACTTTTGGCATTGTGACCTTCTGGTTCCTCAGCGTCACTGCCACTGCAAGGGTAAAGAAAACACGTTAGATTTTGGGATATATAACACAAATGGACGCATTAGGTTATTGTGGAATGAATAAAATTCAAACCTTTTGATGATCTGGACTTGGCATTTGCAGATTACTTAATAATTCAGTCCAACTTTAAATTAAGTGGCTTTAACTAATATATACTTACACTGAAATGAATCAATTGTTACAATGTACTTATTATGCAAAAACATTATGATTGATTAAATGCATATATGTAATTAGATCAGTAATTATTTTCTATAATTACAACTTTAATTACACTGTTGGCCATCTCTTACACATTAACCCACCTAAATAAACCTACCCATACCACCAAACATGTTTCTAACATTACAAGTCAAGTACCCCACCTCAAGAGCACCAGAAGTGTTCTGCAATACACTATGAACACGATAAGTACATTGTATTTTTTTTTTTTATGCAAGTGCACAGTAGTTAAAGGGTCACGAAACACCAAAACACATTTTGTGAGCTGTTGACAGTCATATATGTGTCCCACGCTGCTATAAACATTATTAGGACACATATATTGCACTAAAAAGTGAAAATTGGTTGTTTTTGCGTTATTTTGAGCAAATTCGTTCTTCCGGTTTGAAACAAATTTTTGAAGCTACGTCACGGCCATGAGATACATAGGTGTAAATCCAGAGTGGAGAATGGCTGTCTGTCTTTTCGAGGACATAATGACGTCTCTGAGTGTGCGGCATTAATTCATGAGAAAGACGTGCTTCAAACCAATCAGCGCGCTCTATTGTGTATGACGCGAAACTTCATTAATATGCATGATAGCTCTGGAGACTGTTTACGCTGTTCAGACGGCAGAGAGACGCCACGTTGTGTTGCCAAAACAAGTGAAAGTACAAGAATTTCAAGACAAGTCGTAGGTGTTGCGTTTATTAGTGTGTTGCAACGAAGGTTTTGTTTTCATTTTCCCTCTATGAGAGAGCAGCTGGACTCACGTGTGGATTACAGAGCACGCGACAGAAACGCGTTTGTAAGGAACATTTTTACCCGAGAGTTTTTCGCATCTGGAAATGGTGAAATCCGGATTTGCCGCTCGTCTCCTTTTAATAAAAAGACACAGCTCCAGTTTGATTGTCTGTCTACAGATTTGGTAAGTGTTTGCAGTGCAGTGCCCTTTGTTTAAATGCTGCTCTCCGAGTGTAAACATGTTAACACAAACTATTCCCGTCGTGCAGGATTTTCGCTGCATTTTGTGACAGGATAGTCTATACACACACGGCTTTCTGACGCTACCTACCGAGTACATAAGTTACAGAGAAATGCGGAGGATTTTTTTTCTCTCATTCGCCATGCGGTATCAAATCAGCCTCTCTGTGTTTGTTTTGCCTGTGAAACTTAGCGCGTGCCCAAATGGAAACTCCCTTCTATGCAAATCTTACCCTCTTTCCCTCCCCCGACACTCCCACACTCCCAGAGCTGTACACGCCCAACTTTCCTGACTTTTTTCAAACTAGAGGTGTGAAAGGCTGAGACAGGGGGTTTCGTGGCCCTTTAAGGCCAGTTAATATAAAGTGGAAACAATAATTCAATACATCCTGATGATGAACATGCATTATATTGATATCGTGGACACTTATTATTTAAAATTTGAGTGTTTTTTTCAGATTGTTGTATTGGCAGTGGTTGTTCAACAGAAAACCAAAGGTTTTAAGACTTAATAGGCGATATATTTTTAAACATTAACATTTTCACATATTAATCTTGCCTACGCCATTGGCATTGATTATTTACAGGCCTTTTGTTCATTAACTCTGTACAGTAAGGCTTCAATCAAAAACACATTTGGTGCTTGTTCAAACTACTTATATAAAATGAGTTTAAACAATACAATTCTTAAGGTTTTTTTAAGGGACAACTTAACTGTTTTATGTTCAAGCCACCTAAATTTGTACAAATAATTAAGTTATTTAAATTTTTGCTGTGACAACATGAAGGAATTGTTAACATCAGTATATTTAACTGAAGTCAATGTAATCACAACAAAAGCATTTATTGTTCTGGGCTAATGTTAATTTCTTTGATAATGACTAATAAGACATTCAAAAGTTGCAATACCTAATAAAATTAACTATGTTTTATTTTATTTTAATTTAACGTATAACTATAATTTGGCTATTTATCTGCTGATTTTATTGTATTAGCTAACAATCACTAATGAGACTTTATTGCATGTGTTAAACATTGTACTTTATCACACTTTTGCAATTTAACTTATCTAAAACATTTGTTTACTAGGTACTAGTTAATTAGTTTTCTAGTTTTAATATAAAGTGGGATCAATAATTCAACACATCATGATATGCATAATATTCATATCATGGACACTTCTAAAATAGCATAAATAATTATTTGTTACTTAATCTTGTGGGGGTTTTTTTCAGATTGTTGTATTGGCAGTGGTTCTTCAACACAGAGCCAAAGGTTTTAAGACTTAACAGGCGATTCATTTTTTAAACATTAAGATTTTCACATGTTAATCTTGATTATTTATAGGCCTCTTGTTCATTAACTCTGTACAGTAAAGATTCATTTTCTTAACAAAAAAATACATTTGGTGTTTGTTCAAACTACTTATATAAAATGAGTTTAAACAATATTTGTTCATTAACTCTGTACAGTAAGGCTTTATTCACAATTTCTTTTACTTTTGGTGCTTACTTAAAATAAATTGAAAACACAATTCTTTAGTTTTTTGGCATAACTTAACTGTTTAATGTTAAATCCGCTTACATTTGTAAAAACCATTAATACTGAGTTCAGACTGCATGATTTTCATAGTAGTTGTGTCACGGACGTTTTCACACTGCATGACTATCTGGACTAGCATTCCGTCGGTGCTGTGTTTACACTGTAGGATGGATTGGCGACAGGGGGGTTCACAATGCATGACTTTATAACAGGAAGGATCACCAACAACTATGTCTCAGAAACAAACATACACGAGAAGTGACATGGAAACAAGGCGAGGTCAAGTAGTATATCTTTCATTATTAACTACATATTGGGAAAAAAAAGGTTTTTAGTGCGGTAGCAATTATTTTGTTCACCTGAGGTTTGAAGAGAATAATCAATTTCCCCTTAACTTTTTTTTTTACTTTTCGACCCGGTTGTGATATTGCTCAGATCATGACAAGTCAAACAGACACACGGTGCTCCTGTCAAATTTACAGTAGTTTTTCCTCCATTTCTTGGGTCCAAATAAACAGAAAATGAGCACTTTTAACTTCTCCCCTAATCTCCTGCTGGCCTGCAGATACCCATACTAGTGGATGCTGCTCTCTCATTGGCTGTAGGTGATCGCCGATGTTGAACACATTTAACATGGCATGATTTGAATTACAGACAGCTCCAGATATTTAGCATGCCAAATATCTCACGGGCGTCAGCGACTCAACGGTGATTCTCTCAGATCGTGTCTTTGATAGTTCACACTGTGTGATCGTTACTCTCGTGAACGAGCACCGATTTGCCTGTGATTTCAGGCATTTGTCGGCGGTTTCTCATAACCTGCCGGCGAGTCAAAATCGGTGCTAAAAGCATGCCGTCTGAACTTGGCATAGGTTAACTTAATCGATTTTTGTGATGTGACAACGTGAAGGAATTGTGTGGAACCCAGCTTTTTTTGTAGTGTTTATTAACATCAGTTAATTCAACTAAAGTCAATGTAATGACGTATACAAAAGCATTTATAAATCCTAGTTAATGTTAATTTAGGCCCACACCGAATCTGTTTACTTGTGTACATTTATATTTATTCAATTTTTAAATTAACATTAATGAACTTGTTCATATAGATTATTTACAATACAGATTGTAAAGTAATATTTTCTGTCTTTTAGTATTATATGAGAGACTTGCTTTGTTTACAAAATAAGTGGATCAAATTGGATTTGCATTGTAAACATTAAATAAAAGTTATTCGTTTTTTATTTTCTATGTCAAGTTTTTAGTTATGATATTCCCAAAATCATTCCACATAAATCTGCAAATTGGTTTACGAAATTCTGCACAGAAATAGCAAAAAAACGTCCACAGATTCTTTCTGGCCCTAATGATTAATGACACATTAAAAAGTTGCCTAATAAAATCCAGTTGTATTTTATATTAATTTTAACATATAACTATAATATGGCTATTTCTCTGCTGATTTACTATATTAACATTCACTAATGAGACTTTACTGCATGTGTTAAAAATTGTACTTTATCACACTTTTGCAATTGAACATGTCTAAAACATTAATTTACTCTGAATATGCACATACAATAAACTATAAGCAAGTAGTAATACACTAATACAAGTAGCAATACACTAAGCAAGTAGTAATCTTTTAAATATTGTGATAAAACCATATATCATGATAAAAATTTCATTAATTAATCGCAAGTAGAAAACGTAATACCGGTGTTCTGTCAATTTGCCCTACCGTGTCAGATTGTCCTACCTCCTATTGAAAAAGTAGGGAGCACGTTTTGAGGACGCAATATGCTACCCATTAGATTTTGCTACCAGTGTAAATTTTAATGTAGGGCTGGGCGATTTTTTCAATTAATCGAATTTACGTTTTAAGACGATTTAATTTTTTATAAAATCGAGGTTATCGCGATTTTTTTTAATAAAGATATTAAAGCAGCTTTTCCACTATCGTGCCAAACCGTTCTAAACTGTTAGACAACCGTGCTGAATTGTGCTGATAGATTCTGTGTGTTGATGTCGCGGCTCTGTTGATGAGCTACAACAGCTGGCTCAGCGCAAGCATGCTACCCCATTGTCGCGAGGTGCGCACGCAGTCAACGGAGGCGCGCGATGCAGCGCCAGGCGAAAGTATAAATCCAGCTTAACACTCAGGGCCGGCGCGCCCATAGAGGAAACCTATAGACAGAATAGTGAGCGAGAACCCCCCGGTCCACTTTTATCCGCGACACCCATCCCCTACCGGTCCTCTTTCATCCGCAAACCGGTGAGTTTCTAATTCATTTTCGGGTTGAGGTCTGCGTGATTGCTGTTCGTCTAGAGCGCCAGTTCAGCTTGCTCCGGCCCCAATTACGCTATATACATTACACAAAATAATAAAATAGACTAAAAGTTTTATTCGTGGCTAGAGCTTAATTAATTTGATTGACATATAGGCAATGAGACCTTTACTTCGCCTGACTGAGCGTGAGTTTGTTGCATGCTGCGTTGTATTCGGTAGCACAGATCGCTCTGATCTGGGTGAGAACTTTATCAGTGACTACATGCACTGCTGAAAGCCTTTTTTTCCTGCTGCGCATCGAATCAAAAACAGCATATATCCATGGGACACGAACTTGCAGACTTTTTGAACAACGAGGAAATAATTGCACCTAATTCAAAGCCCAGACGTCTGGTTTTGTATTTTATACCTCCGTACCACCTGAAAGACGGTTACGGCATGTTGTGAATGTCGGCTGTCACCGCAGAAAGTCAAATCTTTCTTTAATTTGGACTTTTGCTTGAAAGCTTTACGGAGTGGCACAGTAGCTGTCCAAGGTACTGTAGCTATGGATTAAATCATATATGCACCAATAAACAAGTAAAATGAATGAATAAATAAAATAAATATGGATTCTTATATGTCTGTATTGTTTTTACTCCTAAAAAATATCAATACGTTTCGACAAATGTTTTATAAAAATAAATTGAGCAATTTCCAACATTTCAGCTATAGGCTGTTATACGTTTTAGTTAAATATAAGATAGACATTTAAATATAGATAGATATGTAACAAGTTTCTATGGGGTTTTTTGTTGTTCACGGTGATCTTTAATATATACTGGGTGGTGTAGCAACGGACAAATATTTTCTAAAACGTCAAGCAGGAATTTGTCTATAGGAATGTAATAAGCTACACCTTGTTGACCAATTTATGTATGTATGGCCATTAAAAATACATGTTCCTTAACCAGATGGTTTTTAAAGTTACTTATAAAGAGATAGTTACTTCAGTCATGTTGTTGTAATGTTTTAAGTTGACTTTAGTTACACAGTAAAAAAAAAAAAAAAAATTGAAATCGAAAGCGTGAATCGGTCAAACTTTATGAAAAAATGTATATATATATTTTTTTGCCATATTACCCAGCCCTATTTTAATGTGGATTACTGTGATATGAAGCTGTAATATTGCCCTAACCTACCCAATCCCTAACCCCAACCTCAGATCCATTCAAATAGAGTGTTGTTGGTAGCATAATCTGATAGAATAAAATGTCAGGACACCGGCAGAGCATTTGTTAACTCAGACTAAATTCAAATGTGAATCAACTGTTTCATAATATGTTTCGTCAAATGAGACATTAATGTCTGAAATCATCCAAGTTTGTCAGGAACATTATATTAGGCATTCACTCTTAAGACAAGAATATTAAGCGTCTTCCAAACCAGACAGTCATATTCCTTTGCCCACGTTAAAACACAGCTTTTGAGGCCTACTTGCTGACATGCTTTATTTAAATTGGCGGATGTTTGTGTCTGTTGGCCGTCTCAATATAAAAACCACAACCAATTTGGAATGGGAAAATACACCTCCAGTTGCACTATTAGATCTCTGTACTTTATATTTGTGATGCTTTCTGACATGGCCAGATGTCTAACGCTGATGAAGCATCAAAGGCTTTGCTGAATAGTAAGCATTAATGAGCTTGTTCTCAAAGGTGTTTCATTTTCAGACGTGTTTCACTGGGAAGATAACAGAATATTATGCTGCTGTCTACATCTGTAAAAAAGAAAGTGGTTAGGTAATGATGGATACTTTCACACCTGTCTGTCTTAAGTACAAAAGGTTATTTATTGTGAGTTGTTGTTTCTTTTGGAGGTGTTTTTTTAATTGCAAGAGAACATACTGGTTTCTGTCCATTTATCCAGGCACTCTTGTTTCTGGATTATACAGTTGAAGTCACAATTATTAGCCCCCCTTTGAGTTAAATTTTTTTTTTTTTTTTATTTCCCAAATGATGTTTAACAGAGCAAGGAAATTTTCACAGTGTGTCTGATAATATTTTTTCTTCAGAAAAAAGTCTTATTTGTTTTATTTCGGCTAGAATAAAAGCAGTTTTAAATTTTTATAAAACATTTTAAGGTCAAAATTAACTAACTTGCCTAATTACCCTAACCTGCCTAGTTAACCTAATTAACCTAGTTAAGCCTTTAAATGTCACTTTAAGCTGCATAGAAGTGTCTTGAAAAATATCTGGTAAATTATTATTTACTGTCATCATGGCAAAGATAAAATAAATCAGCTATTAGAAATGAGTTATTAAAACTTTTGTTTAGAAATGTGTTGAAAAAATCTTCTCTCCGTTAAACAGAAATTGGGGAAAAAATAAACAGGGGGGTTAATAATTCTGACTTCAACTGTATAAGAAAGTGTATAGTGTCACATACTGTATGTTCTGTTCCAGTTTTCCCTATGCCTCGGTTAATGCCAGGGGTGTTCAAACTCAGTCCTGGAGGGCCGGTGTCCTGCAAAGTTTAGTTCCAACCCCAATCCGACACACCTGGGCTAGCTATTCAAGCTCTTATTCCGCAAGCACACTAGAGTTTGAGCATACAAAATTCTGTCATACGGCACTGCGAAAAGGGGCGGGATTAAACAAGATGATTCGACAAAAAAAAAAAAAAAAAAAAAAAAAAAACGGTTAGTCCATATTTTAAGTTTCTGTCCAGAGAGGTCATGTTTTGATCTTTGATTAGTCTCACGCGATCATGTGATGCGATTTAGCAGGTCAGAGTTTACCAAGCTTAAACTTTGCAAAGCACCGAACTGCGAAACTTGTCGCACAAGCTTGTGTTTCCTGTCTGTTGCATTTGCTTGCATATAAATGGAAGTCTATAGCTATGTTTCCATCCAAAAATGGGAATTAAATGTATGCGCAAAACTGGAATATTAAATAAAACACATGTGAATAAAGCAGCGTTTCCATCCAACGAGTCAAAGAGAAGAAAATCGTCCCTTCCTGATTAACTGCCGATAAATATCAATAGTGAAAACGGAATTTGCTTTGGTAGGAGAAGCTGCGTGAATCTCTTCTTCATTTAATAAATGACTTGCTCCTCAGAAGACGATGCTGACACACAACGAACGCATGGTGGCGTTTGAAGGCATATCCAAGATGCGCATAAAAATAGGTGGATGGAAACAGCTTATAGGGTGAAAAGTGCAGTGTGACCACGACTTCACAAGGCTTTTAGAAACATCCTTGCAGGTGTGCTAAGGCAAGTTGAACCTTAAATCTACAGGACACCAGCCATTAAGGACCGAGTTTGGACACCCCTGGTTTGAGCTGACCTAGTTTTCTTTTTTCAATTACTGAAGGTAGATTTTTGGTAGGGATGTTACAATTCACCTGACTCACAATTCGATACGATTCACGCTATTAATCAATGTTCAATAGGTCCTCTGCTCCAGGGCACTGGCCACTGGCATAAAAAAAACTGATTATAGAATGACTAATTATATAGTAGAATAGAGACAGGAGTTGAACATGATTATGAAGGTGAATAAATCATATGACTTGTATAATTAATAAGTATCAGTGTGATACACTTAAGAAGAGATATTATTGAACAGTTTTAAACATTCAATAATAATAAGCAAATTATTAAAATATGCATAAACTAATTTGAAAAGAAGGAGAGGGTGATTAATCTAATACCTGGTTCTGTAACAGAATTACTTTCTCTTTCAGTCTCAAAAACAACCTCACACTTTCGCTATGAAAACACAGATGAACGTTGTGATCTCTGTAGCACTCGTCGGAGCAAGCAGAGCTGCAAACCATCTGGTCCACATGGTTTGGCTTATTAATAGTTTTTTGTGTATAGACGTCTGTTTTTCACCGTGCTTACGCTTTATGTGCATCATGTCCGTTGTTCTGTTAGTGTAAGTAAAGATCTTTTTGCAGTGTTTGCACAGTTTGTGTTTTGTCTGGTGCACTTCACCGCTGTCATTTTACTCTGCCGCCCCACCTCTTGGTCGATGCTGATGTGCAGGTAAAGAGAGTTTGCGCCTCTCAGCGCCCCCTCTGTTCAAAACATGTATCGCGATTCGGTCAACATTTCTACCGATTTAAATAGTCACATATTTGAATCGATTTTCAACCGACTCACAGTGAATAGTTACATCTCTAAGTTTTGGATTAATTTACTCTAAATTACTGATGTTTCAGTAGTACATAAAAAGCATGGACTGACTTTCTGTGGTAAAATAAATGAACAAATAAATATTACTCTCAAAGTTTTGCCATAATTCAAAATTATTGCAAAATTGCCAGTTTAAACATTTACATTTTGGTATATTTTTTCAACTTTTAGATAAAAAAAATGACTCAAATCTTTTTATATTTTATCTTTATAAACAATTAAAAATGAAATCCATTTTTTCCACTTAAAAACAAGACAAAATACTGATTAAAAAATTATTTTCAGGACGAAACTAAGAGAATAGTAGAAGGCCTGAATAATATCTGGATAATTAAAATTAACTAAATGTTTGAGATTGTGGTCATTAGAAAACAATGAGATGATACTGATGACAGCGATGATACTAGCGTGAAAGGCAAAGCAAAATTGTGAGCAGCTGTGAAAGGAATCAGAATGGTAAAGTTTAGCTATGGTATCTCGACAATACCATCTGTGAGGTCTTATATTATGTTTATTAAAACTCATCTTGAAAGACTACAAGTCTTTTCCCCCCTCCCAGCTACAATTCCAAAAAAGAACATAATTAAATGGCATCCCGTAAATGACAAAGGGGCACAAGCATAAATGAATAAACATAACAAAATAATTATAACTATAAAATATTAAACACTAGTCAATAAAATATTCATAAATGTAAAAAAATGAATGGAAGAATAGGTAAATAAACATGTTGTGCTAAAGCGCACCAAATCATAAACATACCTTGCTTGTAACTGATATGGAAGCCTTTCTTTTGGACACTAAAGTCGGAGTTAAAGAAAACCTCCATCACATTTCCAGTGGAGTTGAGAGTTAGTCCGTTGGCCGTTAAGCCACAAAATTTGGCATCATTGGTGCCAGTCTTGACGACAACGCGGTCATAGATGCAGCCTTGTGCTTCCTCGAGCTCGAAATCGAGGAAGGTTATCTGTACTATAAAGCCAGCCGGGGCGTGTATGGTCCAATTGCAGGACTGGCTGGGTGGGTAGTCACTGGGGTAGCAGGGGGACGTAAAAGAGCCCTGGGAGTCGGTGAGCACCACATTGCAGCTGGTGCTACTCTGGCAGCTCTGTGCCACTGCAAGCAAACAGGGCACATGTCACTTTACCTTGCATTGGTGAAGGATAAGAGGTTTTTAGCAGAGGCTGAGGACAGGAGAGAATTCAGCGGACAGGAAGATGCGTTTAGACAGCCGCTTGGTTAGTGCATCGACAGAGACAAAGACAGAACCAGAGGAAAACAGATGTCAAGCCTGGTCGAGATTTTGGTTGGCTTTCAGTGATTATATCAGACCTGAGCACAAATACCTAAATCCAGGAGCTGTATGAACACATTATGTCTATGATTTTTTTTTTTTTTTGTAGGATAACAGTGCCAAATTGAGAGTTTTAAAATCAGCACCAGTGCCTATGAATAAATGTACATGAATAAAAGCCTAAATGAAATGTGTTAATCACATAAAAGCTTTCTATGCATTTTATACACAAATAAAAGCCTAAATGAAACTACCATGTCTCCTCAGAAGACTAAAAAAAAGTGTTTAGGTGAATAGACTTTCAATTGAAGGACAGAAATGTCTCACGTTGCATTGAAAATATCATTTGCAATCCAACGATCAATTTACTTATGGATTCAGAACACAGTGATGGTGAGAAAATGATGACGTCATTTATTTTTTGGTAGGTGAACTAATCCTTTAATGGCTATGATTAGTTATTCACCTACTGTGAGCAAAATGGCAGTTAGTAAAGCTACAGTATCTTCATGTTACAACCTGCTGGACAAAATGCAGCTCTTGCTTCCCTACTAATGCCAGTGTTAGAACGTACCCTGATCACACCATGTTTCTTAATATAGGCCAGAGAAGAACTGGTAGACTGAGTCTAGTTTCTCACAAGGCTTTTTAATTTAATTTAATTTAGTTTTTCTACTCATGTTGTTTGTCAGAGTTTTGGTTTCTTGTCACAGTAGTCATTAGCTTGCTTATGCATGGTCAAAAGATTTTTAATATTCAGTAATAACATCAGTTTAATGCTAATGAAGTTGTTGACCTGTACCTTTACTATGAATTAAGTAAGGGATAATCAATTGCTTGCTGTGCGTTAAAGGATTTTAATGCACGATGTGGAGGAAAAGGACCACACTACGTGCAAGCGGAGAGGAAATGCATTAAAATTATTTAACACACGGCAAGCCGTTGATTATCCCACTTACTCCATGGTCATTTACTAAGTTGGACCTGCAGTTGGATGCTGCAGTCACACTAGATTTTGTGCGTGCAAAATTCTGTTATACAGCACTGCAAAAAGGGGTGGGATTAAGCAAGATGATTGTACATAAAAAAAAAAAAGCGAGCGATTGGTCTATGTTCTAAATTTCTGTCCAGAGAGGTCTTGTTTTGATCCTCGATTGGTCTCACGCAGTCAAGTGACGCGATTTTGCAGGTCAGAGTTCAACAAGCTTGAACTTTGCAATGCAGCGAACTGCGAAACTTGTCGCACGAGCTTGCGTTTCCATAGAAGTCCATGGGGAGAAAAGTGCAGTGTGACCACAGCTTAAGTTTAAGCTAGTTTTGCTCTTAGCAGCATAATATTTGTCTAAATTTTCATCAGTTTTGACATGTTCAATTTTCTAGTCCCTCCACTGAATCAGCAGAGAGGCAGACAGGAAGAGAGAGATCATGTGCATGCTGTTCATACCTGCTAACGTTATTAAGATGTGATTTCATTAATCCGATCAACCTGGAGTTTGTTTCCAGTCACATATGTGTTTCTTTTGTGTACTTTCTCTGATGAGGGAGGATCTGTAATGTTATGTATAGTGGCGTAAAGCTGGGTTTCCAAACGTTATAGAAGAATTTCCGTGATTTACTATACTAGATTTCATAATAATAAACATACAACTCTTTTTAAAAGTTAGTAAAAAACAAAAATACACCTTAAAATAAATAATAGGTTGACCAGTCCGGTCCCACTTTATATTAAGTGTCGCTTATACCTGTGAACTTACATGGTAATTAGATGTGTAAGTAGTATGTAACTACAGTGTATGTACACACTGGTACAGAGTATTTACTTGTGTATACTGGTGTAACTACACTCATGTAACAACCAACTGAATAGTTTGTGTAAGTACAAATGTGTAACAGGACATTGGTAACAACACTAGGAAAGTACACATCTGTAACAAGAATTATGTAAGTGCATTGTGTAACAACAATATGTACTTGCAGATGTTTTCCCACTTCCACACCTGTTTGCAGATCATGTACTTGTGAACACTGTATGGCAGAACTAATGCTGCATTAGAAGGTTTCACCTTGTGATACAAGTGTACTTGCATGGTAAATCCATAGGATCCACTCAATATAAAGTGTAAAATGGTCACAAATTACTGTTCATACATTCATTCATTTTCTTTTCGGCTTAGATGGGTTGCAGCTGGAAGGGCATTCACTGTGTAAAACATATGCTAGATAAGTTGGCGGTTCATTCCGCTGTGGCGACCCCAGATTAATAAAGGGACTAGGCCGAAACGAAAATGAATTTTATTTTAAACTTTATATTGTGGACTGTTCCTGTGGAGTTACCATGTAACTACACTGTTATTAAAGTGTTGCATAGAAGATATTTCTACAAGTTACACAGTAATTTGTGACCATTTTACACTTTATATTAAGTGGACAGTTCCTGTGGAGTTACCATGCAAGTACACTGGTATCACAAGGTGAAACCTTCTAATGCAGCATTAGTTCTGCCATACAGTGTTCACAAGTGCATGATCTGCAAACAGGTGTGGAAGTGGGAAAACATCTGCAAGTACATATTGTTGTTACACAATGCACTTACATAATTCTTGTTACAGATGTGTACTTTCCTAGTGTTGTTACCAATGTCCTGTTACACATTTGTACTTACACATACTATTCAGTGGGTTGTTACATGAGTGTAGTTACACCAGTAATACAAAAGTAAATACTATGTAAACGTGTGTACATACACTGTAGTTACATACTACTTACACATATAATTACCATGTAAGTTCACAGGTATAAGCGACACTTAATATAAAGTGGGACCAAAAGGGGGTCATGACTGTTAATTATATATGATGCTTTAACAACAGAGAGATGCAAGAGATGAGATCCAGCAGCAGGTCCTGAGATGTTCTGGCTGATGTAAAGCTTCTGTCGGTGGGGAGATGTTTGCAAAGCTGCCGCTGACTGCCTGGAGCTCAGAATATGACATTTTTAAAGATGCGCTATCCTTATACATAAACTGCTTATATGACTTTAAAATAATACATTCTCGCTTGAAAAACTCTTAAAACTTAATTTTGTGGCATAATTGATGAGTATTTTTCAAATTTTGTGAATTTCCCATCCACCATTAAATGTCCTCTTCAGTTTCCTGCGCAGCACATGTGAGTTGCTATGGTAAATACAGATGTTTGAGAGTAGTGCATTTATTTCGAACTGTGATCAAACTCCAGCCAACCAAAATCAAGAATTTCAACAGACCATAGAAGAACTCAGCTGAATTGACACTGAACTGTACTGAGTAAAGGCAGGATTGTCTTGCTACAACAAAATCTAGAGTAGTTTAATGTTCAAATTTGCATAACTGTTTACTTTTATTTTGATACAGTGAAGTAGCTTTTCCTCTATTAGGGCTGTACAATACTGGAAAAAATAAATTTTTTAGATGATTAGATTCAATTTTATTGTCATTACACATGTACAAGTACAAGGAAACGAAATGCAGTTTAGGTCTAACCAGGAGTGCAATAGCAGCAAGTGCAGGATACAGGTATAAGTTATAAAGTGCAGTTATAGGAAAAACTATGGTGATATTTACAGATGGATGTACTATGAACATTATATACAGGATGTATTAGCTATGAACAGAGATTTACAATAGATGGATATATGTACAGGTTGCTATTAATAATCAGAAGTGTGCAGATAGATAAAAATAATTACAAATGTAAATGTGCAGTCGGTGTGTACATAATTACAAATGTACATGGGTATGTACAGTTCAAATAAATAAATCCGTGCAATGAATATGTGCAATTTTTAAGTGTGCAAATGTTAAATAGTGCAGTGATTATGAGTTCATGAGATCATGAGTTTAATCATGAGTTAAACAGGTCTATTTGGAAAGAAATTATGATTTTATAGAAGAGTATATAATATATAATGAACAGACTTACAAGCATAGATAAATACATTTGATTAAAGATACAAATTAAATAAGAACAGTGCTTCATGGTTTTTTTCTTTCTGGGGACTGCATTGGTGTTCAGGTACAGAAATCAACAGGCCTTAAAACCCTTTTACCCAATTAAAGTTAAACTTTGCAATTAATCCACAAATCAAATTAATTCCTTTCAACTATGAATTTGCACATCCTGAAATGTGATTATTGCACAGTATATGTAAACCAATTGAAGTTGTATGAAAGACTATAAGGGTGCTTTCACACCTGTACAGGGATTAAAATTGTTACAATGTTTATTTTTGTTTTTGGTGTGGTTGGCTTGCACACAGCAAGGATTTTAATGGCCCAAAATAATTAAAACAAGTCACGTGCGAGTAAACTCTCCTCACATTGGTCAGTGTTTCAGGGTTTATTCTTCAGTCCCACAAATTCACAAAATGTCAAGTAGTTATTTTAAATTTTTGATTATGAGCACTAAGATATTATAAGGGAAAGGGTGAACTTTAATTTTGACACCAATCAGGGAGGTAAGACTTTCTCATACATAGCCTTATTTGGGTTGTCAAGGATTATAGAAATCTATCTATTAAATCAATTAATCTATTTAAAAAAAATGGTGGCTAGAATTATGCATTACAGGATTAAATTATAGAGAGAAATAACAGATGAAGCGAGACTGCAGTCAGATCATGCAAGCAGATCAATGTTGATCTTTTTTTCAAGGTGTCAGTGAAGAAATTAACAAAACAATAGGCCTAATACAAAATATTCTAAGATTAAAATATGAAAAAAATTAGCAGATGGTAATTTCGTTAAATTTTACAAACAAATAAACAGCACTCAATATTTCAGCATGCTTTCACTTTCGTATTTGACATGAAACGCAAATCTACCGGTAGGAATGGCATCCCGCCCTACTCATCATTCTCTCTTCATATAGCCGTATATATGGCTATTACTGTACAGTATATAAACATAATACACCATGTTATAGCCTGGTTCGTTAGTTTGTTAGGTCGTATTGTTTTCTCACTACAATTAATCTGCTCCAGAGTTCGTTTAGGCTATCTCAGACCGATTGATTTGGCGCGGATTCCGAGCGCGATTGCGGGTTTCACTATGCCAAATGAACCATGCTAACTGGGCAAACGAGACAGGTTCCAAAACAAATCCCTAGGTGTGAAAGCAACCTAAAAACACAGGAATCCCTTAGCCATTTGTCAATTGTAATTTAGCCATTTGATCGAAATGTGAAGCACGTCACCAACCACATCCTTTAAGCTTCCTCAAGGCAACACTTGCGCATGAAAACTTCAATATAGTGAGAAAAAAAGAGACTTGACTCAGAGACAAGGGCGTCTGTTAATGCAGTCCTGAACAGCACATAAGAAGAAAAAAGAAAACACAACACAATTTGGCAAACTGTGCAATTCAACTTTCTCAAGACGCAGTGGCTTCCCCGGGACAAATCTTATGCATGTAAACAAACATTACTGAGGGATATATTTCATAACCAATTCCAACTGTCAAAGGACAAACTCATTTCAGTGATTTACAATATGTTCTCCATGTTAATAATACTTCATATGACTTTCTTTTTCTCTCTCTCTCTCTCTCTCTCTCTCTCTCTCTCTCTGCGGAAACAAATTTTCCCTTCTGGTAATGATACTGTTGAGAACAACAAATTGAATTTTCATCCATGAAATTGTAAAAATTTTTGCATGAAGGATTTCCAAGCATTGTGGTCCATTAGTGACCATAAAACAAAGAACTGAGTATTCACATCTACAGTGACAGTTCCTCTGGAGAAAAAGGAAATTTGAAATTTGATGGCTTTATGTAGGTTTCAGGAGGGGGACAATAAAGTTAGGATATTTTAATCGTGGGAACTGCTCTTTAATAGAACCATAAAGGGCATCCACCAGAGAAAGGGAAAATGATCTCTTGTTTAAAGGGACAGAACCTAAACCACAGACTGCGCAGTCTTCAGAGAGTCATTACATGCCTTGTGTTCACCAGAGTGGACAGTTGATACTGAGGCTGGATTTCAAACCACTTAAAATTCGATCCAACCTGCCAACAAGCCAAAACTACACACTTTTTTTTCATTTTTCTGCTTAGAAGCGGTCAGATATTTAAAAGCATGCACAGAATTAAGACAAGTCAAATTACAGATACCCATGAATGGCTATTACCACTACTTTTGCAAATGCAAAAAGGTTTCAGCACAGGTCTTTCATTTCAAACAATAAAATCTGTTTTGATGCTCTTTAAACATTTATAAATATTTGCACTGTATTAGCTTAAATGTGTATTAGATTTTACTTACACTCTTAGGGCTCTATTTTAGCAATCTAGGCGCAAAGTCTATAGCGCATGGTGCAAAAGCATTAAGGGTGTATCTAAATCCACTTTGGCTATTTTAAGGATGAAACAATATGTTCTGTGCCCTGGCGCATGGTCTAACAAGGTTGTGCTTATTCTCTTAATGAGTTATGGGTGTGTTTTGAGCATAACGTGCATTAAACCAAATAGAGCCTCATCTCCCATTCCCTTTAAGAGTGGAAAAACTGAATGGAGAAAACAGTTACACAGACCATCTGCGCAACGATAAAGAATGAGCCTTCTCCATTCGGCCTCTTTGCTTTCTTTTTACTTTACTTTTACTCTTTACTTTACTCCTTTACTTTTATGGATAAGAAAACGGTGTAAACTAACTCAACAGATTGCACCATACACATCTTGCGCCTTATTGCACTGGGTGAATGATAGGGCCCTTAGTGTGTCCTAATTATTGTCATAAAAATGTACATTTCTACAAGAAACTGGACTACAACTATAATTTGAATGATCAGATTTTTAATACAGGCAAATGTGTTTTGTTAGCTTGGCATTGAAAATAGTCAACATGTAATGTTGCTGGCCTTTTCAAATATTTTACTCTTTGGGATATTTTTTAAATTGTTTTGAAAGCACAATGAGCCTCTGGCTTTTTTTAATAATACGATTTAGACACATTAAAGTCATTTGTGTGCAGTTAACATTTTTCCATACATTGTGTTTTATTTGACTGCTGATTATTATTTCTGAAAATAATTATCAGCTTAATTTAATAGTTTGGGCTCTGTTGTTAATTGTAGCCACTACTATTATAATAATCTGCCAGTAATAGAGCTCCCTACATATTTTACAGCATTAGCTGAGCTTTTTTTTTTTACCCTTAAGCAACTTTACGATATGTTTCACCCACCTGCTATATCTAAAACATACTTCAAAACAAAAGTATACTTTACTGAAAGATACATTTTGTATACCATACACACTCCAAATGTTAAGCCATCTTAAGCCAAGTAACAAAACAGATTCAAAAGGTTTGCAGCGATGGCACAGACGAACCATTTTGGTTCCCCAAAATCCATTTAGTGAACAGTTCTTATAGGTGAACCATGTTTTTAAAAAACATGTTACTAATCTAAAAACCTTTTTATTACTATAAAGAACCTTTTGTGGAATGAATGAATGCTTACGATTCTTCATTGTGCCAATAATGATCCTTTATTTTTCACATATAGGGAGTAAAACTTGACAAAACTTCCATAAAGAAATGATCTGCAACAGATGCACAATTCTTACAAACGAGAGTCTATGTGCTAAAATTAACAGATCACTTTTGAATGGAATAACACTAAAACAATCTAGAGTTTGCTTCTCATAGCCTGTGCCAGCTTTAAGCCAAATTTAAAACTAAATAAGTCAGGAAAAGGCAAAATATGTAATAAAAAAGTGACTTTTTGGAGAGCAACTCTGAATTTAATAAAGTATTCCACATTGAGTGTTACGACTCCAAGGCAAAACGATCTTTGGCTGTATTGCTGCAAGTAGTAAACTGTAAAACAATTAAACTAAATAGATTTTAGCTCATACTTGATTTTTTTTTTATGATAAAAAGCCAGCAGACATTCTACAAAACAACACTGTATAATGTAAATGTGCAGCAAACAGTCTCATTTAATTGGAGTGTTCTTACACATCTGCGTTCTCATTCACCCTTCTGGGAGATCAAATACACCACAGAAAAATCACAACGTTAGACCAGGCCAAACTGGGTCACTACAAACCCACCACAACAAGACCCCATCGGCACACCTGGGACTGAAAACGCTGGAAAATTCATAACGCTTGTCCAGCGAAAACAAGGAAAGAGGTGAGGGGGAAAAGATCACACTTTCCGCCATCATGCCTGGGGTTTAAACAAGCAAGGAATGGGATCAGCTTTTGACAAGTGGCCTGTGAGGCTGAAATCACTATTGGCCGGAATCACGCTACTGGAATATCCTGCTGTTTTATAGATGTCGGACCGGGCTGCAGTAAAAAGCAGCACGACCAGCTGAGCAACAGAAGCCACAGCTCCGCCCTGGCAGATTGAAGACAGGGTTCATTTCAATACTGCATCAAGGGGACCAAACACGTCACCTGCCGTTTTTAATGAATCAAGAAATAAGACAAGGATCACTCCACTCAAAGGTCAGTTACTGACCAGTGAAGTCATGCTAGAAAACAGTAACAGTTTGTCTATTTTATATACAGTTGAAGTTAAAATTATTAGCCCTCTTGTGAATTTCTTTCCTCTTCCCAAATGTAGAGCTGCGCATCGATGGATTTGCTCTTCAGTGTTTGGACTCTCAGTAGTGATTATTAACCCACACTGAACTGAACTGAACTTAATCTCTTAAAACTGAACTGACACTGTTTCAATTCACTATAATCTTCCATGTGAAGCTGCTTTGACACAATCTACATTGTATAAGCGCTATACAAATAAAGATGAATTGAATTGAATTGAAAAATGACGTATAACAGTGCAAGGAATTTTTCACAATAATTCCAATAATATTTTTTCTTCTGAAGAAAGTCTTATTTGATTTATTCCGGCTAGAATAAAAACTGTTTTATTTTTTTAAGGCTAATATTATTAGCCCGCTTAAGCAATATTTTAGTTTGATTGTCTACAGAACAAACCATCGTTATACAATGACTTGCCTAATTACGCTAACTTGCCTAGTTAACCTAATTAGTTAAGCCTTTAAATTAAACTTTAAGCTGAATACTAGTATCTTGCAAAAAAACTCATTATGGCAAATATAAAAGACATCAGTTATTAGAAATTAGTCATTAACATTCTTATGCCAATAATGATCCATTAATATTTTACAGTGTATAAACATCCATCAAGAAACAAACCGCAATAGATACACCATTCTTACAAACGAGCGACTATGTGCTAACATTTAGCACATTCAGATCACTTTTGAATGGAATAACACTACAACAATCTAGAGTTTGCTTCTCATAGCCTGCGCTAGCTTTCAAGCCAAATTTAAAACTAAGTCAGTCAGGAAAAGGCAAAATATGTAATAAAAAAGTGACTTTTTGGAGAGCAACTCTGAATTTAATAAAGTATTCCATATTGTGTGTTACGACTCCAAGGCAAAACGATCTTTGGCTGTATTGCTGCAAGTTGTAAACCGTAAAACAATTAAACTAAATAGATTAAACTAAATAAAAAACTTATCATGGCAAATATAAAAGACATCAGTTATTATAAATTAGCTATTAATATTATCATGTTTAGAAACATGCTACAAAAATCTTTTTTTGCTTTAAACAAAAATTGGGGGGGAAATATACAGGGGGCTAATCATTCAGGAGGGCTAATAATTAATTCTGAATTCTACAACTGTATAAATATATGAATGATTTTTTAAAAATAGTTTTTATTACACTGCTCTGTGGAATACTTGATTGTGATTGGTCAATCATGACATCCCAAGGTATGTTAATCTCAGATTACAGCCAGTAAAACTAATAAATTCATACTGTAAGTTTATAATTCGTCATAGGCTCATACGAGTACTTTGAATCATCTTGAATGTTAGTAAATATATTCACATGTATCTGTCATGCTCCTGTTTGGCACCATCTTTTAACTGAATAATAATTCAAGTAGGTTAGTGTAGGCTGAGTTCACCCATTTTTTTCCTGCAAACTTTAAGTTTAAATAAAGAGTTGGTAAATTGTTGCAACTTACGGTTTATCAATGTTTTGCATATAAATTCTTTTTTTTTTGTGGCAAGTAGATATGTAATCTTGGTTATATAAATAGATAAATAGGTTATCTCAAAATAAAGTTAATTGCACACTGAATCAGAAATTTTCGACTGAAGTTTTCGCAAGTAAAAAAAATACAACTTCACATTGTCAATTTACACACTGCCTCCAAAAAAAAATAATAATAATAATTAAAAAATTTTTTTTATATTTTTTATTCAAAGTCATTCATATATTACACGTGCTAAATATATATTAATGACATAGCACAAATGGTTTTATTGATTAATTATGGCATATGTATCATATTTAAATACCAGAAAAGGCACAAAAATTGCTAAAACACTTGATAAAACAAAAATAATAACACTTATGAAACTAATAATATAAAATAAAATCTGTCAGAGAAAGATAACATATAAACAAATAAACAAACAAATAAATAAATAAGAGATATTTAAGGGCAAAATAATAAACAAAACAAAAAAGAGACATTCAAGAGCAACAAACAAACAACAAAAACATAAATAAAATAAAATAAAAAATAAAATAAAATATAAAATAAAATAAATTAAATTAAATCTGTCAGAGAAAGAGGACTTTAATGCCATAGTAAATAAGTAAATAAATAAATAAATACATACATGCAAAAATAAATAAATAAATAAGAGACATTCAAGGGCAAAATAATAAACAAACAACAAAAATAAAGTAAAATTATAAAATAAAATAAAAATAACAAAAAATAAAATAAAATAAATTTAATAAAATAAAATAAAAATAAAATAAAATAAAATAAAATAAAATAAAATTAAATTAAATTAAATTAAATTAAATTAAATTAAATTAAATTAAATTAAATTTAATTAAATAAAATAAAATAAAATAAAATAAAATAAAATAAAATAAAATAAAATAAAATAAAATAAAAATGAGAATGCTGTGATTTAAACAGTGTTGTGAAGTGGCTGCTGATGAAGTGAAGGTCAATGAATGAATGCCTGACTAAACAGAAGAAAAGAGCAGCTTTGATCTCAGAATGTCCTTTTAGCAGAAGGAAAGATGCCAAAAGATGCAATGCCAGATACACGGATCTCAGACTAAGAAGAGCTGGAGATTAAAAATAGCGCTTTCAGCAGCATCACATTCTGTAAAAGCTTTAATCCTCAAGTGTCTCATTTCTCTCACTCTCCTGCAGTTCCCCTGTCTTTGTACTTCAGGTGTGCTGTATTATTTTGCCAAGAGTCAGTTAACAGTTCACTCAAAAATGTAATCCTTGTCAACATTTATTCACTTCTCTGGTATTCCAGGTCTCTGTATTATATATTTTTTCTTTCATGAAGTGTTCAGTGTTTGAGCTGTATTTTTCATACAAGTATTGCATTATAGTACAAAATTATATAAATAAAAAAGTAAGAGTCATCTGCAACTGTTACCAGTTGCCAGTTAAATAATAAATAAAATAATAAATAAATAAAATACATTAAAATAAATAAATAAATAAAATAGGTCAGATAAAGAGATCTTTAAGCCCATACAAAATAAACAAACTAAAATTTAATTAAATAAAAAAATAAAAAAATAAAATAAATAAATAAATAAAATAGGTCTGATACAGAGATCTTTAAGCCCATACTAAATAAACAAACTAAAATTAAATTAAAATAAATAAAAAATTCAATCAATCAATCAATAAATAAATAAAATACAATAAAATAGGCCAGATACAGAGATATTTAAGCCCATACTAATAAACAAGCAAACAAAAAATAATAATAATAAAATAATATAAAATAAATAAATAAAATAAAATAAATAAAATAAAATAAAATACATTTAAAAAATAAATAAATAAAATAGGTCAGATACAGATTTTTAAGTCCATACTAAATAAACAAACAAGCAAAAAAAAAAAACAATATTAAAAAAATAAAACAAATAAATAGAATAGGTCACATACAGAGATCTTTAAGCCCATAGTAAATAAACAAACAATAAAATAAAATAAATGAAGCAAAATAAAAATAAATAAATAAATATATGAATAAAATAATAATAAAAAAATAAAATAAATAAATAAAATAGGTCACATACAAATATCTTTAAGCCCATAGTAAATAAACAAACAATAAAATAAAATAAATGAAGTAAAATAAAAAATAAATAAATGAATATATAAATAAAATAAAACAGGTCAGATACAGAGATCTTTAAATCCATACTAAACAAACAAACAAAAAAGTTTTTAATCAAAATAAATATTTAATAAAATAACTTTGTATTCCATGACTAACACATAATTTTTATTCTGCTTCTTATACAAAGCTTTAAATTTGACTACTGTCATGACGTATTTATGAGTCTTTTTATCATTGTAAACCCATAAACTTTCACTCTATGGAAAAAACAGCTCAGACTCACATTTTATGCTTTATGAAAAGGAAAAAAAAGACCTGGAACGACATGAGGGTGAGTAAACAATATCATATTCAATTTTGGGGAAGTATCCCTTAATTAAGTCCATCACTTCAGCACATATTTTCTTTATTTCTCTTGATCAACACAGCATCTGTTCTATAAGGATCCAGAGAGATTCAAAGTAAAGTATGGGTATCTAAGCTGTGTGTAGATTTGCGGTTTTAATACAAACACAAACAACAAAAGAATATTGTGTATGTAAGCACAAAGGGGTGTTCCCTCGACGGACCATATTCACATCTGGTTTTAATGACAAGCTCTCGCACGAGGACACTAAAGAAGTGTCTCAGAATATAAAATCTGTTTACAGAACGTGACAAATCACATCTAATCAACAAGTTATTTCATCACCAATTTTCCAAGTTTGAGCAACATCTGATTTAGGCGTGATGTAAATGAGGTTAGGAATGCCTTCCAGAGGCGTACTGTCCTATAAAATGATGTGCGAAATTACTCTTGGCTCTCTCCGCACAACATTATTCCGCTATTTGTTTTAGCCACGGCTTAAATTAATAGACTTTTATTGTTTCGAAAGAGTATTAGCTCTCGGTTGTCTGTTGTTTAAACCATTAAAGCGTTTAAGAAAAATTCCCTGATGCCGATTCCCAGCATTAAATCTGATCTTTGCTCGAAACCATTTCTGACAGGCATCCAAGGACTGTAAACGTTCCTACTTGGACCAATATAACAGTACGAACAAATCAGGCGAGCTGTGGTATGCGACTAATATTAAAAAGACACATGCTTTTCATATGCAGCTCACAGGGAACTTCAATTCAGCAACAGAAGAGCTGTTAAGGTCTAGAGAACATCCATATTTTCTCTGGTGCTGAAATCATTGATAACACACCAAAATACTACGTCAGTCTCTGTCTTGACAAAGATTAGGTCAGTTTCACAAAAAAAATAACTACAAATGTTGGGTGTAAGGACTGGCCTACAAACAGAAGCAGGCACGGTAAACATTTCAGTCGGCCAATGCACACTGTTAGACCACTGAGAGAGTTGGCAATATCTCAAATCTCACCCCGGGGTTCGGTTTCATTTTTATATGTAAAAGAACATGAAGGAACTTTCTACACAACTGATTATGGCAACCCAGGCTCATGAAAAATACATGCCTTCGGCGACAACTTGACAAAAAGGATATGACTTTGTGGATGTTTAAAAGCAAATGTCCAAAGAACAGGTCAGTAAAGTGTGAACAGTTTTCTCAGAAACAGATAAACGTGACTGGAGTTTTATAACACTGGTTTATGCACAACTCTTGACAGCTTAAAAATCAAATGTGCAATGAAGTACATCTACAAATATATATACCTATGCTTACAAAAATGTGAGATAAAAAATGCATTTGCTAAAACTACACATTCATACACATACGTTTATAAATGAAACATTTTAGTCGATTAAATGTAAACATTAGTAGCCCAATTTTATATATTAATGCCTAAACTGTTCTCATCACTACCTACTGTATACTACATATTTTTTGCCCAAGATGTATGCAAATGTACGTTTGAGTAAGTTCAAAGTATATATTAGTAATCAAAATGTACATATTAGTATATACAATGTTTTTTTTTAGCATAAAATTACATTTGAGTAAGTACAAAAACTGTACATATCACTGCCTAAACTGTATTAGTACCTAACTGTATATTTGAGTACATTCAAATGTACACATCAGTATACAAACTGTACATATTGGCACCTAAACTGTATATTTTAGAAGATAAATTTACATTTTAGTACCTTAAAGGTATATATAAGTACCCAAGTTGTAATCAGTACCTAACTGAACTGAATTAGGCTAAACTAAACTAAACTGAACCCAGCCCAACCCAACCCAGGTGAACTCAACTTAAGCCAACCCAAGTAAACAAAACTTACATCAACTCAAGAAAACTTAACTTACCTCAGCTTAACTGAAGTGAACTCAACTAAACTCAACTCAAGTGAACTCAACTCAACAACTGAATTCAACTCAACAACTCAACTCAAATGAACTCAACGCAAATGAATTCAACTCAAGTAAGGTGAACTCAACTCAACTAAACTAAAGTGAACTCAAGTCAACTCAACTCAAGTCAACTTAACTCAACAACTCAACTCAAATGAACTCAACGCAAGTAAATTCAACTCAAGTAAAGTGAACTCAACTCTACTAAACTAAAGTGAACTCAAGTCAAGTCAACTCAACTAAATTGAACTGAACTGAACTCAACTCAAGTGAACTCAACTCAGCAACTCAACCAAAGTGAACTCAACTCAACTCAAGTGAATTCAACTCAAGTAGTGAACTCCAGTCAACTAAACTAAAGTGACCTCAACTCAATTCAAATAAAACGAACTCAACTCAACCAAAGTAAACTCAACTCAACTAAAGTGAAATCAACTCAACTAAAGTGAACTCAACTCAACTAAAGTGAAATCAACTCAACTAAAGTGAACTCAACTAAACTAAAGTGAACTCAACTCAACTAAAGTGAACTCAACTAAACTAAAGTGAACTCAACTCAACTAAAGTGAACTCAACTAAACTAAAGTGAACTCAACTAAAGTGAACTCAACTCAACTCGACTAAAGTGAACTCAAACCAACTAATGTGAACTCAACTCAACTAAATTGAACTCAACTCAACTAAAGTGAACTCAACTCAACTCAACTAAAGTGAACTCAACTCAACTCAACTAAAGTGAACTCAACTCAACTCAACTAAAGTGAACTCAACTCAACTAAAGTGAACTCAACTCAACTAAAGTGAACTCAACTCAACTAAAGTGAACTCAAATCAACTAATGTGAAGTCAACTGAACTAAAGTGAACTCAACTCAACTAAAAGTGAAAGCATCTCAACTAAAGTGAACTCAACTCAACTAAAGTGAACTCAAACCAACTAATGTGGAGTCAACTGAACTAAATTGAACTCAACTCAACTAAAAGTGAAAGCATCTCAACTAAAGTGAACTCAAACCAACTAATGTGGAGTCAACTGAACTAAAGTGAACTCAACTCAACTAAAAGTGAAAGCATCTCAACTAAAGTGAACTCAACTCAACTAAAGTGAACTCAAACCAACTAATGTGGAGTCAACTGAACTAAAGTGAACTCAACTCAACTAAAAGTGAAAGCAACTCAACTAAAGTGAACTCAACTCAACTAAAGTGAACTCAACTCAACTCAAATAAAAGTGAACTCAACTCAACTAAAGTGAACTCAACTCAACTAAAAGTGAACTCAACTCAAGTAAAAGTGAACTCAACTCAAGTAAAAGTGAACTCAACTCAACTAAAGTGAACTCAACTCAAGTGAACTCAACAACTCAACTTAACTCAAGTCAGCCTATCTTAGCTTAATAATAATATATGCATAATAATGATACACTAAGGGCTAATTCCTTACACAGTAATTTAAAATCATATATAGTAAATTGTGATTAGCAGAATATATCTCTCCAGTTGTCAAATCAACGCTTTGTTTTCTTTGCAAAAACACAACATTAATACACTTTGTTTAAATTGAGATCCATCACAGAATTCTTTCCATTAAACCTGCACATATTAGTACCTATACACTATATTTTAGTACCTGAGATTAGCACTTGAACTACAAATATTAAAATTTTGATTTTTATAATTAAACTGTACACATTAGAATGCAAATGATACATTTTAGTGCCTTTTGCAATGGTATCACCCCAGTCACATCCGTTGTACAGTGTAAAACCCAACAGTCAAATTTATCAAAAGAAATGAGTGTAGTTACCTCAAAATTGACTGAAAATTAATTCTACTCATTTGAAGAGTTTTGAACTCAGTGTTGAAGGTAATGAGTTAAATACCTCATTACTTCAACTTAAATGGAGTAAATTCACAGTACTCATATAGATTAGTTTAACTCAAATGGTTTGTACCAATCAGTTTACTCAAACGGTTTGAGTTGACTTATTAGGTTTTACAGTATTCAGTTGGTTAGAGTTCTCTTCATTTATTGGGTTTTACTGTGCTCAAATTGCTTCATTTACTCAAATTGATTAAGTTCATAGTACTCATTAGGGTTAGTTTTTGAACTTAAATGGTTTGTTGCAATCGGTTTCCTCAAATAGTTTCAGTTACCTTAACTTTTTGGGTTTTACAGTGTACATTTATTTGTATGTAAGGGGATGGGGACAATAATGTGGTGCAAACAATAAAATGCATCAGTTTACTAATCATGCACAATAGTAAAAGTGTCTTGACAGGGTTGAAAAGAATCTTACAGAAATGAGCCTTCATTAAACCAGTATCTGCCTCCTCAAATTGTGCACAAAAAGGACATTTTTCAAATGAGTCTGGGTAGAACTGAAGCATTATTTAATTAATAAAACATTTATTTCAGTTTCTTTTTATGCCATTGAGATATTTTTTTTATGTACAACTGTAGTGACTTCTAAGCGAAGAGAATGCAAAGACAAGGACAACAAAAGCATGTTAATGGTGGTGAAAAAGCATGACACAAATGCAACAAAGTCTTTCACAAGACGCAAGAATGCTGAGAGAAAGAAAAACTTCACTACATTTATAAAATGAAAGGGAGATTAATAAAGCAATTGAAAATGTGAAAATGAAAAATTAGGAGGGAAAAAAAGAAGCAATAATGAAATGAAAGCAATGTTGATGAGAAATATACATATAATATCAGATCAGAACTTAATTATGGATTTTCTAATAACACACTATTGGCATCATAACATTTTACACTTCAAACTGAAGAGCTCCTTTACCTGAGGTGGAAAGGCAGATCAGCAGCAAGAAAACTGCCAGAGTATTCTGGAACTTCCATCTCCACCACCGACCACTGATGAACGAAATCCTGCCAATCAGATTTAGCAAATTAGATTTCAAAACAAAACCACAATTCAATTTATTACTTACATGCCATTTTAGCATAGTGTAAATATACAAATGCCACAATGACATTAGAGGTTTGGTTAAATGGACCACAGGACACATTTTGATGCAAGCGATGCTTTAAAAATGAATTTGATTTGAAAAAAAAATGCAAATATCATTTTGAACTGTTGTTGCATCTGGTTTTCTTAGTCACAGACTCAAAACACTTTAACTGGCATAAACGTCACGCATGAGCTTTTTTCACTTTGCCTCACACACACAGGAGCACAATATCTTTATTCATGCGTCTATAATTTGAGAGAACTTTGAAGGTTTAAATGATGTATTTGTGGCATGGAACGATTTTATTTTATTTTTTCATGTCAGAACAGTGACCACAGCCATGCAAAAAACTGCCCTTACATAATGACTAATCACTCTCCCACGTCAGCCATAATAGGTTTGCTGAAAAAGATCACGGACGATGAGGTTTACAAAGGGTTTGCAAAGGACAGCTAAAAATGACAGGAAACCAGAGGCTGAAAAAGTGCATAAGAGAGCCTTTCACATTCAGTGTGTTATCTAAAGTAGACTGTTGCACTTATACAGTTTGGGTACCGTTCATGCTAAAATTATACCTTAAACATGCATTGAAAACCAAGCACTGCAAATGCTAAATGACTGTACATTAAAAGTGAGTGAATAAGCTGCCCTAAAAACTAAGCTGACTTTACTTGAGTAAAGTAGAGTTGTTGTGAGTAAAGTAAGTGAGTAAACCCTTTGTATCTTGGAGCTGTTAAGTTGATTACAGTTAAGTAATTCTGCACATAATTAATTTACTGGTAACACTTTATAATTACACACTATGAATCATTATGAAGCATTAGCAAATAGTGAATTCATTATCTGTTAAGCATTAACTCTACATTAACAAATGTTAGTAAGCAGTTTATAACTGCAGATAAAAATGCTTATTCTTGACTTATAAGCAGATCTATAATGTGTTTAATGATTGTATTTTCATACTTTGTTAATTACTATTTTTTCATTATTAAATTATTTGAGAGAAGTTGCTGGTTGTTAAAGATTATTCAGAATGCGTAAGTAAATGATTAATAAACTATTCAAATTAACATTTATATATCTTAATATTCAGGCATATATTAATAGTTTATTTGTATGTTAATAAATGTTTGATTAACTTCCCTTCATCTAGTTTTGTGATCTAATCTAAAGTGAGGACTATTGATGCTTTATAAATCCCTTATAAATGACAATTAAAGGCTCAGTTAAGTTCTAAAAAAGAAAAAAAAAAAGAAAATAAATGATTTTTATTCATTTCTATTCATTTGAAAATAAAAAAACTAAAATAAACTTACTGTGCAGTTTAAACTTCGCTAAATAATATCGAAATGTTGTATCATAATATATTGTTAAATTATTATGTTGCTTTATCCAATTTTATGTTATATTTTGACACTCCTGTTATTCAGCAACGTTTAATATTTACAGTAATTTAACTTTTTAAACAAGATTGCCAAGATTTATTTTTCATTTGATACTGAGCCTTTAATTATCATTTATTAGGGATTTATAAAGCATAAATAGTCCTCAGATTAGGTCACTAAACTGGATGAAGTTAAGTTAATAAAGCATTTATTAACATACAAATGAACTATTAGTATATGCCTGAACAATAAAATATATAAATGTTAATTTGAATAGTTTATAAATAATTTATTTATGCATTCTAAATCATCTTTAAAAACCAGCAACTTCTCTCAAATAGCTGATTTGTAAATAATGCGATACCTAATTTATTCATGAAAAATAATAATTAAAAGTATGAAAATATAATTATTAAGCACATTATATATGTGCTTATAAGTCAAGAATAAGCATATTTATCTGCCGCTATAAACTGCTTAGTAATGTCTATTAATGTAGAGTTAATGCTTAGCAAATAATGAATTCACTATTTGTTAATGCTTAATAGATTATTCATAGTGTGTAATCATTATAAAATTACACTTAGTAATTTCAAAGCAATTTGTTAACTCTGAGAACAGTCAACTATTCACTTTAAAAATAGGTTTACTCACTTTTGTAAGTAAAATAATTGATGTAAAAATTATATGCTTCCTCGCTTTTTAATCAGTTTTTTTACAGTAGAAAAAAAAGAATATCAACATCATTAAAAAAAAATTAAAAATCCGTAAAATAAACAGCAGCTTTTGTTGCCAGAATTTTTGTATTAACATATGGTCTAAACGTAAAATTAATAAAAATTTAAATAAAATTACAGGAAATTACAGAATTTTAATGGTTTCAATTCACGCAACAAGTAACATTAACCCATTGTACGTTGGTTACACAGACAAAAAACACAACCAAAAGCAGATTGTGGTCAACAGCATATGCGCAACAGCATATGCAACAAATACTAATAGATAGAAGGTGCTCAGTCTCATTCACATATTGAATACCATAATGATAATAAACTTGACATTAAGTATTTGAATAAAACATTAGATCTAACATAAAACTCTAATGAACAAAGCAGATGAGAAAAAATTGTATTGTCAGAATTTTTTTTTTAAATATGGCCTAAACGTAAAATTTATTTGAAAATTCACAGTAAATTACCATCTTTCATTGGTTTCAATTCATACAGTGTTGAAACTCATTAAACTTAGGTTACACAGACAAAAAAAAAAACATAACCAAAAGCAGATCAGATGGTCAACAGCATATCAGCAAGCGTAGAAAAATACTGATAGAAGGTGCTCAATGTCATTCACATGTTGAATACCATCATGATAATAAACATTAACATAAGGTACTGACATTAAGTATAATGACATTAAGTATTTTAATATACATTAGATGTAACATAAAACTAATTAACAAAGCAGATGAGAAAAAAATAGCATTGTTAAAAAAAACATTACAATTGAAATATCATGAAGGGATATTTATTCACTGTTTAAGTTTTTACTGTAGTGTTTTTACAGTTGTATATTTACCAATTTTACAGTGTAAAAGAAATGCTTTTACCAACTCATTCCCAGTGCCATTTAAAGGGATAATTCATCAAAAAGTAGTCCTATCTTTAATCACTTACCTACCTTCATGTCAATAGGGTGCAAATGTATGCATTTTGTCCATGCAGTGAACTCCATGGACAAAAATAAAGGGTTTTAAGCTTTGGAACAACGCAAGGTTGAGTGCATTGCACCTTTTTTAACCCTACAATACACAAAAGAAGTAGTTAACTCTGGGTCATTATAAACCCTGTGTTTCTTTAGTTTTGTTTTTATCCCAAACCCATGAGTTAGCATCTTTATTTGCAACAGTTCTTCAAATTACATGTTGCTGACTGCTATTGATTGATTTTTTGTTCCTAAACAGACTTTCCAGATTATTAGGGGAAGAATAAAACACTGCCTTAACTCCAATTGTTACATTTTCCATCACTATTTTCCTTCCAAACACTGAAATAACACCCAGCGCTTCTTTGAGCGTGCATGTGAATAAGAAGCACAAAATGCATTGATTCCTTAACATCTAGTCATAACATAAATTTAGCAGAACATCATTTTAAATGGCAAGTGTATAAATCACTTAAGCCCTAGTTTAAAAATGGTGTTCAGAATGACAATAACACCAGGATAAGCTCAGTGTGAAAAGCCATATAAATGTCCTTATACGTACAAATAGAGGTGAGAAAACATGTGTGTATATATATATAAGAACATACTCCGCAGCATCTTAAAAGCAATGACCGCATTCTAAAACCTGTTCAGAATGGATCACTGTGTTGGTCCTTCAGATCTACAATAATGGATTGTATGGAGCATTGCCCAGGTGTCCCTTGCTCTCATTCCTTCATAAAAAAAGACTGCGTTGTTCTAGCAAAAGTTAGTGATGCTATCAGCCTCAGTCTTCAACTTTGTTCTGAAAAGCAGCCAAAGGAGAACGAAACATTGGCTACTTGCTTAAACTGCACGGCACATGGACAATTTATCGGATCAGTTCAAAAGAAAGCTTTAGCGTGAACGTGTTTCTCTAAAACACTTATTTACAAGACCACTAAACAGTGCTGTTTGATTTTTTAATGAAGATCTTCGATATGAGCGACAAATTAATCTGGTTTTAAAACATTATTATCCTTCTCTGTAACAATGAAGAAGATAACAGCTGAAAGATTACACAAAAGGTCAGGTTAGAAGGGTTTTAATTCCACAACTCACCACCTATTACCATAGTTTTACTGTAATAACAACTGGCATACACTTGGATATTCATATTCAAATGTGATTATGCTATTAATAGAGATGCACAGAATTATCAAAAATTATTATGTGCAGAAAACTGCATTTTTGTATTTCGTCGAAACGTGAAAAATTGATGTAAATGAGAAAAAATTTAATTAAATTATTTTAATTAAATAAAATAATTTTAATTTCGGTGCATATTAATGTATGAAATGTATTAAATGAGTAATGCAATATAATTACGGTGTCTTTGTTATTCATAATTATTAAGCTTACTTATGCATTTTATTTGTACAAAATGCAGTACAGTTTTTGACTTCCATAACAAAATTAAGGCTACTTTTTACTATGGTGGTGATGATATATAGTTGATATCAGAATTATTAGCCCCCTTTTGATTTTTTTTTCTTTTTTAAATATTTTCCAAATGATGTTTAACAGAGCAGGGAAATTTTCACAGTATGTCTGATAATATTTTTTCTTCTGGAGAAAGTCTTATTTGTTTTATTTCGGCTAGAATAAAAGTTGAGAAAATCTCTCTATTAAACAAAAATTGGGGAAAAAATAAACAGGGGGGCTAATAATTCAGGGGGGCTAATAATTCTGACTTCAACTGTACTTGCAGTTATCATGATTTACAAATGTACAAAATTTGAGGTTATTATAAATGATACTTTTTTTTTTTTTGCCTTTATTTTAACAAAACAAAACAACAGAACAATGACCACAGATTACAACCAATAAATTTCTTAGCATCACAGCACATAATAAAGATCAAGAAGAAGACATAAAAATACAAAATAATAATAATAATAATAATAATAATAGAGGAATACATAAATTAACCAAGCTTTATGATGATCTAAGGTTTTGCAAAAATGTACCTGAAATCCTGGGACCTACATATTCAAGGAAAGGAGTCCAGATCTGATAAAAAGTATCACATTTTCCCCTGGACCAGTGGGTAAAATATTCCAATGACATAAAATCAAATAGTACCTTATGCCATTCTGATACTGTCGGTGGCTTATCAGATATCCATTTGAGAAAAATACACTTACGGGCAGCATAGGTAAGAAAGTTAAACAACTTCCTGTTTCTTGCACTCTTAAATTATTATCAGTAAGACCTAACAAAAAATTAAGAGAATTGAAGTCACATCTTGCATTAAATATAAGACTTAATCTCCTAATAAATGATACTTTTAAAAAAAAATTAGAATCTAAAGTACTGAATTCCAAGTAAATCAGGTGTTGGTGCAACCAACTGTAGAACTTAGTGCCACCAGTGGTCTCAAATGTTATCAGGAGCTGTTGCCACAGATTGCTTGCTTGACAGTAGCAAAAACAACACAGATTTAAAGGGACAGTTAACCTAAAATGAAAACTATTTCATCATGTACACACCCTTAATTGTTTTTTTTGTACAACAAATGTGGAAGTAAAACAAGTCCAGTGCTCAGCATAATCGAGTACACCCCATTTTGAAAATGAATATTTTTATCCATTTCTCAGTGAATATAGGCAATGTATTTTGGTGCATTTAAATAAAGCAGATTTATTAAACAGATATATTTATTAAAATAATATTTTAGTCACCAAACATATTTAGAACTTAATATAATACAATCAAATTCAAGCTAAATACTGCAAAAACAAATTTCAATCTGCAACATTTTAACTAAACTTCTCTTAATTTTTCCTCTTTTTAAAAATTGTTTTTAATATTTTTCTATAACATATAAATTTGGGTGTACTAGTTTTTGGACTGTTATCTCGTTATTCTGTTAGATAAGCTCCAGATTTGGCTTCAGTAGTGACTGAAGTGGTGATCTAATGTATATGCACAAATATAATATTGCACAGCTTCCTATTAAAAACATGAATTTAAAAGATAGATTTGTGAGGGGTGTACTTACTGTATATATGCTGAGCACTGTAAAAATAGTGGATAATGACAAATATCAAGAAGAAAATAAACAATGCAAAAGTATCACAAAATTGGCCCATACAACATGTCATCTTTATGCACAACTGTGCATTTATGAAACTATTTCATACTCTGACTCACTCAGGAAAAGGACACAAAAAAGCGCACTCTAATGAATCAAGATTTATCAAACCACAACATTGCCAGATGGAAAACAAAATGACAGCTGACTCTACAGATATATTTTTACCTCAAAAGAAAGTACAGAGCAATTCCATGCAAATGTCAACCTTGCCATGTAAAAAAAATTGGTTTTCACCAAAATAGAGAAACCATTTCTACATTTTTTTAAGCAAGTATTTTACTGTACTTTAAAAATACTCAAAAATGTCTCTGTCAATATTTTCAAACTATTATATTTGATTTACTAAAGTCACACAAGTGCCAATTTCACATCTATAACAAAGCTTTTCCCTCATAAATGCAAAAATGTCAAATAAAATAAAATCAATCATGTTTGTTCTATAGTGAGCCAACTCTTATCCTTTTGATCAGCGCTATTTATTTTGGGTTGTGCAGTTAAATTCACAGAATTTCTACACAGTATGTTGTATACTGTAAACTTGCAGACTGTAAGTCACATCCATAACGCATGTATATTTTCCTCATTTAAAATCTAAAAAATTTTACATATTGATATTTCTCTGATCCCATAACTCTGTGGTTAGTTGTTTTGGAAAATATAAATTCAATATAATGTTAACATATACTTTCTATGTGATAGAAACATAACAAAATTCCATAACACTGGAATTGCTCTACACTGAATGTATTTTGTTGTGTTTCTATTGTCTTGATTTCTCACTGTGTTTGTGTTCCTGGATGAGTTGGAATTAACTGTGGTATAAAGGACCTAATAACCTCCTAGGGCCCGAGTGTCCACATAAGTGGACAGCACATTTTTAGCTCTTAAGTGGCAATTTAAAATACTTTGAATGTTTTATATTTTGTTACAGACATACAGTGTCATCTTGCAACTGTTTTGCAGCATATGAAATGTCCCAAACCCTATTTTTAACTGTCCAAAGTGGAAAAAAAAAATTGTTTGTTTTTACTCTCTGATAGTTAAAAAAAAATCTATGTTAAATATGAATTAAAGAAAATTTGGGAAAAAGTGTTTTATGTAAATTCGGACCACGAGTCCACATATATGGACATCATTTTCTAGAAAAGTACATCATATCAAAAGATGATACTTAGATTTTTATTCAAATTAGGTTCCAATAAGCCTAAATAGCAAAGAGAAATAAAAAAATTCATGTAAAAAAAAACACCTTGGGCCTTAAGAGGCTAATGTAGTCGAGTACAAAAAAATGGAGGGGAATGTCTGCTATTAAATTCTACCACATCATTGTACAGCATACCACTGTGTTGTCAAATATTTCTTTAAAGAATAATGTTAGTCACTATTCACTGCGGTTATAGGGCATAGTGTGAGCAGAATTTTTTTTTAAATCTCGTTTTGTGGTCTGAAACAGAAAAGAAAATTGGTAAGTGAACAGTATATTTTTGGGTGAACTATTGCATTATGATTTAGGGCTTTGCTGGAAGCGGAAGAACCAAACTCGCTTTTAGTTTTCCTTGTTTAGGTTTTCTGAGGTAGTATTTTAGGAAAAAACAAACAAACCTAAAATATAAAAACACCCCTAAAAGATATTTCTATGATATTGAGATTGGCAGATTGTGTTCAATACATTAAATAATAACAATTGAATTGTTCAGGCTCTAAATGGAAGCTTCGTTTAAAGAGGAAACATTCAGATGTTGATGGTTTCATTTGGGGATTGTTTTGTTGGGGCTAGATAGTATTGTATATGGTGTATGGGTTGTTGTAAAATGTAAAATGCTATTTGCAAGACTAAAAATTCCATGACAAAAAAAGAAGAAGCAATAAAGCATATATAATCAATTCATCTCAAATTAAAAAATTGCACATACAGTTGAAGTCAGAATTATTAGCCCCTTTGAATTATTTTTTTCTTTATTTATATATTTCCCAAATGATTTTTGACAGAGCAAGGGAATTTTCACAGTATGTCTGATAATATTTTTTCTTCTGGAAAAAGTCTTATTTGTTTTATTTTGGCTTGAATAGAAGCAGTTTTTAATTTTTTAAACACCATTTTAAGGTCAAAATTATTAGCCCCTTTAAGCTATATATTTTTTCGATAGTCTACAGAACAAACCATCATTATACAATAACTTGCCTAATTACCCTAACCTGCCTAGTTAACCCAATTAACCTAGTTAAGCCTTTAAATGTCACTTTAAGCTGAATAGTAGTGTCTTGAAAAATATCTAGTAAAATAATATGTATTGTCATTATGGCAAAGATAAAACAAATCAGTTATTAGCGATGAGTTATTAAAACTATTATGTTTAGAAATGTGTTGAAAAAAATCTTCTTTCTGTTAAACAGAAATTGGAA
This sequence comes from Danio kyathit, assembly GCA_903798195.1. Lineage (NCBI taxonomy): Eukaryota > Metazoa > Chordata > Actinopteri > Cypriniformes > Danionidae > Danio > Danio kyathit. The sequence goes on along the minus strand of LR812538.1, from coordinate 42,564,679 downwards.
AAAAATAAATAAACGGGGCTAATAATTCAGGGGGGCTTATAATTTTGACTTCAACTGTATATGTAACTTTTCACCAAACCACATGAAGATTTACTATAGGAAAATGGATCTCACCAAACACATCTGAAATCTGCTTCCATGAAAGCAAGTTCTGGTGAGTTATTATTTGAAGTTCATGGAAAACAAAGATTCCAGAGGGAAATGATAACCACCGGAGACCTCATAAGTTATTTTGATGAAGACATGATTTGTTTAATTGGGCATTGATTGTCTCCATTAGGATTAGGCTGATACATACCTTCATTATAACAAATGGAAGGAAAATTCCCTCCATTTGAGATTGAGTATGTTATAACGAGATTATCGCAATGCTTCATTTGATACTATGGTTAATAACACCTAAGACTGTACGCTTTTGTTGCCAAGACTTGAAGTGTGTGAAGTTACAAGATCCTGCGTGAGGTCCTCAGATCTTCTTTCATTTCAACAAGCATTGTGGAAAGATAATAGAGATCTCTATTTCCAGCCCACAATGCAGATTGGCGATGGTAAAATCAGCCAGCTAAACAATAGAGTTCATATTTTATTAAACAACCTCAATGAATTAATTAGCTGGCCACAATGATACAATAAAATCCATTAATTAGGACACTATTCCTTTAAACAAGATCTTATCTAATAGGAATGCAAGTCAACACCCTGAAATAAATCATTCTTACCAATCATAATGTTACTACACATTTTTCAGCCCTAAACAAAGTCTCGCAGCATCTCTATAAGGTGGAGCACTTGTTGACAGAGAATGAGGCCATTTATTTTGACCGCTATATAAAATTCATGTAATGCATGACATTACAGGACATATGAATATTGTTCTGAAGGCTCCCTTAAGCATATGTAAATACTCATGAATGGAGCGACTACATGCAAGCAGCATAAAGAACTTGATTCATCAAGCCAAAATGAGTTGGAAAAGCAGAAACAGTCCCTTCTGGCATTCATAAGCCTTAGACTCCAGAAATCATAATGAAAAATGATCAAATTTCATAATCAAACTTACCAAGCAATGAGTGCTGAATATGTATAATATAAAAATATTATATTTAATAAATATGTGTTAATAGAAATTAATTCAAACCTTGATTGTTACTATACTGTATATACAATCTAAAACCCTTACAATAGGATTACAATTAGAGGTGACCTAAAAACAAGTCAACAACTTTAGAAATGTCACAGATATCACAACAACATGCAGGTAAACTAGATATTTATCATCCATTATTTTTTTCTCACACATAAGAGAAAACAAACCTTATAAACTACGTCACTGTTGTACCTTAAACTCGTGTAAACAGTCGGGCATCAAATGTCTCTGATGCCCAAAATCGCTGTGTAGGCAGGCAGCTCACTATAGTTTAGAGACACCTTTCAGTGGGTGATATAATTTAAACGTAGACATTTTAAGCACTATTCAGTTGTTTACCGTTTTATTTGCGGTCATCTAAAAGTCCAAAAAGCAATTCATCTGCCCACCAACATTGTAATGTGACACCCATTCTTTTGGGCCACGAATATTTCTCTGTTCTTGGTAAAATAAGTGAGAAACATAAAAGAAAAAACACAACAGAATATGGACAATATGCTAATGACACGAACAAACAATTGTAGTCATATTGTTGATTATAGGCTACTTATAGTGAAAATACATTGTCAATTCTTTAATTAAAACTCTTAAGTGTTTTCAATTGTTATAGAGATTATTTTTGTATCACTTTACGGATAATTTGAATACGATAATACAATTTAGTTCATTTATATAATGCACACGAGTCTCTTTTGGTGTAGCCTAATCCGATATTCACAAAAAAAACTAACCAGAACGCTTCATTGACGTCGAAAGTTAAACAGAGTTTTTTTATTTACTACAGATTTACTTCGAATATCACTATTAAGAAGTTTAAAAAGTGACTTACATTGTTTCATTGACGCTCGTCTGCTTGAAGAAGCATGATATCTCTTCTGTTTGAACAACTTGAGAGAAGTTTGAGCGTCAGTCAGTCAGTTCACCGTCAATTTACACGAGCCTCTCCACAGCTCAGCTAAAACACATCATCATCTTCTTCATCATCATCATCGGAAATATTCTGAAATCAAATAAAATGTCTCTTTTTTTGACAGATGAACCTGTGCTCCAGGCAGACAGATGCTGGGTTAAGCGTTAACAAGAGTTTACTAGACAATACTGTGCTTGTCCAACCGCTGGAGGCAGTTCTGACTGGAGCCCCACCCTTCAGCAGAGAAATCCCGAGGAGACCCCCCAAAAGAAGACAAGTAGGTTAAACTGCTAAAAACACCAATACTTTACAATAGTTTGTCATAATTACATCTATGAACAATGCATACCAAACGCATTGTTCCTAGCAGTAAATAAGATAAAGAGAAGTCTTTGTCGTGCCAAACAGCGAATAGAAATGTAGCTAATTAAAAGATACATATAATTGTATATAATTATGTTTATTTACAACACATGTAATTTATATATGCTTTAACAAAAAATAAACAATGTTTTATAAACAATGTGTGAACAATAGGCCTATATATAATATATATAATAGGATTATACAGCATAAATGAGTACACCCCATTTTGAAAATGAACAGTTTTATCCAGTTCTCAGTGAATATGGGTAATATATATTGGTGAATTTGAACAAAACAGATTTATTAAAGAGATACATTTATTAAAATAATATTTTTGTCTTTAGAAATGGAAAATTAGAAATGTCTTTATCTTTAGAAATGGAAAGATAATACATTTAAATTCTTGTAAAATATTGCAAAACAATTACAAACTACAACATTTCAACAAAGTTGTATATATTTTTGTTTCACTTGATTTTTGCTATTTTTGGAAATTTTATTTAATATTTTCCTCTAAAATATAAATTTGGCCTACTAATTTTTGGACCATTATTGTAAGTTATTTTGTTAGATTAGCTCCAGATTTGGCTTCAGTACTGAATAAACTAATGTATATACACAAATAGAATATTGCAAAGCATTCTTTAGGCAATATTATTTTAAATGAAAGATTTGTGGGGGGTGTACACATATATGCTGAGCACTGCATATACACAGACACACAAACACACACAAAATATTATACTATAATAGTGTATTAAAATACTTTTTTTCTGTTGTGTGCTATTCTTTTTTTGTTCATGCTTAAAAATAAAACAACTACATAAAATTAAAATGACAAATTTGTCATTTATCTGTTTCCAAGTTGTGCTTATGCAAAAGAATAAAAATATATATAATTTATTTATAATTGTTTTTACATTTAAATATGTAATATTTATTTAAACAGAGAACAGATATTAATAAAGCATTTGCTTTTTTTTTTTTGTTTATACACTACCGGTCAAAAGTTTGGGGTCAGTAGGATTTTAAAATCATTTTTAAATCTAATTTAAAACAAGCTTATCAGCTCACCAAAGCTGCATTTATTTAATAAAAAAAATAAAATACAGTACAAAACTGTGAAAAGTTATTGCAGTATATATAAAACAGCTGTTAAAAAATAGTTTATCATTTAATTTTATAATATATTCCAGTGGGTTTTAATGATGAATTTTCAGCTTCATTACTCCAGTCTTCAGAGTCACGATCCTTTAGAAATCACTCTAATTATTATTATTATTATTAATAATAATAATAATGGTTATAGAAATAAAAGCAATGACTGGACTAATAATTTAATCTGAAACTACATACAACAAGAAAGCAGTAATTTAAAATTAATAAATATTTAACAATTAAAAAAAAAAAAAAAAATTTAATAAATGCCACCTTGATGAACAGAGTAATCTTCGTTAAACAAAGAACATGGAAAAAAAAAACTGACTCCAAACTTTTGACCTATAGTGTAGCTTGTGCTTAAATTTTAAAGGCACAATTCCACAACTACTTAATATGTAAAAACATAATTAATATGATGAAAGTACCTTTTTTAATTAGTTTTTCTCTGTTAGCTTTATAAAAAATTTAAACAACATAAACATTTGCTATAATTCTATAAAAAACAAACTCGACAGAGACTTGTTTGCACTGTTTTGTCCTCAGTCGGCCATGCTAGCTGCTTTGTTTTCAACGTCAGAGAAGATCTTCCAGTTAGATAGCTCCTACAAGTCGGATAGCTGAATTTGCATGTACCTCTGATATTTACATTACAACATTCAGGTCAAATAGCATGCTCGACAGAAATCTCAGGTTATGTAGCTGTTTACAAGCCTGCGAGCTGGTAGATTAATGATAATAGTACACATTTATTCAGACGAAAATCTGCCTTTTTGTTTTTCATCCCTGTTGGGGATTGTTTTGGTTTTGATCTATTGTGGGTGTGAGAAGCCATGCACAATAACATGGACATTTATTACAGGCTAGCTTCATTTATGTGTTTTGTTTAGCATTGAGATTTACAGCCACAGTGACGTTTTATCACCAGAACACAGGAACTTGGATGAAGATTTTGAATGTAAAACAACTAAAGTGCCAGAAATGAAGATTTGGACGATCCTTCCAGATGCTTTGCTCTTCACAAATTACTCAACTATTCTGCTCGATAGCCAATATAAATGTTAATGATAATCCTGCATTTGCAATGGAGAAAATAAAAGAAATACAGAAAAAAGGTGAGCTTTCTCGATTCCCACAGAACAGATAGCGATCAAGTAATAAACGTTATCTCTTTGAGCGTCAAAGTCAATACCTTAAACACACGTTAAACACTAAAGAGGGATTACAAGTCACAAAATCACTCAGAATACAAGGTTAACTTTTAAAAGTTAAACAACAAAATGTTATGGTCATTGTGGTTTATTCCTTTGCTGTAAATGGATATCCAAGATGGATTGCATCTGAAGCAATAAACTGCTTTGTAAATTCACTTGAGCCAATTAAAGCAGAGTACAAGGGAGCGAAACATGTAAAAGGGAAAATAATCACAGGTGATGTTCATCATTTGCATCCGCAATGATGCAGGAAAGGATTCAGGCAAATGCATGCAGTGATAAAGCTCAGTCTGCTTCCAGATAAATCAAATGCCATTTCTATTACACTGCAGGCAATGCTGTGGTAGAACAAAACTGGCACTGCTAATTCAATGTAGGAATCAAAGATCTGAGATTTGCATTTTATTTACTAAAACTGCCAATACGTGGTATTAGTTAACAAAACTATTTTAAATAAAGATTTGACATTACTTAATCCTAATTAACGAGTGTGCTTCATTGTTTACATTTTTGTATTGCCAATGAAACTGACTGTTCCTTTAAATATGTGTTCAGTGAGTCCTGAAAACATAAACATGCTAATATTTAAATGAAAAACTTAACTTTTTTAAAAAATATTACTTAATATTTTATGTCAAGTTAAAATAATAGTAATAGATAATAGAAAAATAATAGATTTAATCATGAAATTGTCTTTTTTTTATGAATTCTTATTCACAAATAACATAAATTACTTCAAATAATGTAGGTCACCTAAAAAAAAAAAATGAGGTAGCACTTTATTTTGATGGTCTATTTGGGTATTAGTAGACTGTCTGATACTGCTCCTTCAACAGACATTTAACTGACTATAAGAAACTTTGCAAGTACCTGTCAACTTGCACTAACCCAAACCCCAACATAAGTCTACTTATAATCTACTGAGAATTAGTTGCAATGTAACTTAAGTTCAACAAATGGACCATCAAAATAAAGTGCGACCGAAAATGAATACTCCACCATTTACTCTTGCTGCTCCAAGCCCACAAGACTTTCTCATTGTTTAAAAAGTAATCAACTAAGACAATATATAAATGCATCTAAATTCAAAAATAAATTTTTGCCACACAACCATTCGCATAAAATTGGGATTAATCCACTGTCTTTATAAATATTATGAAGCTAACAATGTTTCACCAGAGATGCTGAAATCTTTTATGTTGTATTATTCATTCATTTTCTTTTCGGCTTAGTCCCTTTATTAATTAGGGGTCGCCCTAGCCCTAATTAAACTTATCCAACATATGTTTTACACAGCGGATACCCATCACTGGGAAACCAGAGCACCTGGAGGAAACCCAGGTGAAAACGGGGAGAACATGCAAACTCCACACAGAAATGCCAACTGACCCAGCCGAGGCTCAAACTAGCGACCTTCTTGTTGTGAGGCGACATCGCCATTCCCAGGTTGTATTAATTTTCTTAAAATGAAACTTAATTTTCTAAAGTCTTATGGGTGTGGAAGGACATGAGGGTGAATAAAATAATGTCAGAATCTAACTAACCATCATGATTATTAAAGTCCTTTCTTTTCCTTCATACAGTACATTCAAGATCAGAAGAGGTTATATCAAATATTAATATGTGACTGCTGCTGAGACCTGGAAGGCAAAACATGCTGTAGAAAGTTTACATTTATTTCACAGAACTCACATAAACAACATTTAGATCACCTCTCTCTATGAAAAATGTTTGGGCATCTGAAATTCATGTGCATATTATAATCACTAAAACAGATTAACGGAGCAAGGGGTTATTTCACAGTATTTCCTTTATATATATATATATATATTTTTTTTTTTTTTCTGGAGAAAGTTTTTTTTTTTGGCTGGAATAAAAGAAGTTTATTTTATTTTTATTTTAAATTTTTTAAGGTCAATATTATCAGCCCTCTTAAAAGTTAGTAGTTTTGCACAATTGGCTATAGAACAGCCCACTGTTGTCCTATGACTTGCTTAATTAACCTAATAACCCAGTTAAGCCTTTAAGTTGCACTTTCAGGCATCCTGGCAAAGACAAAGGAGATTAGTTATTAAAACTATCTTGTTTAAAATAGTGTTGAAAAAATCCTCTCTACGTTAAACAGCACCACTTCTTTAATAATTAAAAGTTCACAGGAGGGTTAATAAGTTTGACTTAAACTGTATACACTCACCGGCCACTTTATTAGGTACACCTTACTAGTACCGGGTTGGACCAACTTTTGCCTTCAGAGCTGCTTTATTCCTTAGTGGCATAAATTCAACAAGGTACTGGAAATATTCCTCAGAGATTTTGATCCATATTGATATGATAGCATCATGCAGTTGCTGCAGATTTATCAGCTGCACATGCATGATGCAAATCTACCGTTCCACCACATCCCAAAGGTAAGTTCTGATGACTGTGGAGGCCATTTGAGTACAGTGAACTCATTGTCATGTTCAAGAAACCAGTCTGAGATGATTCACGCTTTGTGACATGGTGCGTTATCCTGCTAGAAGTAGCCATCAGAATATGGATACACTGTGGTCATAAAAGGCTGGACATAGTCAGCAACAATACTGCGCAGGCTGTGGCGTTGACACAATGCTTAAAATATCCCCTACACTATTATACCACCAGCCTCAGTTTCCTGTTCTTAGCTGACAGGAGTGGCACCTGTTGTGGTCTTCTGCTGCTGTAGCCCATTCGCTTCAAGGTTCAACATGTTGTGCGTTCAGAGATGCTCTTCTGCATACCTCAGTTGTAACGAGTGGTTATTTGAGTTACTGTTGCCATTCTATCAGCTCGAACCAATCTGGCCATTCTCCTCTGACCTCTGGCATCAACAAGGCACTTGCACCCACAGAACTGCCCCTCACTGGATATTTTATCTCTTTCAGACCATTCCCTGTAAACCCTAGAGATGGTTGTGCGTGAAAATCCCAGTAGATTAGCAGTTTCTGTAACACTCAGACCAGCCAGTCTGGCACTAACAATCATGCCACGTTTAAAGTCACTTAAATCACCTTTCTTCCCCATTCTGATGCTCGGTTTGAACTGCAGCAAATTATCTTGACCATGTCTACATGCCTAAATGCATTGAGCTGCTGCCATGTGATTACCTGATTAGAAATTTGTGTTAACGAGCAGTTAGACAGGTGTACCTAATAAAGTGGCCAGTGAGTGTATATTTCACTGAAATAATTATACAAAATCTGTAATTTTACACTACTACCCCAACTGCAACAGAGACAAAAAATCAATACACACCTTATTGATGATGCATAATATACATGCACACACTGAAGGAACTCCTCCATGTGGCTGTTCCTGCAAGACTGTGATGAAATGTGAACAGCATAATAAATTTAATTCCTCATTATGTACAATATACTGGTCAAATTCACTGACCCGTATGACTGACTAGGTAAAACTGCCAAATATAATAAGCTTACTTATTACTAATACCTTGAAGTACCACCCCATAATTCAATCTTGTAGAAATCTTACCTTCTTACACTGCCACCTGAAACAAACATTTTTTTTAGATTTTAACATTTATCAAAGTGAAAATCAACATGAGGGCAACCCAGTGGCGCAGTAGGTAGTGCTGTTGCCTCACAGCAAGAACGTCGCTGGTTCGCAGGTTCGAACCTCGGCTGGGCTGGGTCAGTTGGCGTTTCTGTGTGGAGTTTGCATGTTCTCCCTGGGTTCGCGTGGGTTTCCTCCAGGTGCTCCGGTTTCCCCCACAGTCCAAAGACATGCAGTACAGGTGAATTGGGTAAGCTAAATTGTCCATAGTGTATGAGTGTGAATGTGTGTGTGGAAGTTCCCAGAGATGGGTTGCGGCTGGAAGGGCATCCGCTGCGTAAAATCGTGCTGGATAAGTTGGCGGTTCATTCCGCTGTGGCGACCCCGCAAGGGACAAAGCCGACAAGAAAATGAATGAATGAATGAATGAAAAATCAACATGAGAAAATGTCTGAAAGCCTTTGTAATTTACTTTAGCCAAATTCCATGAATATCCAGTTTATTGGGCTTTTAATTGATAGTGACTTTCTCTCAGTACAGAGGTTAATTAACACTCTTATAAACCTTAATCATGCATACAAGACAAGCATCTTGGTTGGGTCAAGTCCTATTTGTAGTTTAAAAAATAAATAAATAAATCAGATTTTTGCAAATATGTCTATGAGTCTATGAATATGAGTTCCTGCAAAAGTGATGTTAAGCATGACAAAAAGCATGCACAATGGAATGCACGTTAATACCAGGTGAACATGATAATGCATTTTAGCTGACCACTTGTGCTGGAATCATTAAAAATGCACAATGGACCCTTTTCACAATTACGGGTTTCTCAGTAGCGGAAGACATCATAAATGGGTAAACTAATGGCGCAGTAAACGGGAGAGTACAACAAATATATACTCAGGTAGGCTGTGTCGTTGACACGATGCTCAATTGGTACTAATGGGCCCAAAGTGTGCCAAGAAAATATCCCCCACACCATTACCCAACCACCACCAACCTGAACCGTTGATACAAGGGAAGATGGATCCACGCTTTCATGTTGTTGACGCCAACCTCTGCCCCTCCATCTGAATGTCGCAGTAGAAATTGAGACTCATCAAACTAAGCAATGTTTTTCCAATCTTCTATTGTCCAATTTTAGTAAGCTTGAGTGATGTCTAGCCTCAGTTTCCATTTAGCTGACAGCAGGGGCATCCGGTGTGGTCTTCTGCTGCTGTAGCCCATCTGCCTCAAGGTTTGACGTGTTCTGCATTCAGAGATGCTCTTCTGCATACCTTAGTTGTAACAAATGGTTATTTGAGTTACTGTTGCCATTCTATCAGCTCGAACCAATCTGGCCATTCTCCTCTGACCTCTGGCATTAACAAGGCATTTGTGCCCACAGAACTGCCCCTCACTGGATATTTTCTCTTTTTAGACCATTCTCTGTAAACCCTAGAGATGGTTGTGCGTGAAAATCCCAATAGATCAGCAGTTTCCGAAATACTCAGACCAGCCCTTCTGGGACCAACAACCATGCCACGTTCAAAGTCACCTAAATCACCTTTCTTCCCCATTCTGATGCTCGGTTTGAAGTTTGAACTGCAGCAGATCGTCTTGACCATGTCTACATGCACTGATGTGCTGCCATGTGATTGGCTGATTAGAAATTTGCGTTACGAGCAGTTGTACCTAATAAAGTGGCCGGTGGGTGTAAATGCATATAAATTCATGTTTTAAGGATTAAAGATGCTGATGACTGTTAACAGTCATATCATAACAGTCTTGTGAAAAGGGTCTATAGCACCAGATCCCAAACAGAGGCCATCTAACTATCAGTATCAAGACTGGTACAATTTTTCACGTTTTACTACCAAAAGCTAAAATTATTTTAAAATGATAAAAAAATAAATAAAACATGCACAGCAAATGGCGAAAAAAGTGGATCAAAAAGGTTTATTCTTGATCATAATAAGATCTGAAAACTAACAGAATCCTTCCACCTGAAGCATATACAGAGAAGCAAACGGAAAGTAGTAAATGTAGTTAAGGTCATAAAGTCTCCAATGCTCCTGTTTCACAGAGCCTGAGGTAAGATGAGAGTTTTTGTTTAAGAGACATCTTCAGACGTGCTGTCATGTCTATGCATATCAAACCCAATTTTTGTCAAGGCCAGAAAAAAAGCAAACACCCAAACCATAAATATGTATGAACTCTTCGGAATTTAAGAAGATTTTTTACACATGCACCTGACTTTTTTTTGTGTGTATGTGTGTAGCATCTTTATCTCATGGGTGTAGTAATGAATAAGTATTGACATCTAATATGTGAGAAACAGATGTTGTATTGAGTGATGTGGGGGTGTCTTCTTTTTGATTCAGGCAGTACTGGGGGAAAAGGCCCTTTTCAGTTCCTCTGAGCCAGATCTCTGATAAAGTGGTGTTAAGGGGACGGCACAATGCTCTCATTCTTTGCCAGTGGTGAGTAGCTTCAGGGCCTTCTGCAGATTTTGAACGGCGGTGCCCACGTCCTCATATTGCAGTGCGCTGCCTGCGTATTTACAGTATTTCTGAGCCCGAGTGAAGTCTTCTGGTGTGAGCCGCACATCACCTGCAAAGAAAAAAAGAAACCGAGAGGACTGTTTGTATGTAATGTGAAAGCATTTTAAATATAAGTCTAACTGCGTGTGTGCGTGTGTGAACGATGTACTTCAACAATTGTAGTTTGCACAGCACTCCTACCCAGTTTTGTTTCACTTGATGCTTTAATTTGTTCGACTGCTAATACAAGAAAGCAGTGAACGGTAAAATAAATGTTAGGATCAATTTGTGTTGGGACAACATGAAGCTTATTAGTTTTTCACAAATTTAAGTGAATTGAACATAAAACAATTAAGTTGTCCCCCAAAAAAACCTTAAGAATTGTGTTGTTTAGCTCATTTTAAATAGGTAGTTTGATTATTTGGATCTATTATTAAACGGATCTATTTTATCAGATCCAAACTCATACAAATATTCTTGTTTTGATGTTTACATTTATGAGGAAACAAACATAAAAGTTTCGGATCAAAGCCTTCCTCTGTGTAGAGTAATAAAATCCCACCATCTTCTTTAAAATCACTAATTTAGTAGACTTCATCATTAATTAGCCTGCGTTCTATTATTAGAAACATTGATTGTTTGGATTTAAATAATGGACAATTTTCATGTCAAAAACAATATAACATTCACTTACACAATACATTATTTCCAAAATCAATTTTTTTTCTTTTTTAAATATTTCCTAAATGATGTTTAACAGAGCAAGGAAATTTTCACAGTATGTCTAATAATATTTTTTCTTCTGGGGAAAGTCTTGTTTGTTTTATTTCGCCTAGAATAAAAGCAGTTTTTAATTTTTTAAAAAACCATTTTAGGGACAAAATGATTAGCCCCTTTAAGCATTTTTTTTTTTTTTTTTTTTGCGATAGTCTACAGAACAAACCATCGTAATACAATAACTTGCCTAATTACCCTAACCTGGCTAGTTAACCAAATTAACCTAGTTAAGCCTTTAAATGTCACTTTAAGCTGTATAGAAGTATCTTGAAAAATATCTAGTAAAATATTATGTGCTGTCATCATGGCAAAGATAAAATAAATCAGTTATTAGAAATGAGTTATTAAAACTATTATGTTTAGAAATGTGCTGGAAAAAAAATCTCTCTGTTAAACAAAAAATAGGGGGAAAAAATTAAACAGGGGGGCAAATAATTCAGGGGGGGGGGGGGCTGATAATTCTGACTTCAACTGTATATTTATCTCTGCTGCTTGTTCAAATTACTTGTTTAAAATGAGTTGACACAACAATTCTTGAGATTTTATTTTAAAACAACCTAATTGTTTTATGTTCACTTAAATTTGTTGAAGAAATCACGTTTAAATTTTATCTATTTGTGTTGGAACAACATGAAGGAATTTTGTGGAACCCAGCATTTTTTTTACAGTGTACATCTTTACATAACTGAAAGAGACAGTCAACAATAACCAGACTTAAATACAATAAATTATTATTAAATACAATAACTTTTTGTATAATGGACATGCTATTCCTTATGACATGTGAAAACTGTCCAGTAGTTAAAAAGCAAGCAAAATGTATTTTTTATAGTTAAATATTGGCCAAAGAACATCAGTTTGAGTGTAAACAATGTACTGTATCTGTGAAGAAATACGATGCATGTTCTGAGTGTTAAGAATGTATATACTGTACATTGTTTGTTTGTGCATTAATATTACAGATCATATATAATACAACATCATTTCAATCATCTTTACCTTGAGTAGAAACCTCATAAATCAAAACCTTACTAGTGAGACGCTGGTTTGCTTTATAAAGCAGAGTATCATGGTTTGTACCTGCATTTCACACAAAGCGATGTGTGACAACTAAACAAACACTGAAAATAAAGCAATCGATGAAGTCAGTTTTCTCTGGCATATAATCAGACTGGTTTCAAGCTACTTAGGTAAAATGAGTTGAAACAACAATTCTTGAGATTTTTTTTTGAGACAACTTAATTGTTTTATGTTCAATCCACTTAATTTGTCGAACAAAAATTACGTTTAAACAATCTATTCGTGTTAACAAAGGAATTTTGTGGAACCCAGCATTTTATTTTACAGTTTACATCTTTTTGTAACTTACATAACAGTCAACAATACCCAGACTTTAATACAATAAATTGTTATTAATTACAATAATTTATTGCATAGTGGATGTGATATTCCGACATGTGAAAACTGTCAAGTATTTAAAAGGAAGCAAAAAAAATTAATAATTAAATATTTGCTAAAGAACATTAGCTTGATTGTAAACAATGTACTGTATCTGTGCATAAATACAATGCATGCTCTGAGTGTTAAGAATGTATATACTGTACATAGTTTGTTTATGCATTAATATAACAGATCATATATAATTTAACATCATTTCAATCATCTTTACCTTGATTACAAACCTTATACATCAAAACCTTACTAGCGAGACGCTGGCTTGCTTTATCCAGCGGAGTAAAATATTTTGTACCTGCATTTACCACAACGCGATTTGTGAAAACTAAACAAACACTGAAAATAAAGCAATCGATGAAGTCAATGTTTTTTTATGGCATCTAATCAGACTAGTTTTCTCTATATGCGACTATATTTATATATCTCTATGTCTTTATATTTCTCTATAAGTTGCATGGGTATATTTGTAGGAATAGCCAACAATACATTGTCAAAACAAAAGTTTAAATAATCGATTTTTCGATCATTCAAGTCAAAATAATCAATTTGTATAAATAATCAAATTTCCAATTGATTCAAAATACTGTATTTAAAATCACCAAAAGAAGTCAAAATAATCGATTTTTATTTTTTTATGCCAAAAATCATTTATTAAAATCAAGTAAAAAAAAAAAAAAATCAAGTATTAAGACCATACAGTATTCCATGAAGACATTTTGTACATTTCCTACCATAAACATATCAAAACCTCACTATAAGAACTAAAAGCACAACTTGCAAAACTTTAAATGGAATATTTTCTCATTATTTAGATTCACCAAATTTCCAATAGTTGCATCTTGGCCAAAGATTGTCCAGCAAACCAATGGAAAGCTAATTTATTCATGTATATATATTCATGTATATATATATATATATATATATATATATATTCATGTATATATATATATATATATATATATATATATATATATATATATATATATATATATATATATATATATATATATATATATATATTTTTTTTTTTTTTTTTTTTTTTAAATTAACCCTTATGAATGGTTTAGTGCCATTTTTGACCAACATCTTGAAAAGATTCGCCAAGTTGTGTGTGTCTATGTGTTTGTGTCTGCTTTTGTGTTGTGCTATGTATTTCTATGTAACTTTGTCCTATGCTGCCTGTCTTGACCAGGACTCCCTGGTAGAAGATATATTGTATCTCAGTGGGACGGGTTAAATAAGTAATTAAATAAGTAATGGGACCTGGTTAAATAAGTAAATAAAAAAACTTAAATCATGGATCTGAAAGCTTTCAAAATAGTTTATTCATTCCTCTTTCGGCTTAGTCAGGGATCGCCACAGTGGAATGAACCGCCAACTTATCCAGCATATGTTTTACACAGCGGATGCCCTTCCAGCTGCAACGCAGTACTGGGAAACATCCATACACACTCATTCACACACATGCAATACAGCCACTTTAGTTTATTCAATTCACCTATAGCACATATCTTTGGACTGTGGAGGAAACCCACGCAGACATGGGGAGAACATGCAATCTTCACCCAGAAATGCGAACTGGCCCAGCTGGGACTCAAACCAGCGACCTTCTTGCAGTGAGACGACAGTGCTAACCACGGAGCCACAGTGTCGCCCTCAAAGGAGTTTAGTGGCTTAAAAAGATTTGAGAACAAACAGAGAATCAAAGTTGGGCAAATGTCTGCCTACCGGAGTTATAGGTGAAGCACTCTAAGCTCTGTGTGATAAAACCCATCAACATAATCTAGCTGTGCAGCAAAAATTATAATAGTTACACATTTACATTTAGTCATTTAGTAGACGCTTTTGTCCAAACAACTTACAAATGAGTATGTTTGTGTTGAATTATTTAAATGGATTGTTCCAATTCATGAGTTTCCTTCTTGTGTTGAACACAAGAGGTGATATTTTAAAGACATTACCCTTTGACTTCCTAGTAAATGATTATCGTCATCTATTTAGTCAGCAACATTCTTCAAAATCCTTCTTCCAACAAGTTGAATGAAAGCAAGAAACAGAAGGATGTATTAGTCACTCAAAGCTTTTCAAAGACTTTTTTTATCTGTTGAACACAGGGTTTCTGCAGGTTTCCTCAAGTCAAATTTAAGACTTTTAAGACCCTTTTAAGAATGAAACTTTAGACGTATACAGGATTAAACACTAAGATTTTTTTCTATTAGCCCATGAGAAATTGTGTAAATATTTTTAGTTTTCTTTTCAGATTAGGGAATGTAATTGAGAATTTGCTGTAAAAATCTCCAACCGTTGTTGTGAATTTATCTCTTTCGCAAAAGATGAAAAGAAAATCGGCACACTGCCACTTTAGCTAGAGTGGCAGTGTGCCGATTTTCTTTTCATCTTCTGCAACTGTGTTTGTTTTTGATCGAGCACCTGCCGTTGAGAATCCTAGATGTGCGCACATATATGTTTCTTATCTCTTTGTATTAAAAAAACACTTAAATTAAAAAAATAAGGCTTTATTGAGATGTGTTGTTGGTCATGGGATGATGTTGGCCCGATTGAGTAGCTTTACTTAGACAGAGGGAAATTAAGACCTGTTTAAAATAATTTAAGACCTACAACACAATAGGTTGTTTTCACATGACATCATTGATGATGCACGAAATTCAGATGGAGGACAGAAAGTGATTCTTTTGCATAGGAATTGCTATTAGATCATCAAAATCTTTCTGTTTATGTTGTTCATAATTGTTTAAATCAGCCAAAATAAGAAATTATGAACAATTTATAGACTTCCAAAAGTTTTTGCTCATAAAGGGGAGAAAGTTCAAGGAACTGTCTGAAAAACAATATATATATAAATAACGTACCCTGCCATGTACCCTGCAATGAAATATCAATATTGTTTTGCAATAATCTATTCTAAATCTTTACTGGCGTTTAGCAGAATAAACAACTGTAACATGAACATCGAGATGCGAAGCAGCGGTGAATGTTTGTTGATGGTAAGTTCATCGACGGAACACAAAAGAAATGCAACCTTTACAACAAAACTAACAACGGTTATTATTGTGGAGCACTGTTTACTCCATACAAAAATAAATAATAATGTAGACTATGCGTCCACACTTTTGTGTGCTTTAATCTGTTATTTTGTGATGTCTGGAAGAGATCTGCATTGGGAAAAACTATAGTAATTTATAATAAGCATGTTTTTGAACCACATAGTAAAGTGTATAATGTGTATAACTCTTTGTTAATGAATGCTACAGAATATTGCAGATTAGCAAACTGATAAACTGTAATAAATACTGTAACATTAGTGTAAACTGTGGTGCATTGTGACGGTGTATAATTAAAGCGAAGAAAACAGAAGCCTACTGAATTATTTGTTACTACAGTTGTGCTGTACCACAGCAACAATATCATTATTATGGCAGTTTATATATATATATATATATATATATAAATAAAATCTGATTAACAAAATATAATAAAAACATTGGTCAATATATACAGTAAATAAGGCACAGATATTATCAGAAATTCCCTACTAGTATTTAAATGATTCCTCATGGGAAAATTCTGGAAAAGCGAAGCACCCATTTCACACATGCATGTCTCTCCTTTGCCCACCAGCACATTAAATTATAGGGTGAGCTGAGCTTGGGCTCCTTTATGAATACTTAAGTTCAGGCATTTGCCACTGAGCATTTGTAATATTATAGTGATGGTGCACGAATGTCTTTACCACAATGTAAACTATGCTGGCTCCCAGAACGACACTGAGTGACAGTTTGAGCTGAATCCATAATGTGGAAACGTAGTAATGAACTGGACACAGACGATCACCGCAGCACATGTGAGCCTTAAAAACAGCATTTCTGGGAAGCTAAAAATCCTATTCGTCTCCAATATTAATATTTTACCAGAATACATTTCAGCCTCATTCAATAGCATTGCTTGCACCTCCATTACTGTAAAATACACACAGACGGGGAAGATTTAAACCACAGTACTGTCTCAACTGAGATGCAGGATTTCAAGAAAAGTTCAACAAGTTACAATAATAGTCATGTTAAGACCTTGGTTGTCATTTATTTTGGCTGTTGAAGGGGTGAAATGAGAAACAGAAAAGGTGAGTTTGGGCACTCATACCTTTTAATGTTTTCACAATATACGGCTATATTGCCACAGCAGCATTCATTCAAATTACGATATTTATGCATATCAGCGAGTTAATCCTCAAGCATGGCTCATTGTTATGGATTTTTACTACTGGTCAAATCAAGTGGGTTGGTTTTCTTTTTACTTCCCTGACAAAACTGTCACTGCTCAAGTAAAAAAAAAATAAAAATAAAAAAAAAAATGGAAAAACAAACAAACAGAAACAAACAAACAAAGATTTTTACTACTGGTCTAATGAGATCAGTTGTTTATATTTTCAATTTCATAGCCAAACTTTCACTGACCAAAGTGAAAAATAAATGATAAAATAAAAATTAGTGCTGGACAAGGATTAATCGCATCCAATAACAAAAGTGTGTTTAGTCATAATATATGTGTGTGTATTATATACATTTATACACAAATGCATAGATACAAACTATACAAAATTTTGTTACATAGATATTAAAATGTACAAATATTTGTATCATATACATATAAAATCACTGGCCACTTTATTAGGTACACCTTACTAGTACTGGGTTGGACCCCCTACAGGTACTGGAAATATTCCTCAGAAATGTTGATCTAGATAGACATGATAGTATCATGCAGTTGCTGCAGATTTGTTGGCTACACATCCATAATGCGAATTCCCGTTTCACCACATGCCGAAGGTGCTCTTGGATTGAGAATCTGGTGACTGTGGAGGCCATTTGAGTCCAGTGTTGCATGTTGCATGACATGGTCATGTTTAAGAAACCAATCTGAGATGATTCCTGCTTTATGACATGGCGCATTATCCTGAAGTAGCCATCAGAAGACATAAAGGGATGGACATGGTCAGCAACAATACTCAGGGAGGCTGTGGCATTGAACAATGCTCAATTGGTACCAATGGGGCCAGAAAATATCAAAATATACCAAAGTGTGCCAAGAAAATATCCCCCTATTACAACACCACCATCATCGTGAACCGTTGATACAAGGTAGGATGGATCCATGCTTTCATGTTGTTGATGCCAAATTCTGACCCTACCATCTGAATGTCGCAGCAGATATCGACACTCAGACCAATCAGGCCACGTTTTTCCAATCTTCTATTTTCAATTTTGATGAGACTGTGCGAATTGTAGCCTCAGTTTCCTGTTCTTAACTAACAGGAGTGGCACCCGGTGCGGTCTTCTGCTGCTGTAGCCCATCTGCCTTAAGGTTGGACGTGTTGTGCTTTCAGAGATGCTCTTCTGCATACCTCGGTTGTAACGGTTGGAGTTACTGTTGTCTTTCTATCAGCTCGAACCAGTCTGGCCATTCTCCTCTGACCTCTGGCATCAACAAGGCATTTGTGCCCACAGAACTGCTGCTCACTGGATGTTTTTTCTTTTTTGAACCATTCTCTGTAAACCCTAGAGATAGTTGTGCCAGAAAATTCCAGTAGATCAGCAGTTTCTGAAAAACTCAGACCAGCCCGTCTAGCACCAACAACCATGCCACATTAAAAATCACTTAAATTACCTTTCTTCTCCATTCTGATGCTCGGTTTGAACTGCAGCAGATTGTCTTGATCATGTCTACATGCCTAAATGCATTGAGTTCCTGCCATGTGATTGGCTGATTAAAAATTAGCGTTAGCAGCTGGACAGGTGTACCTAATAAAGTGGCCGGTAAGTGTATATTTTAATCTAAATATAAACCATTTTCTCAAATATATGGATACATGTGTGTATTTATATATACACACATATATTATGTCAGTAGAAAACTTTTATTTTGGATGAGATGAATTTTTACCCAGCACTAATAAAAGTACAATGAGACCATATTTTTACTTGTTCTGAAAAAAAAAAAAAAAAATGCACTGGTAAAATGAAAAAAAGAGACAAATAAATAAATAAAATATTTTTACTACTGCTTTGATCTGAAGAGTTGTTCATATTTTCACTTATCCTGCAAATATTTTCACTGGCCAAAGTGGAAAAACAAATGTTTAAAAAAAAGACTTAAAAAAAATAATTACTGGCCCATGAGAAAAAAAAATACATTTTATTATTAAGAAGTCGCTGATGCAAGCATTTGTTTGTTAAGCAAGATTCATATCCCAGTTACACTAAAGCAACATGAACTACCTTGGGACTTGATGTAATTGGTAATAGGTTTGTTATTGTTTGGTGCAAGTTGAGCGGTTGTCTCGAGGGCATGTCAGTGTATCAGCTTGTTTTCTGGCCTTCTTAATCACTGTACTGCAAGTATTGATCACCATTAACTACTCTGAAAAATACAGATTAGCTTAGCATAGGTTGAGAAAAAGGATTGAATTCATTAAGTCTTTTAACTGGTTTACAAAAAAACAACAGCAGCAGCACAACAGAAATCAATCCTATGTTTTCAGAATGATTAAATATTCAAATACTAAAATGTTACAAAACAAACATAAATAAATCAACAGAAAAAACAATGAAATTAATAAATAAAACATTTTTCATTTAAAAGCATTTTATAATAATTATAAAATGTTTACAAAAGAATAATATTCTATGTTATTAACTAAAATGAAAACCATAACAATTGTTTCCAGTAACTGAAACAGAGCTTATTTGTTTATGCCAAAGTACAGTAAAATTGCTAAAATTAATAAATATATTTTGGCTAAATAGAAATATACTAAACTAAATCTAATAAAAATAACAAACTATATGAACTAAATTTAAAATCAAAATAGAGAAAAGCTTTTTAACGAAATTAAATATTATACATTATTTTAGTATAAGTGATAAAAAATTGTTAGTATTAAACCATACTAAAAACAACTCTTTATTGTTACATTCTGTAAAAATAAACAAAATAATTGTTGAACAGATTCTAGCCTTTAGTTTACTGGTTGAATGCTTTTTATTTTGGTCTGTGTGCCATCAAGCAATCAGGTTTTTCAGTTACTGTAACCCTGAGAGAATGACCCCTACCAAAATCATCTCACCTTCAGGGCCACGTTTCCAGTCCCCAATTAGCGCCTTTTTGTGGCGCAGACTTTCCCTTCAAACCAATTAGACGATGTCATGGCTGATCTGTTGTCATAAAAAGACCTTGAACGGCTGAGAGAGAACTCGGAAAAGCAATTTGCCATATGACATTGCAAACTTCTCATATTTAAATTTTTGGGGATCATGCGATTTCATGCCTTATTAATAGCAACTAATATTTATGTGTCATCTTCTCATGTCTGAACGCAGTTTATGACAGCATTATGATAGAGTAGTCTAAACAATATCAAATGATACTCTGTTTTCAATGTATACAGATCTGGTTTGGCTAGAAAAGCAGCTTTTGTTTTGTCCGAGAATTTGTAACCGAACAAATTACGTCTTGCACTAAAAAATCTGCTTTATTTCTCGAGTTTTTCAACAATTATGGACCTTTATTGTGTAGATAATATGTCCTCACTCATAAGCCAAATTATTTACCCCAACACAATCCCACAAAAATTAGTTAATTGCAATTTTGTATGATCTCATTTGTACTTTTTAGTACAATTCGGCCCAATGAGGGTTACGGGTGGGGTTTGGGGGGCACACACCTCCTTTTAAAAATCGTACAATTTAATATGCATGAATGCATTAATTTGTATGCATTAGTCACTTATCTGACAATACGTAAAATTTGTTAAGTTGGCCACTTTTCTGACAATACATAAAACAGTTACGTTGACCACTTTTATGATGAAACGTAAAATAGTTACATTAGCCACTTTTCTTACAATACATAAAATAGTTTCGTTGGCCACTTTTCTGACAATACGTAAAATTGTTACGTTGGCCACTTTTCTTACAATACATAAAATAATTGTGTTGGCCACTTTTCTGACAATACGTAAAAGAGTTACATTGGCCACTTTTCAGACAATACATAAAATTGTTACGTTGGCCACTTATCTGACAATATGTAAAATAGTTACGTTGACCCTTCTCTGACAATCTGTAAAATAGTTACCTTGGCCACTTTTCTGACAATATGAAAAATAATTACATTGGCCACTTTTCGGACAATACGTAAAATAGTTACGTTGGCCACTTTTCAGACAATACGTAAAATTGTTACGTTGGCCACTTATCTGACAATATGTAAAATAGTTACGTTGACCCTTCTCTGACAATCTGTAAAATAGTTACCTTGGCCACTTTTCTGACAATATGAAAAATAATTACATTGGCCACTTTTCGGACAATACGTAAAATAGTTACGTTGGCCACTTTTCAGACAATACGTAAAATAGTTACGTTGGCCACTTATCTGACAATACATAAAATAGTTACGTTGGCCACTTTTCAGACAATACGTAAATAGTTACGTTGGCCACTTATCTGACAATACATAAAATAGTTACGTTGGCCACTTATCTGACAATACATAAAATAGTTACGTTGGCCACTTTTCAGACAATACGTAAAATAGTTACATTGGCCACTTATCTGACAATACATAAAATAGTTACGTTGGCCACTTTTCTTACAATACGTAAAATAGTTATGTTGGCCACTTTTCTTACAATGCGTAAAATAGTTACGTTGGCCGCTTTTCTTACAATACGTAAAACAGTTATGTTGGCCACTTTTCTTACAATGTGTAAAAAAGTTACCTTGGCCACTTTTCTGACAATATGTAAAATAGTTACGTTGGCCACTTATCGAACAATACATAAAATAGGTTTTCATCAATAAGTTTCATCAGGAGATTGCGTTGGTTTTGTGAGTAAAAAACATGCTTTTGAATGGAGCAGAGTTTACATAGTTCACTGATAAGCAACATAAAAATTGGTTTTAAAATCAAATTATTTTTACTCTGTCAATAATGACATCAAGATAAACATTTTTTTAATAATGACAGCTGTTTGCGTAGCTTCTCAATGAAGTACGGCTCTTTGTAGTAAATGCTGTATGTGAAATTACCATATACAATAACATGGTTTTACTGCAAACGCATAACTTCAGTGGAGTGTTTGAAATAAATCCTTCTATGAGATGATTCCATGGTCATGTGTTTATTAGTCACGCTGAATCAATGAAAGCCGTTAAATCTTATGTTTATTCAACAACCACTATGTGGATTTCCTGGGTTCCTTTGTGTGTATTTGGAGTTTCTGAGTAGATATATTACAGTGTGATCTGTGGTTCCCTGACAAGATGTGCATGACAATCCCAGCTTGGCTCAATCTCGTATGAGATTTTACCCAGGAATTTTTATTAAAGGTACATTCCTCTGACTGGTAGTTAAGGCTGTGGACATTCTCTTCCACTATGAAAAGCCAAACCGTGAATCTGCTTCCTATAAAGCCTTCATTCATTTAGAAAAGCCAGTGCAATGTCTGTTTTTTTTTTCCTTCTCTGGCCTTATGTTCAGAAAATGAGCTCCATCACATTGGAGAAATGAGGTTCTATCCTTTCTGTCACGATTGTTTGGCTGGGTTCAATGAGATTGAATTTCTGTGAAGAGGAGTCCTCTCCACACACACATACACACAATCACACACACAAAGCTTACCTTCCTGGGTATTGTTTAGAAGTGAAGGATCGACCACTGGCATGGCTCGAGGAACAGGCACTGGTTTGACAGGCTGTGCTGCTTGAGAAAAGGGAAAAATCCATTAGACTTAACCAAAAATGCTCTTCTGCATTTGCAGTCATAGCTGACAGAGTGTTAGCAATGCACAAAATTATCATTCCATATATTTTACACCACTATTACTGATTCAAAGCTACAATACTCCGGTCTTCAGCATTACATGATCCTTCAGAAAGTATTCCATCATGCTGATGATCAATAATTATTGGTGCTGGATCAATATTAATGATTCTAATAACTATCAAAGCTGAAAACTTTTGTGCTTCAGAATGTTGTGGAAAGGGTGATGCAGTTTACTTCTTAAGATTCTTTGATGAAAAGAAGTTCAAAATAATTGTCTAACTAATTATTTGAAATAAAATGAGTTTTTTTTTTTTAATTATGTCTTCATTCTTGAACAATTAAATTTTTCTTAGATGAATAAAAGAAAATGCACTTAAAAGTATGTATGAATGGTCCTGGATCCAAGTTTTCATTAAAACAGTGTTGTTTTCAACACTGATAAAACTATAATGAATAAATGCATATAAATAATTAATGTTTTTGAGCAGCAGATCATCATATTAGGATTTCTGAAAGACCATGAGACATGAGCTTTAAATCAAAGGAATAAATTACATTATAAATTCAATTTTGTTTTTTTGTTTTGTATTTTTTATTAAACAATTCAGTCTTGGTGAGCAGAATAGGGGTTTTAAAACAAATAAAATGTTGATTGGTAGTGTAGACATACAGCTATCTCTTAGCATGACTTTTAACTGGAAGAAATGAACAAAAAGGTACATTTTATGTGAAATAAGATTAATTTCAGTTTCACCTAAAGAGTCTGACAGAGTCAAACACAGAAGCAGGGAAATGAGAGAATGCTATGCATGATCAAATTAAGTGTCGGCACCTCTGGGGTGCCATGTTGCAGATTAGTCATTTCCGTGTCTGGGAGCTGAAGCACTAATCACAGAGGACAGCAGTTACCAGGGGGAACATGCCCCTCATGGGGACCCTGAGCCTGCTTTTTTGCTCTTTAAAGGAAAACAGGAAACCTGAATGGGAAATATACTAGCAAACACACGACTCTGTGTCAGCCATCTGAAAAGTACTAATTAACTAATGAATGGTAGACGGTGTTGCAGTGATTCATTCTGTCATCATCTGCTGTTTTGCTCAAATAAATTAAGCAAATATACTCAAATACATAAAAAAAAAGAGCTATTAGTAAATTCATGGCTCTCTAATAAAATAAACAAATAAATAAATTCATACACCTAAAAATAAATTAACATTATTGCCACAATTCTGATTTAAAGTCTGGGGATGGTAAGATTTTTATTTGCTATTCAAAAAATACTTATATAAGTATAAGAAGTATGAACAATTGAGCCTGATGTTCATATTTAAATTATTATTATTTTTAAAATTCACCATTTGTGTTTATAATTTTATTAATATTTTTACTGTTAGTTTTGATCAATTTAGTGCATCCATACAGAAAAAAAGTATAAATAACAAAATTTCACTTATTCAAAAGGGTTATTTTGTATTTATCTATATTAAATTTTGCTAAATATAGATAAACATTATAATAAATGAGCTCAAAAACACAAAGTGAAAAAAACCCCAAAAACTTTCTGGTCACACTGCAATCAAGTGTTCATTATAAGTTCATTCATTATCAGTATTTTTGTCTCCTTTTCCAGTCCAAATGCCTAACGATTCTTTAATCGAGATACATTCACTTAGAAACAACATGACAAGCCTCGTTTATGAAGTATGTATATTTTAGTTCAAGTATGTTTAGGGATTTGCTTTGAAAAACAAAAACCCTAAGGAACCTATGTATTTTTGCAGCACATGACATATTCAGCTTTATGAATTTAAGACCTTATGCTCAAATCTGCACCAATAGTCTAGTGGATAAGTGCGCCAACAAATAGCACCATGGTGCTCACGGCGACCCGAGTTCAATTCCTGGCTCGAGGTCCAACGCTGATCCTTTCCCTCTCTCTGCTCCCAATACTTTCCTGTCTGTCCTCCACTGTCCTATCGTAATTAAAGGTAAAAAAAAAAGACTACAAAATGCATAAAAAAAATGAAAATAAAAATAAAAAACTTGTGGAAGGATGAATTAGTGCTTTTTAAGACCTAGAGAGACGCTTTAATTGCACTAAAGAGCTCAGCTAGCTTACCTTCTGGATGGGGAATCTCTGCAGGTGTATTGGCTGGAGCGTGTGACCCAGGAGGTATCTGAATATTGCTGAAATTGGAGGTTGGGGGTTGGTCTGACGGATGGCCACGGAAAGAAGGCTGGGAATGAGGAGGACTGTCAGGAGCTTGTGAAGGACCGCCACCCTCAGCACCAAATTCATCATCTAAAGTAAAGAGGGGAAAACGTAAGCAAATATGTTCATGCAAACAGCATTACGCATTGTCAACACTACTGTGATGAAAGATTCCAGAAAGTTTTGACATCTTTATAAAAAGCTTTGAGAAAACTGATAAAACGAATGCAAAGATGTTCTTCCTAGAATCCTTTTTCCACAGCTAATGGCGCTCTGAACAGTCGGGCGCCAGCACTAATCAGGCTTTTCTGTTTTCTCACATTATCCCATCTAGAGCTGAATGCTCACAGCATTATTTCCTGCATAATTTTATCATGAATACAAATCGTGGAACAATTGCCAGTCAACTGGTTAAGGCAAGGCAAGTTTATTTATATAGCACGTTTCATACACAATTCAGAGTGCTTTACATAAACAAGAATAAAAGAAACAAGTAAATATAAATGATTCAAAGAATTAAAATGATTAAAAACAGATAAAAATGTGTTAAAACTAGGGATGCTCTGATCAGAATTTTTGCCGATACTGAGTACTGATTCCTTGTCATTGTGATCAGCCGATACCAAGTACCGATTCTGATGCTTCAAGCTTTATATAATTTTGCCATTGCATAAACACACTTTTTCCCTCTATGTATGAGATCTCACCTTTCCTAAGAGAATAAATTAAGAATGTTGCATACATGTAATGGTCAGAAGCAGGATTACAAAAAAAAAAAAAAATAGATAAAACAGGTAGAAAAAAATGTTAGGAAAAATTACTGACAATGCAATTTGGAAACATTGCTCACATGTTGTAGCGCTGTGGATGTATAACCCCAGTTGTAACCTCATGAACAAACACTCGCAATCAGTTCATGAGATCGACCAGATCAGCGAGTACTGATCGAATCGTGAAATGTGATTATCGGCCGATACTGATCTCTGGCCGATCGATTGAAGCATCTCTAGTTAAAACAGGTCATAAAAAGATAAGAAAGACATAATAGTGCGATCTGTCAGACATAACCCAGTGTTCCTTTGGAACAGGCACAGCTAAACAGATGTGTTTAAGTCTTGATCTGAATGTGCCTAATATTGGAGCACATCTGTTCATTTCTGGAAGCTGATTCCAGTAGCGGGGGGCGCAGTAGCTGAAGGCAGCCTCACCCTGCTTTGACTGAACTGTTGGAATTTCTCATTTATTTGATCCTAAAGATCTGAGTGATCTGTTAGGGTTTGATTTAGTGAGCATATCTGTAATGTATTGCGGTCCATTTAGTGATTTATAGAAAAGTAATAATACTTTAAAATCTATTCTGAATGTAACTGGGAGCCAGTGTAAAGACCTGAGGACAGGTGTGATGTGCTCGGATTTTCTGGTTCTGGTCAAAATCCTGGCCGCAGTGTTTTGGATGAATTTTCTAACTGTCTTTTTGGGAAGGCCCATGAGGAGTAATTAAGCAATTAATTCTTGCAATGTTTTTGAGATGATAGTATGCCGATTTACTTACTGCTTTGACATGACTATTGAAACTCAGATCTGACTCCAGAATAACACCAAGATTATTGACCTTATGTTTTGTTGTTTGACCCCTAGAGCCAAGGTACGCATTCACCTTGAGAACCTCATCTGTTCCCAAATGCAATGACTTCAGTTAGGGCTTTGAATAAAGTTGCGAAAAGCTCTGATGAAATGTCTTCAATCTGAAAGTACCATTATCCTGTAACCAAGGAAAATCTTGAAAAAACAAACGCTAAATAAAATGTGAAATTTGAACGTGGAACTTGATCAGCGAATTTGTTATACAGTGACATTTAGCTTGATTTGACACATTTTTGTACCTTAAAACACTGGAATAAGTGAATAAGAGCAGTCATTGCATGGAACCAATTTCAATCAATTGCAAGCTGAACTTTCAGACACCTCAAAATGAGTGAGGAATATAAATAAATACAGTAAGAAAAAAAAAGGCAAGAAGTTTGAATGAACTATGGATAGATTCTTCCACTGTAACTACAACCCCACATTCATAATGTAATTAAAAACCCCTGAGCTTATTTGATTTTGCAAAATATTACATTACAGTTAAACAGTTTAGAGGTTTGAACTATATATACACACACATTTGTCTGTAAAAAGCAACATTTAATAAGGTAAAGCTTCAAAATATCATTTCAACTCTAGGAAGACGTAAATGAAGCATATGCCAAACACATTTCCAAGTTTGGTTGATTTAAACGTGACTTTTTGACGATTTTCCTTTCTCCAGACATGTGTCAGGGGGGTTATTTTCATAATCGACAGTGAAATAAGAAGGTGGGGCAAATCAAACAAACATTACACTCTTATGAAAATATGGCCTTCATATGGTTTCTGCGCAGACAGAGGAGCTTGATCGGCCACAGATCCAAGAGGAGAGTTTTGTTCCTAAAGTCGCAGGAAGATGAGGAATTGTGAAAAAGGCTATACCCTGGCAGGCTACAACCAGGAAAGTCTATACTCAAGATAGCTTTGTAGCGCTATAGTGAAAAGAGAGGTTGTGATTACACAATGATAGCTTCACAATAAGCTATCCCTTCTGTTCCTTAGAGCTATAATCCACAGTGAGGAAGAGCTGAGCTATGCATGAACACGCTGTGGCTCTTGGGAAAACATCTGAATACATATACGTATATCAAGCTTTCCCCATGAGCAATGAGGGAATAAATACCATAAGTGTAAAACATAAACTATACAGCACATAGAAAAAGTATGTTCTTTTCTTTTTCTATGGGAGTAATTGACATTGAGAAAATGATTGTTGAGCATCTAGAGCCTGGATTGCAAGCCAAACTGCTGTTGACAATTCAGCAAGAATGGACAGATTAAAAAAAAAAAAGAGAGAGAGTTGGTGCCAGTGGTGTAGTGGTTAGTGAGTTGACACATAAACTCCGGTGTTCACGGCGACCCGAGTTCGATTCCACCTCACGGTCCTATGCCGATCCTTCCTCTCTCTCTGCTCCCCATGCTTTCCTGTCAATTCTCTCTACTGTCCTATCTAATAAAGGTGAAAACCCCGAAAAAATAATAATAATAATAAAAAAAGAGATGCATTCATTACAGCAATACATTCATTCATTCATTTTCTTGTCGGCTTTGTCCCTTGCGGGGTCACCACAGTGGAATGAACCACCAACTTATCCAGCACGATTTTACGCAGCGGATGCCCTTCCAGCCGCAACCCATCTCTGGGAATTTCCACACACACACATTCACACTCACACTCATACACTACGGACAATTTAGCCTACCCAATTCACCTGTACTGCATGTCTTTGGACTGTGGGGGGAAACCGGAGCACCCGGAGGAAACCCACGCGAACGCAGGGAGAACATGCAAACTCCACACAGAAACGCCAACTGACCCAGCCCAGCCGAGGTTCGAACCTGCGACCCAGCGACGTTCTTGCTGTGAGGCAACAGCACTACCTACTGCGCCACTGCGTTGGCCTACAGCAATACAGACTAATAATATTATGTAAAAACTATACTTTGTAGAGCCTTCATTTCATTTAGGGAAGGATTCGATTCAATTGCACAGGGAAAAACTGGACAGCAACAGACATTACGCAACTGGGTGCCTTCACACAGCAGAATTAATGCAAACAGACAGGCTCAAGAAAAGCATATACAATTGATTAAAAACCTCTGAGCTCACAACAGGTCTGTCTTCAAAGGTTTGTCAGTTACTGTTAAAAATAAGTTTTCTAGTGGAGTTAGCGATTCGGGAGCGTTGTGCTTCATGGCTCTAATGCAGATGATTTTAAACAGATCAAAAACAACTGATAAATACTGGTTTATGACATTTAATGTAAAAAAAAATAGATATGCATATGATGTGATTTCAAAGCAGTATCTACACATATACGCATGCATGCATGTACACTCAAAGGCCACTTTATTAGGTACACCTGTCCAACTGCTCGGTAACGCAAATTTTAGTCAGCCAATCACATGGCAGCAACTCAATGCATTTAGGCATGTAGACATGGTCAAGACAGTCTGCTGTAGTTCAAACTGAGCATCAGAATGGGAAAGTAAGGTAATTTAAGTGACTTTGAATGTGGCATGGTTGTTTGGTGCCAGACGGGCTGGTCTGAGTATTTCAGAAACTGCTGATCTACTGGGATTTTCATGCACAACCATCTATAGGGATTACAGAGAATGGTCCGAAAAAGACAAAATATCCAGTAAGCGGCAGTACTGTGGGTGCAAATGCCTTGTAGATGCCAGAGGTCAGAGGAGAATGGCCAGACTGGTTACAGCTGATATAAATGCAACAGTAACTCAAATAACAACTGAGGTGTGCAGAAGAGCATCTCTGAAAGCACAACACGTCAAACCTTTAGGCGGATGGGTTACAGCAGCAGAAGACCACACCGGGTGCCACTCCTGTTAGTTAAGAACAGGAAACTCAGGCTACAATTTGCACAGGCTCACCAAAATTGGACAATAGAAGATTGGAAAAATGTTGCCTGGTCTGATGAGTCTGGATTTCTCCTGCGACATTCGGATGGTAGGGTCAGAATTTGGAGTCAACAATGTGAAAGCATGGATCCATACAGCCTTGTATCAACAGTTCAGGCTGCTGCTGGTGGTGTACTGGTGAGGGGGATATTTTCTTGGCACACTTTGGGTCTATTAGTACCAATTGATCATCGTGTCAACGCCACCGCCTACCTGAGTATTGTTGCTGACCATGTCCATGTCCACAATGAGTTTACTGTACTCAAATGGCCCCCATAGTCACCAGACCTCAATCCAATAGAGCAGGTTTGAGATGTGGTGGAACGGGAGATTTGCATCATGGATGTGCAGCCAACAAATTTTCAGCAACTGCAAGACGCTATCATGTCAATATGGACCAAAATCTCAGAAATATTTCCAGTATTTCCAGTTCTGAAGGCAAAAAGGGGTCTAACCTAGTATTAGTAAGGTGTACCAACTAAAGTGGCCAGTGAGTGTATGTGTGTGTATATAGGCTTTGATATCACATTCCAACTCAAAAATAAATCTCTAAATAAATGTATTGTCATCTGAAATGGTTTACTGCACAAATACTTTGACCAGCAATTGTTTTTAACTTTAAAACGCCTATTATATCATACGTCATTTGTACACAAAACTTTATAAAAAAAAAACATTTTTAAAAAGTTCTTCTACATTAGCAATGTATGTATTAAACAGTCATTATAAGCACTGCAGACTAAGGCTTACTGCACATTTATGAAATCCTGTTGATTCTGAGATATAGCACCCATGTTTCTCAGTCAAGTCCAGGTAAACTTACCTTTAAACTCCCTTAAACTTCTCACTGATAAAAATGCAGCAACATGCTCTTACAGGTTATATGCAGGAATCCTAAAGATAATTTCAATACCTCTTTAAGACTTCCTTCTCAGAATATTTTAAGACCTCATCGCCACTTCAAGTTCTAATCAGTATCAAATCTTTAACCTAATAAACAGTTGTTAACAAACAGTTGTAGTTAAATAAATCAATGGAGCACAACCATGCAACAGAACTCAGATAAGCTCAGAAGAAACAGCTTGAAAGAATAAATTACGCAGTTGTTTTTAGCGAAAGGCTTCAGCCACTGTTTAAACTGGTCTTTCTCCAACCAGGAGTACGCAAACTTACATTTTCGCCTGTTGCCGTCTGTTTTGCTCTATGGTTTCACTACATATGGAGAGCGTCACATCACCTTCCCACATTTGTCGTAAATTACATGACATCACCCAGATGGAGGAGCTTGGCCTGACGCGTCCTGGCCCGAACCACGGAACCACCAATATTAACCATATTAATATTAGGAGGAAAATAAATATATTTATGCTTTTTTGGAGTCAAATACTTTGGACAACGCTTGAACAAAATTTAAGACCTCGTAAAAACATGATTAAGACTTTAAGAGCCTTGATTTTCTCATAATTGATTTATCAACTTTTAATACTATTTAAGACCCCGCGGACACCCTGTCTTATTTTTAAGTGGAATGGTGATGGAGAGAGACATACATTAGATTTAGCAAACTATGGATTCACGAAAGTCAACAAGAGGCTTAGGAGAAGCGCTTTCCCAATGTCTTGTTATTTGTTATCGATCTGTGCTGATGGCTGAATTATAAAAAGTTTCAATGGGTGTGTTTAAACTAAACTCTACTGCCGCTGGCCAAAAATTGTGACCTACTTTACACTTAAAAGAAAAAATGTATTCTGTGCTAATTGGAAACAGGGCGGCAATGGATAAATTGTTAACAGATGGAATTGTTTTAAGACGCAAGATAAATGATGCAGTCGTGTTTATCTGGAGGGAAATGTCATTTGTGGAATCGCAACATGCAAGCAACATTTGAGGAAACGCCGCAAGAATTTGTAATAATAAAAAGCAGCGGCAATCAGTTATGGGTGATTTAGTTTGCCATGGCAAAAAGGGGTTCATTATCAGTAATGATTACATTTGCTGCACTGTCCAAATCACGTTTTGGCAATCAGTCATGCTACATGTAGTTAAAATGTTACACATAATTATACTGTACATGGTCATTTATGCTATATTCATCTCAATTTGAGCCATCCTTGGTTATATAATCGACTTAATGCAAAATGAAGCACTACACCTGAATAGTACAGAGGAGTCATCCAAACAATGATTTCAGCATGTTATTTGCTGACTTTTTAAACCTCTCACTTTTTCCAAGTAATACTCGTCCTGACACCAGAGTCCATTTGTGTTTGACCTTAATTTCTCAACGAGCTAAAGAAGAGACCCTTTATTTCCATGGAGTCATGGCACGGGTGCAAAGCCTGCTCCAGGAAACGAATGGCTACTGGTGTAAACATTGCAGATGAGTCTTTGGAATAGTATACTAATTGAGAAAGTTGTTACAGATCAGTTCACTTTCCTTCAAATAAGCCCTTTTCCCATGCCCCGGGGTGTGCTTGCAGTGCACATATTCCCGTAAGTGGGAAAGCCAAACTTATATGGAGAGGAGACAATACCACTAGTATGGTTCTTAAAGGAATATTCCAGATTCAACAAGTTAAGTTCAAGCTGCAGGCATGCTGATGATTACCACAAATGTCATTTAGATTCATCCCTCATTTTTTTTCTAATAAAAAGGAAAAATCCTGAACTAAGAATATTCATTTAAAAAGCCCACATGCTTTTTTGAGGTTTTCCTTTTTGCAGTGCATTGTATTTGCTTGAGCATGCATAAGATCTGAAAGTTGCAAAAGGCATTAAATCTAACAAACAACATATTCCATACCTTCCCAACTTATCAGAGTATGTCAGTTTGATTAACATAATGCCACCCAATATTACTTCTTAGTTATCTCTTTATCAATAACCGTGTATTACAAAACAGTTGTCCTTGCAGTTAAAGATTAACACAGAAACAATATTACAGAACTATCATTACTGAAGATGTCCATATTCAATATACAATATTCTATAAAAAAAAACTGTACATAAAATATAGATATAAAAGTTTTAACATTTTAGATTAGCTCACGAAATAAAAATACAAGTAACACTTTATAATAGGGCAGTGCGATTTGGGGAAAATATATAATTGTGATTTTTTTGACAAATATTGCAATTTACAGTTTAATTTTGTAGTCAAGCTTCAGCTCAATAATCTGTAAGCCATGGTAACAGTTCTGGGTGGGGGAAATTAAATAATGCATATTTATATTGCAGCTAGGGATGGGCGATATGGCCTAAAATCCATATTGCGATATACATTGCAGCCTCTTGCGATAACGATATATATTGCGATATATAAATTATAATAGAACCTTTTCAGAACAGGTTACATAGACCCTTACGAAAGCCAAACTGCTATTTTTTTTTAAGAAATAAAGAAACGTTGCATGTCATTTTGAGAACATTTATTGTGCAAAAGCAAAACTGTAATTAAACAACACAATGTTGCAGATAAATAAACTAAATGTAGTGCCTTTTAGAAAGAAAGACTTTTCTTTTAAGTCCTTGGTTCCTAAATGCCAAGTTGCAGAGAACAAAAAAACTGATGTTTAGTTAAGGAACTTACACTGTACTGAAATTACTTCCAGTATTAAATTAGTCAAATAAAATTGTGTATTGCAGATACTTTAAATAAAAACATATTTCTAACCTGCAGCCTAAGGTAACACATTTGATTTTGAACATTTTGTTCTCCTAATGAAATTAAAACTGGTGTCTTGAGCTGCTCTTTCTCTCTCTCTCCCTCACTCTCTCTCTGTCTGCGTGCTGCTGAGAGATTGAGACGCACCAGACAAAGTTTGCTTATAAAGTAATGCAAAAATGAATACAATTAATATCGAAAGCGAAAGCAGATTCTCGGACATGTCCGGGGAAAAGAGAATGTATTGTCACCCCAAATAATGAGCTGGATCAGTCTATTTAGTCTTCGCGCTCTTCTGTATCCAGCGCGTCTCTGTGGGTCTGCATGCAGAGCATGTGAGTCTGTGGCAGAGTGTTCTCAGTTTCTCGCGAACACAGAACCGGGCCGCCCCAATAATATATCGGCCGCAGCCAAATGGTCGCACTGTTGTTTATTCAAGATGATGCGTTGCAGCCGGCTGCAGCTCGTTGCTCTTAATTTCGCGGGTAGATTGCGTCATCAAACATGCATTATCGCGATAGTGCAATAGAATTAGAATCTCTATCGTAGGCCAATTTTGTATCGTTTATATCGCATATCGTTTATATCGCCCATTACTAATTGCAGCCTCTTGCGATTAACTAGTCACAACGATTCAAATTGGGATTTTATTTTGATTAATCGAACAGCCCTACTTTACAATAAGTTTGTATCAGTAGTAACAAACAATAAGCAATGCATTTATTACAGTCTTTATTCATCTATATTGTCTGTTAATGAAAATTAAGTAAATAGTTCATGTTAAATCACAGTTCATAATCTAATGTTAACAAGCATGCATTTGGATTTTAATAATGCATTAAATGTTAAACCATGATTAATAAATGCTGCACAAGTATTGTTCATTATTTCAAAAATGTGTTAACATTATCTAATGAAACCTTATTGTGAAGTGTGACCAAGATACCATAAAAAAGGTTCCTAGCAATCACACAAGGCTAATATTTGTTACCCAGATGTTATCTGTTTTTACAAGGGGATATCAAACTGCTGGATGGCATTATTGACTAATCAGAATCAAGTATTCCAGAGAGCTGTATAATAAAGCAGTGTTTCTCAACCACACTCCTGGAGGACCACCAACCTTACATGTTTTGGATGCCTCCTTTGTCTGTCACACCCATTACAGCTCTTTCAGACTCTGCTAATGAGCTGATGATCTGAATGAGTTGTGTTTGGCCAAAGACTATAGAATACACAAGATGTGTCACTCGTATAGTTTTGAATGGGAAAAAGTGTAACGGTCAATCAATATGGTGAATGAAGCCCCGCCTACTAGTACAGGAGCCGATCATTGATTGTTAAAGACTGATGTTTCTCCGGGGGGAAAAAAAATCTCGGACCAGATGTGTGCTTTTACGACAATTTGGTGGTCAACAAACACACTGAAATCTCAGCAAAATATTTGCTTCACAGACATAAGAAATATATCCACATAAAGCTTGTAATCTGTGCTTTTGAATGAACCAAATACACTTAAAAAACAAAAGTTTTTTGGTTTTATAATCTGTCAAAGGCACATCACGTGACAGCAACTACTCAATTGCCCACAAACTTGTAAACAAAGAGTCGCTGTCATTTCTGACATTCACCTTCAAGACCAAGTTGTGTATTACTTCTGAAGGCCAGCATGATCAGACGATCATTATTCAGAGGATGATAATGTGTAGAACGGCCATAAATGAGGTTGGTGTCGTGATCTTGTTTCTTTCGAGTGCGCATGCGCATTAACTTGGGCAACCTGAAAAAATGCAGATTTAGTTTGTTTCAGACGTTTAGTAAGGAAACTTATGAGACAAGTTGTTTAATTTTATTGGTGATTCCAAATATGTAATGTAATTGTAAGCTTGGCAAACAGTTTTGGAGAATTTGATGTTTCCCCATTCAGATAAAATGCCTGAGCATACTGCCCGAGAGGCATTCCAAAGATGGACACCGAGTGAAATGACTTGCCTTAAAGGGACTTTGGTTTGGCTAAGAAGACATGGAAAATGTGCAGAGCAGGTGGTCCCCCAAGAACGTGGTTAAGAAACACTGTAATAAAGCATATTACCAACTCTAGTACACCACATAAGTAAAATAATGTCATTTTAAAATATCATCATATGGCCTCTTTAACACAGATAAAACTAACATAAAGATGCATACTAGTTGACCCTTTAATCAGCTGACCTGAATGCAAGGCTGACCTCAAACAAAATATCTGGTGTTTGTTAAACAGCACAGAGAGATCATGGCATATTGTTATAATCATTTTTCTAAGGGACTTCCATGGAAAAGGCAATATGATGGACATGTGGAATGAGACAGATACTGTGATAAGTTACTTTAACTCCGTGAGTCAAAGCATGTGATCATTTTTCTCTTGGCAATGCAGCACATCGGTGGGAATAACCAAGCATGAGGTCACTACATAACAAAGAGAGGCCCAGCTGCTAGATGTAAAGTTGAAATAAAAGTGAAAATATCATTCTACCCTGAAGAAAAGGCATGAGCTTAAAGAACAGTTAAAAAATGTAAAGTGTTAGCACAAAAGCAGTGTTAAAGAAACATTGCTATAAGAAAGATAACAGTGTCATATACTACATGAACAGTTCATGCATGTGTACATCCCAACAGCTCAGCCTACTGATGACTTCATCTCTGACATGAGCAGGTCAGGTCAAAAAGCAGCACGCCCAGCAGATGTGGAGGGAACAGTGATCTAACTGAACCCCATCACCTAGCACTATTTTGACCCGCACATAAACGAGGAAATTCTTCACTTAAACACAAGCAAACTTCTTCAAACATATTATGTTACAGTCAAATGTTGTTTTACAGTCTCTATGTTAGATTTGACTATTAAAGGTCCGGTGATGTGCTTTGAATTGTGCATTTTTTATTTGACGTTTGGCGTAATCTCAAACAAAAAAAACGAAGAGAGGGTGGAACAACGTAGCTCCTCCCCTTTTAAAAAACAGCCAATAGCATTTTGTTTTATCACCACTCTGCCAGTGAGAGTGTGCAGAATGTAAGGCATCTTGAAGTGGGCGGGGCATGTCAGATACTAGATTGGTTTTTGATTTGAAACTGATTTGAAACTGAAGTATGCGGTGACGTGAATAAAACACATGACCCATTTAGGCGCAATTGACAAACTACAAGCTTTACATATATATCGGTTTTATATCTTCTAAACGCGACTTTTGTCACAGTTTCGAAGTAGACTAGTTTATCGACATCCTAAAAACAAACAATGCTGACACCAATATCTAAAAAAAAATATTTTAACTTCACCACCATATACCTGGTATTAGTAAACAGAGAGTTTCAAACTTTGGTTCACTAACTGCTAAATGATTTTAAATGTGTAGACTGATAATTCAATTAGCATATTTTACTTTTTAATTAGGTCTGGAAAATAGCAATGATTTCACACAGCTTTTAATTAATTAGTGGTGCAAGTGTAGGTCTTGGTGGGGACTATTTTTTGGTGCTGCATAATTTCATTGCGCCTCCTGCAGCAAATTACCTGGATTATTACACTGGAATGAGACTATTGACATTATTCCTCAATGCAGAAGTGTGCTTGTTTTTGCGATTGTTTTAGAACTTCGGATTCAGTTTCCTATGGGAGAAATGACTAGGAATAATAAACGGCAGAAAACGGTCAAACTATCTGCTCTATAAACAAGTGTGTTCATGACTATGAATAAAACATAGAATAATATAATAACAAAATATCAGTTTGCAACATCAAGCAGCATAACAAGCTGTTATTAACGTCTAAAAATGAATAGAAGTGAATTTCAAAAACTTCAATGGCTGCGCCCGCTCGTACGTCGGGAATAAAGTGAATAGTGAATAGTCAAATCAGTCTAGAAAATACTAAATAAGAAAGCGACTTTTTTCCGTTGTACTAGTACACAATGTAACTAAAAGAGTAAAGCATTAAATAGTAAAATTATCAAAACTTGTAATTTTTAAGTGAGATGCTAATGGTCTAATCTGATTCAATGATTTATGCTAAGCTAAGTTAAAAGTGCTCCTGCCATACCCTGAGAAAGTAGTTGTAATATGAGCCTATTTTCAAACACAGAAAAAAAGTGGAGTGTTCCTTTAAAGTGTCCTAGATGTTTTAATTTTCTATAAAAGCAAACCGGAAACTGAGGGTTGACGACAGGGACTGTGCCACTAGTTATAATTGATTATTTCTCTGAATTTGAACATTTTTAAAAACATTTACCAAAACAGTCAGCACAATAATTATAACCGTTCTAGTGATTTTGGGATTTTTAATAAAAAATCATACATATTGTGCATTTAATGTACCAATGTTGTGAATAAATAATGTTCAGACTGTTTCACTTCATAAGACATCAATGTATTATCAGGAGCAAAGGATATTCATTTTGTTTTGCCTGTATATATTGTCTGACTCTCATTGTGCCAATAACTGTTGACTTGCAAAGAAAAAAAAACTTATTTAATGTTGTACTGAATTGAAGAAATTTACATAAAAGTTCATGAAGAAAACATCATCTTCGATGACCTGAGATGTTAAAACTAATCAACCAATGTCATTTTTGGTCCCCTTTAAAGCAGAGGCCAATCTAACCTGTAAAAAAAAAAAATAAATAAATAAATAAATATCACTCAACTTCGCACATTTATGGTTGCTATTTATTTTACACCTTTTCTTACAGTCAACGTTTTTTTGCGATGAAAATGACCACGCTGATTG
This sequence comes from Danio kyathit, assembly GCA_903798195.1. Classification (NCBI taxonomy): domain Eukaryota; kingdom Metazoa; phylum Chordata; class Actinopteri; order Cypriniformes; family Danionidae; genus Danio; species Danio kyathit. The sequence goes on along the minus strand of LR812538.1, from coordinate 42,526,563 downwards.
TGGAGTGTGTGTGTCAGCTATCAGTCAAACAGTTTAAAAATCGGTGAAGAATCTTTTACTGTCTCAGCAAATCATACAAACTAAAAAGAAGAAAAAGAAAAAAAAAACACAAAAATAAAAACCCAGCAGCTCCAAACAGAACTTGAAGAAATCTTCTTGCTCAGATTAATGAACGTAATTAGCTGTCAAAACGTACTTGATTATGCAAAAATACTACAGCAAGAACCAAAGAGTGAAGAGTGAAAATATGTACAGAGCCAATGCCCCATTAGTCTGATTTATTTTCATTTATAGACATCATGAAAAAAATTGTTTACAGAATTTTCCCCCTAGGTGGAAATGTTTCTCATGAATAATATAAAATGCTATAAAAGAAAGCAAAAAAAAAAAAAAAAAAAAGCAACATACTTTTTACAACATAACTCAGCTGATTTCATTCACAAAATATTCTAGCTCATTTTTGCCCAAATTAATGTTTTGTTTGGCCAGCTTCTTGATGAAGTTGAATCACCCTGTTATATGCTATTGGCACAACCATACTGTTCGTTGTCTGGCTATCATTTAGGGAATGGGTTTGGTATTGCTATTGTGTAAAATGACCTTTTTCTTTCCTGTCCAAATCCAAACCTTGGCCTTGTATAACTTGATACAAAAATGAATAAATTAACCCTTCCATTTTTTTAAAGAGAAGCATTAGCAAGCTGTAAGAAATTATTTATTATTTTTTTTTTTTATATTACTCTAACATCATTTTTTAGGAGTAAATCTTTGACCTAAACCAGGGATGTCCAAACCCAGTCCTGAGGGCCAGTGTCCTGCAAAGTTTAGTTCTAACCACAATCAGACACACCTGGGCTAATAAAGCTCTTACTAGGCTTTCTAAAAAAACATCCTTGCAGGTGTGTTGAGGCAAGTTGGAGCTAAAATCTGCAGGACACTGGCCCTCCAGGACCGAGTTTGGACACCACTGACCTAAACACTGGTTACATGCAAACTACAATTACAAAAGCTGCAAGAAATGCACAATTATGCTGTAATCGATTACATAATTACATCAAAGATAAAAGAAAATGTCAAGATCCACAAGTGGTCTGAGAAATCAATTGCAGCATATTGTATGGCAATTTACATGATCCTAGCAATTTTCGAAACTTATATAACGCAATTAACAAGAAGAAAGCAAAACATGTAAAGCATGCACAGGTCTGGACTGGTGCAGAATAAGAGGGGTATGCAGTGGTGTAAAGTAACTAATTACAAATACTCAAGTTACTGTAATTAAGTAGTTTTTCTCAGAAATTGTAATTTACTGAGTAGTTTTATAAATGTGTACTTTTACTCTCACTTGAGTACATTTTTAGTGCAGTAACTGTACTTTTACTCCACTACTTTTCTTCAACCTGCAGTAATTACTTAATTTTTTTCTTATCTATGGAGAAGCGCGATCAGCCATCGGTGGTAGACTGCGGAGATATGACTGAGGCCAGTGTTGCCAGATGTAGCTGACTGATTCCAGCCCAAAAACGATCCAAACCCGCCGAAATGCACATACATGCATGCAATCGAAGTCAAAACCGCCCAATCTGGCAACAGATTCTATCGCGCGCTCTCGGTGTCGCGCGCACTCGCTTTCTCTGTCAGTGACGGTGCTGCGCGCATCAGTTCCCCGCATTCGTCAACAGTTAACCCCCATATTGACACAGGTAATAAAAAGATTCAGTCATGTTCATGTTGTGAAACACTATCAAAATGGCCACTGTTGATTATATTAGACTTCTGTTTTCAATAGTGACTTTACCACTTTTAATATAGGAAGTCCTCGGCTATGCAGAGGGTATAATTAATCAGAAATTGAGTGTACATAGTTTTACGTTAGGAAATGCAGTCTTGAATTTACAAACAGTCGGCAAGTGCCAGAGAACAGATGTGTTTTCAGTCACGCTCATGTAAAGGTATAATATTCAACTCGTTTAGTTTGCCTTCATTCATTTTTGTTTTCAGTTGTGACATCAAGCACGAGTCTTCAACACATGATTATTTACAACACGTTTTCAAACATAATAGTTTAATTTCTAATAACTGCTTTTTTATCTTTCCCATGGTGACAGTCAGTGCATAATATTATAGTTATTTTGCACGATTTTGCAAGTTGTATTCAGACAAAGTCCCTGTAGTATTCTGTAGTCTTTAATTTAGATTAAAGTGTAATTTAAAGAGTTAATTGTTAACTAGGAAAGTCAGAATAATTAATCAAGTTATTGTATAACTGGTTTGTTGTGTAGACAGTCAAAAAATATACAGTAAATATTTCTTAAGGAGGCGAATAATACTGAACTTAAAATTGTTTTAAAAAAATTAAAAACTGCTTTTATGTAAGAAATAAACTAAAGAAATAAGACTTATTATGACTCCAGAATATTTTTTTTGTTTATAGGAAATACTGAGAAAATCTCCTTGGTTTGTTAAAGATCACTTGGAAAACATTATTTTAAGTTAACGGGAGGGCAAAAAAGTTCACTTCAACTGCATCTCAAAGTTTACAGGTGCAAAATTGTGCCTTGATGTACTTGAATGTTAGAAATGTCTTATCCGCTACAATACAAAGCTACTTGTCAAATAAATGAACACGGAAGATTATCTTAAGCTTAAGTTATTTAATTAGCTTGTTTATGAAGACTGCAGAGTGATACATGAAAACAATGACTTCGAATAATTGTTTAAGTATTTTGTGATGTATGTTCAAGTGTGCCCCATAAAAGCACAGGTAGCCCCTGCCCGGCCCCCCCAGTTACTCTGGTCTAGAACCGCCACTGATTAAAAGTGTCCAAGAAGATGATCAAAATCTTTACACGCATTGACTCAGAGACTGTTTAGATCCATCTCACTGATAAGAAGATGACGGATATTTACTGTATAATGATCGAAATGGCCTTAAACACCCAGCAGGCACAAGACGTCAACCTGCAGTCAGATAAACATTGTACCCTAACGTCGTGGGGATGTTGCATTTTGTTGAGAAAAGTCAGGCCTACCTCAATGTCCAACGTCCAACCTGAAATCAACGTTTAATGATGTTACAGCTTGATGTTGTGTGGACGTTACCACTATGACGTCTATCAGACGTTGGATTTTGGTTGCCATACCTGACGAATAAATGTCAGTATTTGACGTCAATATGACGTTGGTTTAAGGTGTTGGCTCGACGTTGGATTTTGGTCACTTTCTAACAACCTAAAATCGACCAAATATCCACGTCATTTGACGTCATTATTGGACACCAAAATAACTTTGTCCTTAGACGCTGGCTAGACATTGAATTTTGGTCACCTGACGTCATGACCTAAATCTAACCTAATATTAACATCTTATGATGTGTGCCTGCTGGGCAATAACTAAATGCACTACAGAATGTGACGTTTACACACACACATCAACAAATTACATGTAAACGCATTAGCTTTTTACAGCATAATACTCACTACTCATGAGTACTTTTGAAAGAGCTACTTTTTACTCATACTTTGAGTAATATTTACAACAGATACTTTTACTCTACTCACACTACATTTTTAGGCAAGTAATAGTACTTTTACTTAAGTATGATTTTTCAGTACTCTTTCCACCACTGGGGGTGCGACATTAAACAATAGCATATCAAATCTAAAAACATATACTAAAAGTGTATTCATTAAAGGGTCACGAAACACCAAAACACATTTTTTGAGTCATATATATGTGTCCCACGCTGCTATAAACATTATTAGGACACATATATTGCACTAAAAAGTGAAAATTGGTTGTTTTTGCGTTATTTTGAGCAAATTCGTTCTTCCGGTTTGAAAAGAATTTTTGAAGCTGTGTCACGGCCATGAGATACTTAGGTGTAAATCCAGCCTGGAGAGTGGCTGTCTGTCTTTTCTAGGACGTTCTTACGTATCTGAGTGTGCAGTAATAATTCATGAGAAAGACGTGCTTCAAACCAATCAGCGCACTCTATTGTGTATGACGCGAAACTTCATTAATATGCATGATAGCTCTGGAGACTGTTTACCTGTTTACGGTGTTCAGACGGCAGAGAGATGCCATGTTGTGTTGCCAAAACAAGTGAAAGAACTAAAATTTGGAGACACAGGTCATCGGTGTTGCAACGAAGGTTTTGTTTTCATTTTCCCTCTATGAGAGAGCTGCTGGAATCACGTGTGGATTACAGTGCACGCGACAGAACGCGTTTGTAAGGAACATTTTTTACCCGAGAGCTTTTCGCATCTGGAAATGATGAAATCCGGATTTGCCGCTCGTCTCCTTTTAAAAAAGACACAGCTCCAGTTTGATTGTCTGTCTACAGATTTGGTAAGTGTGTGATCAATGCCCTTTGTGTAACCCAGATTGCAAAGTTAGTTTGTATCGTCAGCAGTGCTCTTTCAGTTTTTAAAGACATACCATAGTCAAAATGTTTTAGTTACTAAGTTTACAGTATGTTAATATCACTGCAATATTACAGTACAATATTATAGACTGAAAGATCCGCTGTAAATGCTGCTCTCCGAGTGTAAACATGTTAACACAAACTATTCCCGTCGTGCAGGATTTTCGCCGCATTTTGTGACAGGATAGTCTATACGCACACGGCTTTCTGATGCTACCTATCGAGTACATAAGTTACAGAGAAATGCGGAGGATTTTTTTCTCCCATTCGCCGTGCGGTATCAAACATGCTGCGTCTGTGTGTTTGTTTTGCCTGTGAAATCAGCGTGTGCCCAAATGGAAACGCCCTTCTTTGCAAGTCCTTCCCTCTTTCCCTCCCCCGACACTCCCACACTCCCAGAGCTGTACACGCCCACTTTCCTGACTTTTTTCAAACCAAAGGTGTGAAAACACCCTGCTGAGACAGGGGGTTTCGTGGCCCTTTAATATAAATAAAAATGAATATATATACACACACACTTTCATTTAAGCTATAACTAAAAGTAGACATGGGATAATAACTGGTAATAACTGAGCGGCAGTTCTGTTGGCGCAAATGCCTTGTTGATGCCAGAGGAGAATGGCCAGACTGGTTCAAGCTGATAGAAAGAAAACAGGAACTCAAATAAACTGAGGTATGCTGAAGAGCATCTCTGAATGCACAACACGTCGAACCTTGAGGAACAGGAAACTGAGCCTACAATTCTCACCAAAAATTGGACAATAAAAGATTGTGAAAACATCGCCTGGTCTGATGAGTCTCAATTTCTGCTGCAACTTTCAGATGGTAGGGTCAGAATTTAGCGTCAACAACATGAAAGCATGGATTCACCTGCCTTGTATCAATAGTTCAAGCTGGTGGTAATGATGTAATGGTGTTGGGGATATTTTCTAGACACACTTTGGGCCCATTAGCACCAATTGAGCATTGTGTCAATGCCACAGCCTACATGAGTATTGCTACTGACCATGTCCAGACCTTTATGACCACAGTGTACCCATCTTCTGATGGCTACTTCCAGCAGGATAACGCGCCATGTCATAAAGCACCAATCATCTCAGATTGGTTTCTTGAACATGACAATGAGTTCACTGTACTTAAATGGCCTTCACAGTCACCAGATCTCAATCCAATAGAGCACCTATGGGATGAGGTGGAACGGGAGATTCACATCATGAATGTGCAGCTGACAAAACTGCAGCAACTGCAAGATGCTATCAAGTCAATATGGACCAAAATCTTTGAGGAATATTTCCAGAAGCTTGTTGAATCTATGCCAAGGATTAAGGCAGTTCTGAAGGCAAAATGCAGTCCAACCCGGTACTAGTAAGGTGTACCTAATAAAGTGGCCGGTGAGTATTTGTATTTATTAAAATGTTAACTAAATAAAAATGAAAACATGAAATATTAGAATATGAAATTCAGACTACTAATAAATCAAATTCCCTATATACATTAATTTGCTAACTAAAACTTTATTTAATACTTTATACTGTTAGATAAAAAAACTATGACAATGAAACAATGAAAATAATATACATTTACAGTCTATTTTAAACAATTTCAAAATGAAAGTTTACATTGCTTCCACACCACCTCAACATTTTTTCTGACCTGGCAGGCTTCACGGACAGTTGTGGACTTATTTTCCAGAAAATATGTTAGATATGTCTGCTATCAAACTACTCAAGATCTCAGACGGCACACCCATAACTAACACTAACACATTTTTTAAATACTTTCTCAATTTGTTCAGTTCTAATCTTAATCAGCTACTCTGGAAACAGCACTGTGTACACAACGCACTGCATTACTTTGTCGAATCCCTTTATTTATAAAGACGTAATTCAGCTCTGACTCAATCTGTCAGTAACCCTAACTTGACATGATGCTTCAGCGCTTTCCTTCCTAATAACCATCCTTTGACCTTAAAATAGTTTGGTTACCCAACAGTGAATAATTTTCACACTATTAAAAGGGGTGGCAACCCTGATCCGCTCTGTGATTGTTCAAATAATCACTACATAAATAGCAGCCTGTGCTGACTCGCAGGGGCGAGGCGGTCATCTCCTGTGTTCTTCTCAACTTTGATAAGCCAAACAATGTGCTAACATTTACTGACTCAGTAACAACAGACCTGCATCGAGGAAGTCACTCAGTAATGCAGCAGGGAAAGACCCCCAGGCTGGTGTGTATATTTTGTTAACAGGAGTCACAGGATTGTTCTTGGGGGGAGTAGATATAATATCAGCACCTACCATATGCTTCCCCCTCCATTCCAATAGGCCCGGGCTGTGGAGTCTCGCCATTCTTCAGGCAGTTGTGGATGTAGGCTGCTTTCCACTTGGCGTACTTCCGTTGCTGGAGGTTCTGGAAAGAGGAGAGTCGATCAATGAATCATTAAGATAAGATGTGCTCAATTAATGAACTTTACTGGCCACACAATAGGCGATAAAGGATATGAAACGAATAATACTTGACTGCTGATCGATTCGCTGGTGACTATAAATATGGCGCATTTGCTAATGAATGCAAGTTTAATGACTGGCGTAGGGTTGTAGACACCAGACAAGACAAGACATACCAGACAAGAAAAGCAAAATAAATATAAATATATACAGTTAAAGTCAGAATTATTAGCCCCCCTTCGAATGTTATTCTTTTTTAAATATTTCCCAAATTATGTTTAACAGAGCAATGAAATTTTCACAGTATGTCTGATAATATTTTTTCTCATTTATAAAAGTCTTATTTGTTTTATTTTGGATAGAATAAAAGCAGTTTTTAACTTTTTATGAACCCTTTTAAGGTCAAAACTATTAGCCCCTTTAAGCAAATTCTTTTTTCGACTGTCTACAGAACAAACCATTGTTATACAATAACTTGCCTAATTACCCTAACCTGCCTAGTTAACCTAATTAACCTAGTTAAGACTTTAAATGTCACTTTAAGCTGTTTTTTTTTTTTTTTTTTTTTTGACAACATTAGACTGATGGAGTCCATCCTCACTGCAACCTGTAGCACAATGACATACTGGATCAGTTCCACTAAGTAGTGGATGTGCATGTGTAAGCATTTATTGCTATTAATGAAAATTATTTATATTAACTATTAAAATTATCCATTAAATTGTGTTATGAACATCTACACCTACACCAACCATCACAGTTATGAATGTCTACACCAACCCCAACCCTGATGAAGTAAGTCATAATGCTATAGATTGCAGTGAAGACATCTTGGATCGGCGTGTTCTACACAAATAACGGAATAACCCAAGGGAATCCTCATTTTAAAATGTATTTGATGTCAGTTAAGCAATGCATGTTCCTTGAATTGTTTGTGCAAGGCACCAATGCTTATAAAATGACCAAATCAAGGTTTACACAAACCTTATCAGTCTACATATTTAAATTTTTATAACTAGTGAGAAATATATTTATTATATCGCTCTATATAAAGCAATGGTGACACCGTGTTATTTATATAAGAGTTCTAATTACTACATTTGCACTACCTTTAATGGCCTTAGAGTGTATGTGCTTTATTCTCAACAACCTGAAGTGTGCTGAAACCTGTAATTACACCACCAACTCACATCCCCTAAAAAGCTTTTGCAGACACTTGAAGCTCTCACACATTTCAACTTCTACTTTTACCTACATTAGATCGGAGTTCTCTTAAGTCTAGCACTAAGAAAGGAAAAAAAAAGTTCCCTTTCCTCATGTAATCCAATATGGCACAAGTCCTAGCGGCATTGTCAGAGAGAAACAGCGCAGTAATGGAGGGAGAGATTCTGAGAGCTCATTGTCTGGGTTAGTGTTACACAGAGAAGGCGCACTGTTGAAACAGTCAACCCAATGAGCTCTCTACAGTAGGAAAATGTCTGGCCCTTAGGGAGCGAACAACACTCAATGAAACATTGTCCATCTTCGGACACAGGTCACTTCCCTTCTGTATAAAAGAGACATCTGCGGCCATGGAGACCAGTAGAGATGGTCTCATAGGCGCACTGGAAATACACAGATTCAACTGGTGGCATTAGCAACACTTTCCAGGCACAAGTTGGCCAAGAACTGGCTTCTCAAAACCTCTGTGTACACTGAGACTGGTGAGGCGTTGTCAGTCCTTGGGCTCAGCTTTATGGTTTCCCATTAATTTCCACGTTTTCATGTTTTTGTAGCAGTTTTCAGATTTGAACACGAGAACATGGTTCTAATGACGTATTTGATTCCATTAGATGTTTTCACGTACCACTAAATTAGGTGTGCTAGTGTTTGTGCCATTAGAAACAGGGGGACTGTATCAAGAAACACATCTCAGGCTGATATTTATGTCCCTTCAACATGCTAGTCTTGGCGAAAATCATAGAGCTAGTCAGTTGATGATGTATGTAGGAGCTGAAAAGACCCACAGTGACTCACCTCTTCTGACAATTCGCCAAAGACACTCAACACATCAAACAGGAGACTTGAGGTGTAGAAGGACTTGATCATATTCCTGTAATCAAAACACAGGCAGTGATGCAGTCATTATATTCAGATATAAATAAGCATGAGGATGCATCTGAAAAGCCAATTGGTCATCAAAAAAACTGGAACAGTGTTCATTTTATATAAAAAAAAAACAAAGAATTCAAGGCACTAAAACGGATGAATCATAACATGAAATCACAATTTAGTAACAATGTATTTATCTTTAATCTTTCCTTTTCCGAAATGTTGTTTTATTTGTTCTCAAATGAAATAATAAGTGATATTTTTTGCTATGGAACCCAAAGTAGTTTTTTTTTTTTTTTACATAAATGTCAAATCAAACTTTGAAATATCAAAGACATGTTTGGTTATGCTTTTTATTATCATTTCACTTGCAAAGTCAGGTTTAGAGTCATTCTCATATGCTGTTTATCATACTCATGGATTTGACATTTGCAGATAGTATACGATAACATTATATTGAAACATCTGTTTATATTTTCCAGAACAACTCGCCATAGAGTTATGGGATCAGAAAAATATCAATCTGTAAACATTTTTTATATTTTAAATTAGGAAAATATACATGCGTTATGGATGTGACCTAAAAAGTCTGAAAGTTTACAGCATACAACATACTGTGTAGACATTCTGTGAATTAACCCAAAAGAAATAATGATAATCAACAGGATAAGAGTGGCTCTCTATAGAACAAACATCATTGATTTTATTTGATTTGACATTTTTGCATTTATGAGGGAAAAGCTTCATTATGGATGTGACGCCTCTCCGTTATGGATGTGACAGATGTGAAATTGGCACTTGTGTGACTTCATAAATCAAATATAATAGTTTGAAAAAATTGACAGAGACATTTTTGAGTATTTGTAAAGTACAGTAAAATACTTGCTTACACCAAAAATGTAGAAATGGTTTCTCTATTTTGGTGAAAACTTAATATTTTTAATGGCTAGGCTGACATTTGCATGGAATAGCTCATCCTGAAACAATCTGACAATTCATTTAAGAGTGTACCAAATAGGGCTGTACGATACTGGAAAAATTACACATTGCGATATTTTTTTATTCTGTGATATGAATACAATTTTACTAGATGAGTTGAATAAATGTTTGTAAAGAATCTATAATTTTAGATTAATTGAGAAGATTCTGTAGGGGTGTGCATAAAATATAATTCAAGTTTGAGCGCAATAAGTCTTGTATAATAAGCATAATAATCTTTTTATTGAGCACAATATTTGTATAATAAACAATCTACAAGAATATATAATTTGGATAAAGAAAATATGCTAATTAAATATACAGCATTTTATTGTTTTCCAAAGAGTCAAAATGTATTCAGGTATACAGTAATTGAATATTCAAATATAAAATAATACTGCATAGTGTTTGTTTTATAAATAATTCCATAAAATTAATCGTTATTAATTTTTCAAAGTTAAAAACAGTACATTTTCTTATGCCTGAATGCTTTTAAAATCCTCACACAGTCACAGGCCTCAGAAAAACATTTGCAAAATAATAAATTAGAATCCAGACATTGCATATACTTGCGAGTGATCACATTGCGATATCAATGCTGAAACGATTGTGCAGCCCTATTACCAAATACATTTTGTTAAGCTTCCATAGAGATTATTAAGTTATTATAAATTATTAATTAAGTTATTACCCAAAAAAAATTATTGCCATTTTAAATATATATATATAATATATAGTATTTCCTATTACTGTGTACATACTGCCCCTGAAAGTGCATAGATTACTTTGTCTGCCAAGCGGGAGAGCAAATATTTTTTTCACTGAGGTGAAAATGTTGCTTTTTAATGTTTGAAAGACATGTCTGAAGTTATGTTTTTTGGTATCAGAAAGTTATGTTTTTGCTAACAAAGTTGCTAGGCAACAGAGGCATGCATAACTGAAAGCTCTGGGAAAAAGTAGCAAATGCTGAAATGCAAACGGTCAACTTGCGCTCTATGGTCAATCAAGGTAGAAATTATCAGTTCTCAAAACTCCTTTGTGTTGTTTTTTTATTTTAAGAAATAACAATGTTATATATTTAGGAAAAGCTGGTTTTATTTTAACAAAGTTATTAAATTACAAAATTTTAAAAGAGTCAAAATTACTTAAGTAGTTCTAATGTAGTAAAAAACTTCCATCCAGAATTATTCAGATGAAGAGCTTTTTAGACTGTTTTTTTTTTACAAGTACAACCAAGTGACCCCTCTAAATACTCTTTCAAGATATGATTGTATGTTTTCTGACTAAGATGCGATATTTTCTTTCTCTTAACTTATTATACAGTATGTTTGCAGTAGAAACTAGGGCTGTACAATATATACAGTAGTTTCAGCATCTATATCACAAAGTGAACATTTGCAATAGTCACATCGCGAGTACACGCAATCAATGTTGAGTCTGGATTTTAATTTCTCATTTCGCTAGTGTTTTTTGAGGCCTGTGACTGTGTGAGAATGCTAAAAGCATTCAGGCCAAAGAAACTGTACTGTTTGAACTATTTTTTGACAAATGAATAACGATAAATTCTATCAAATTTTTTAGAAAATGAAGACTATGCAGTTTTATTTTACATTTGATTATTCAATTTCCGTATACATAATTCCAGTTCAATAAAATGCTGTTTATATAATTTGTATCTTTTCTTCATTGAATATTTCTATATGCTTGTAGATAGTTTCTTATATTGTATGCATATGTACTCACCTACAGAATCATCCCAATCAATCTAAAATTATCAATTCTTTCTAAATAATTATTCAACACATCTAATGAAATTGTATACATAATCGCAATATACATTGCAGAATAAAAAAATATCGCAATGTTAGATTTTCCCAATATTGTGCAGCCCTAGTTCGAACCAATGTTTGTTCCGTTTATATAGAAACAAATATAGAATTCATTCATTCATTTTCTTTTCGGCTTAGTCCCTTTATTAATCTGGGGTTGCCACAGCGGAATGAACCGCCAACTTATCCAGCATATGTTTTACGCAGCGGATGCCCTTCCAGCTGCAACCCATCACTGGGAAAGAAATTTATAATAATAAAATAAAAATAAACAAATATAATTTAATGTGATTCATGCACATTTTGGTGTTCAGGCACACTGGTCATTAAAATAAATCCTTATTACACATACAGCTGAAGAAAACTTAAACTTACAAAAAATACATCCCTTGTTTTTTTCCAGAATGAGAATAAATGTCATGAACTAAAGTACCTTAATAAAAGCAAAAACCATAAGTACACAATGATTCACCTTTGCACGGTTAGAACAAACCCTAAATATGCGAATACATCCTGAAAAGTGGCCTCTGGACAGGGAGTGGATGCAGGTCTGACAGCTTCCGATGGTAAGACTGATCCTCACACTAAAGCTCATCGGCAGGAAGAGGACAAAGAGCATAAGGCCAAATATGGCACAAAATGCCAGAGTTCATCCATTTCAGAATGTATTTTAAGACCTCTGAGGGAACCTGCTGTTTCTCTTGTGTCAACTTAAGGTTTTGTTTGCAAGCAAAACAGAGGTATTTCCAGCATGACCGCATTGTGTACTAAACATCTGATAACATCCTGGAGTGCGTTCTTCTAGGAATTTATAACAAAAAAAAAAAAAGTGTTTCAATGACCAAATTAATCAAAGTGTAAAATAAAAAAGTTAGTGTAATATTTTTGCCCAAGTACATTTAAATGAATCCAGTTTAATTTGATTTATTTCTGATAAAAAAGTATGACCTTCAGACATTTTTATCATGATTTGCAGACTAAAATGTCATTCAATCCACTGCTAGCTTACATAGTAAATATAATTAGGTACGTTTAGAACAAGAATCACTTGATGACATTTTAAGGGTCTTTTCACACTAGCACTTTTGGTCCGGACTAGCACTTTGGGTTTGTTTGACGTCAAAGAATGGCATGTTAATATATATATATATATATATATATATATATATATATATATATATATATATATATATATATATATATATATATATATATATATATATATATATACATATATACATATACATATATATATACATATACATATATATACATACATACACACACACACACACACACACACACACACACATATAAATATATACACACAAATATATATATATATATATATATATATATATATATATATATATATATATATATATATATATATATATATATATATATATATATATATATATATATATATATATATATATATATATATATATATATACAGGGAGTGCAGAATTATTAGGCAAGTTGTATTTTTGAGGATTAATTTTATTATTGAACAACAACCATGTTCTCAATGAACCCAAAAACTCATTAATATCAAAGCTGAATATTTTTGGAAGTAGTTTTTAGTTTGTTTTTAGTTTTAGCTATTTTAGGAGGATATCTGTGTGTGCAGGTGACTATTACTGTGCATAATTATTAGGCAACTTAACAAAAAACAAATATATACCCATTTCAATTATTTATTTTCACCAGTGAAACCAATATAACATCTCAACATTCACAAATATACATTTCTGACATTCAAAAACAAAACAAAAACAAATCAGTGACCAATATAGCCACCTTTCTTTGCAAGGACACTCAAAAGCCTGCCATCCATGGATTCTGTCAGTGTTTTGATCTGTTCATCATCAACATTGCGTGCAGCAGCAACCACAGCCTCCCAGACACTCCCAGGTTCTCTATGGGGTTCAGATCAGGTGAACAAGGACGCCATGTCATTAGTTTTTCTTCTTTTAGACCCTTCTTGCAAGCCATGCTGTGGAGTACTTGGATGCTTGTGATGGAGCATTGTCCTGCATGAAAATCGTGTTTTTCTTGAAGGATGCAGACTTCTTTCTGTACCACTGCTTGAAGGTGTCTTCCAGAAACTGGCAGTAGGACTGGGAGTTGAGCTTAACTCCATCCTCAACCCGAAAAGGCCCCACAAGCTCATCTTTGATGATACCAGCCCAAACCAGTACTCCACCTCCACCTTGCTGGCGTCTGAGTCGGACTGGAGCTCTCTGCCCTTTACCGATCCAGCCACGGGCCCATCAAGACTCACTCTCATTTCATCAGTCCATAAAACCTTAGAAAAATCAGTCTTGAGATATTTCTTGGCCCAGTCTTGACGTTTCAGCTTGTGTGTCTTGTTCAGTGGTGGTCGTTTTTCAGCCTTTCTTACCTTGGTTTCTGAGTATTGCACAGCTTGTGCTTTTGGGCACTCCAGTGATGTTGCAGCTCTGAAATATGGCAAAACTGGTGGCAAGTGGCATCTTGACAGCTGCACGCTTGACTTTTTTCAGTTCATGGGCAGTTATTTTGCGCATTGGTTTTTGGTTTGGTTTTTCCACACGCTTCTTGCGACTCTGTTGACTATTTTGAATGAAACGCTTGATTGTTCGATGATCACGCTTCAGAAGCTTGGCAATTTTAAGAGTGCTGCATCCCTCTGCAAGATATCTCACTATTTTTGACTTTTCGGAGCCTGTCAAGTCCTTCTTTTGACCCATTTTGCCAAAGGAAAGGAAGTTGCCTAATAATTATGCACACCTGATATAGGGTGTTGGTGTCATTAGACCACACCCCTTCTCATTACAGATATGCACATCACCTAATATGCTTAATTGGTAATTGATATACATAAATACTGTATATTAGACAATAGTTTTATATACTGAATGACATTTTGCCAAAACAAGAGGGAGAATAACATTATAAGAGTGTTTTTACTATTGTCAGTATTGTACTATAGTCTTAAAAATCTGTAGTATATTCTTCAGTCCTAAAATCTGATTAATGGACACAATGAAGAATTTCTAACAAACTATATATTCGAAATAAAAGTCCCTTGGTTAATTCAGTACTTGTGTGTTTTGGAAATTTGTGAAACTTCCACCCACCATTTACAAAAGTTATTTGAAAAATAAGTACACTGAAAAATATTTTTCTTACAGTTTTTGACTTGTTTATAGTCCAAATATCTAAAAATTATTAAATCAAGATGCATTTTCTAGACAAGCAATATCAAAAAAACAAGACATATTTTTAGCTTGTTCTTGATTAAAATTTAAATATATTTTGACTAGAAACAGACAAAAACTCATAATTAAGAAAACCATTTTTTGCAGAGCAGACACTTCACTTTAATTTTATGTTTTCTGTGGGGAAAAAAAACAAAAACATAAAACTTGTCTTTGATGCTACAACCAAACTAAAAATCACTTAAAATATGTTGGGTAGTGCCAGTCCGAATAACCTGAGGCCTGAGTCACTGCCAGGTATTCAGCTCGTGGACCCTTTTACCAGCATTGCACTGCTTTTGACGTCACTGTCCACAACAGTTTCATTATACTGTTCTGACCTGTAATGCTACACCTGGCTAATCCATGCTGTCTCACTCCCAGGCAACTGCCCTGTACAGAGCCAGCTTTGTGGCTAATTTTAGCCTGCTACTCACTCCTTGTGTGTGCAAGTGACAGTGGAATTATTTTGTGTCACACTTCTGCGCAAGTTCAACTGTAATAAAGAAGAAAAAAAAACATTTAGAAGGGCCAAATAGTCCAACCCTGACCAGTGACTTACTTGTGGAAACGTTCTGATCGATCTTCATTGTCTGCATAGAGGAACATTTTCAAGGCGTAATTCCTCGATATGGGCATTGCCGACTATTTCCTTGAGATGGATTCATTTTCACCGAGTTCCTTCTTCAATCTGAAAACACAAAGAACCACTTAAACTTAGTTGAGTGCTGACGTTAATGGTAATCTGAAGTGTCATGCAAATTAATGCAATATTAGCATGTTTCAGTGTGGCAATATGCTAAAGTGTGTTTACAGCAGCATTTACGATGATTACTCACTAAAGCTCTGGTTTCCATAGCATGACTCATTAATTCCTGAGACGCATCAACCACTTTGATTCCACTCCATAAGACTCCAGTGTAATTATTGTTATTTTTTTCGTAAAACAGGGTCTCTTTGGAGAGTTGCCCACGCGCAATTAGTGGACTCATTCACCCAGCTGTTATTATGATCCTTTCAGCGACAACCAGGCGAATGCATTTGAATCAATCATAATTCACAGAAAACTGCAAATACAAATGCACTGAATGAACTAAAATAGCCTGACGCTGCCCTCACTTCTACTTACACACCGAACCAAGAATATCCATTTGTTTTCCTGGCCTGAGATTTCAGCAAGTTTTAATGGGCTTCAATCATTCTCCATGTTGGTACATTGATTATAAATGTGCTGTGGATTCATCTAAAATAAATTTTAGACTGGGATTATGTAAATATAACCAATTTCAGAGGTGTCTTTCATCGAAAAATAAACTTTTTATAAAATGAAATGGCAGGTTTCAGCACATCTGCAAGTTATGCACAGTGGGTGGAAATAGTAACTGAAAAATCATACTTAAGTACTATTACTTTGCCTAAGCATGTAGTACAAGTAGAGTAAAAGATCAGTTGTGAATATTACTCAAAGTATGAGTAAAAAGACCTTTCAAAAGTACTCAAGAGTAGTGAGCAGTGAGTATTATGCTGTAAAAGCTGATGCATTTACATGTAATTTGTGGATGTGTGTAAACGTAATATTCTGTAGTGCATCTAGTTACTGCCCAGCAGGCACATAACATAAGACGTTAATATTTGGTTAGATTTAAGCCTGGTTTATACTTCCGTGTCGAGTGATCGGTGTGACCCACGGCGCACAGTGCATGTGTAAACACAAAACAACAGTTTCCATCTGGAGCTCCTTCACAGGGCTCGACACTTGTAAACGCTCCAATGGGTTCGTGCAGTTTGCAGTCCTGCCCACACTTGTTAGCGATACCAAGCAGACCAACCACGGAGTTTGCGCTACGCGTCATTGCGACATGTAGTAAAATTTTTTGAGAGGTGCGCATCAGCGACGACCACGGCAAGGTCTATGCGACCACACGAAGGCTGCGCCGATTCATAACGCGTGCGCTTGAAGCAGAAGTATAAATCACCAGCCTTTAGGTTGTGATGTCAGGTGACCAAAATTCAATGTCTATCCAGAATCTAAGAACAACATTATTTTGATGTCCAATAATGACGTCAAATGACATTGATATTGGTTGATTTTAGGTTGTGTTAAAACAGACCAAAATCCAACAGAGCCAACATCTTATAAACCAATGTCATACTGAGGTCAAGTACTGACATTTATTATCAGGTATAGCAACCAAAATCTAACATCTGATAGACGCCATCGTGGTAACGTCCACATAACATCAAGCTGTAACATCATTAGACGCTGATATTTGGTTGATTTTAGGTTTGGCCGTTGGACACTAACGTCGGCCCTGACGTTGAGTTCTGACGTCAACCCAATTTTCATTTCCAAACAAAATGCAACGTCCCCGTTATGTTGACGTCTTGTGTCCTGCCTGGGGTGTTAAGGCCATTTCGGTCATCATACAGTAAACATCCGTCTTCCAAACAGTTGCTGTAATTATAAATCGCCCATGTCCGGAGGTAGTTCATTATGATGCTATTTGATTGGACGGGAATCACAGGACTGATTTTTCTAATTCCCCATAGACAGGAAAAAATAGTGACTGCAGTTTGAAGGAAAGTAGTAGAGTAAAAGTACTGATGCCAGCACTGTAAATGTACTCTAATGGAAAGTAAAAGTACACATTTTTAAAACTACTTAGTAAATTACAATTTCCGAGGAAAATTACTTAATTACAGTAATTTGAGTATTTGTAATTTGTTACTTCACACCACTGGTTATACCCAACATAGATTTTTTTTTTTTTACTTTAAGGTTTGGAATGGCCAGGACCCAAACGCCAAAGCTTTAGTCCAGTCGGCGGCCCTCAGGCTCTGCCTTCCTCTCTGTGATGTTACAGTCTGCTAGAGAGCGTCAGGTTTCCTTGTAAAATCAGTAAAGCAAATACGACTGGTTCCATTTCAACAGGTGGAACCTAGGCGACCTGAATGGACTCACTGTTCACGTTTTAATGAAAGTTTTTAGCTATTCCATGAAAAAGGCACACTACATCATTTGTGCTGTATTGCAAAAGAATATAAAAACATAAGTCGGAAGGAAGCGTGCAAAAAACAGTACAGAGAGAGAGAGAATGTGAGATTGGACGCTTTCGGTTGCCAGTGCACACTAAATCAAAGCCTTGAAACTAGATCTTGTCTCTGCACACCGATTCCATGGGGTTTACTCAAAATCCCCTGGAAAAAGGAACAGTGGAGTCATTTTTACAGTTACTAAAAGAAGCTTGTTCTGTTAAGAAAAACGAAGAAAGTAGTATGTGTTTTTTGGCAAAGAAACCTGCTGATATTTAGAACAAGAGCATGATATAGGTGAAGTGAACACCTCTGTGTGACATTCAAGTATTATTGTTTGTTTTTGTGTGTTTAAAGCCATGCCAGTTTCTATGGCCATTTTGGAGAATTTTATAGATTATATTTATTTTAGTTTTACTATTTATTTTGCTAAAACTCTAAAACTGTATTTAGATTAACGGTGTTAAAAAAAAAAAATTGCTTCAAAAGAATGACATTCGAATATTATAATTAAGCACTTCAGATGATGCCAGCTATTTGAGCAGTTTCGTGTTCTGGGCAGCCCAACACTGACTTGACAAACGCGTTGTGGTCAGCACAAATCATGTTTACCCTCCGTCACAAGTGAACCCATATTTATAGTAGTCTGGGTCATATTTTCTTTCACCATGAGATATTTTGTTCATGGTTTTGAGAATATGGGCATATTGTAGCCCATGTTGCCATTTTTCTAATTTGTACAACATCTACCAGTAGGCAGAACATGTACTGCAAAAATCTAAATACTATTTGAATCTGAGGGTTTGAAATATTGAGAAAAATCACACAAAGTTGAACAAATTAATTTTGGAGTAATACATAATTACTACTCAAATATTAAGTTTTGATATATTTACAGTAGGAAATGTACAAAATATCCTTATGACATGATTTTTACTTAATATTTCTGATGATTTTGGCATAATAAATTAATAACTTTGACCCATACAATGCATTTCAAAAAGTATACATATGAAACATAAAACACAAGCTTTTTACATTACCTAACCCTATTTATTCTATAACTATTTCCATTTAGCCTTAATTTTCAAAACAGACATGTGAATCCTTTATATTACAGTCAGGCTGTACACCAGTCTACTTTAAAGTATTCCAAAACACGTCAAAATGGACAAGCTGAATAAGTTTCTTAAGTTCACAACTTGCATATAAAAATGTATAAATCATCGGATTTCTATCTTTATATTGTACCACAGTGGACATAACGCCCTAAATGACAGGTGGATGACTCAGACTGTAAATAAAGAGTGGAGCATCTTTTCACACTGACTGAATGGTGTTCACTAGAAAGCCCACTTCATGCTTTAGACCTTTTGACCGGATGTGCCCACCAGGATCTGGGTCTCAGCAGGTTGTTGTTTCCTGTCTCTGTGACATTTAATGAACAGAGCTGAGGCGATAGTAAAAGCGAGCTCTGGAGACTGCAGGGTCTCCACTCTGTCTAATTGGTCCCTGAAATGTCTATAACAGTGCCTTGGTATAAACGCAAAGCTTTTTTCCGTAGCTTCCGGCTCCCCTTTTGAGAAGACCTATAAATTCAACCTTCTGAACTGTGATGAGAATACAGTGACCTTAGTACAAAAGTCACTCATCACTTTTTGCAGACTAATGCCAAACGCACACAAAAGAATCCAAAGCCAAAGTTAAAGTTACCTGCACATTTCATTATACTAGAAGATAAGCTCTTTTAAATAAAGACCACATTACTTAAATAGAAGTTTAAAATAAAGGTGTAACGGTATGGATCACAGCGTACAGTTCGGAACACATGTGACCTGCGGATTAATAACTTTTTTTTTTTAACTAGTAGGTTAATCCATCATTTGGAGAGATCACCTCACAAGTCATTCAAATTATGTGTATGAAAGCATCTTGGCTTCCCTGTAAAATTTAACGATGATGGAAAAAGTTGTGGTGGCACCTAAATGCTTTCTTAGGTTATTAATTAAAGGTGTTTTCTGTCACTGAATAAATGCATTCAGTGTAAAGCTGCACATTAAACATTAAAAGATCGTGATCTCAATTTTAACCCGCGCAACATCAATGTTAAATGATAATGATTTTTCATATGTTTTATGTTTTTACACTTTTTCAGTTTGTTACAAACAATTAAATAACACAGAAGTTCATGGAGAACAGTTTATAGTTCAGATATGAACACTGATGTTTACGGTAAAGATTAAAATCACTGTTTAATGGAACTAGACGCTGGTAAATGTTGTGGCAACTACATTGTGTAACCAATGGTGGCGACAAACAACCATCAAATTATGTCACTATAAACAGGCTTTCAAAATGATCCACCTATAATGAAACATGAAGTTATGTGTGAATTGTTGAATCATTAATTGAAAATAAATATGAACTGTTGTGAAAGATGTTAGATTTCTATATTTAGCATTATTAGCAACAGTAGCAAAGATAATTTTTCTTATTGAATATTTTTCCTTTCTTTCAGCTAGATCTTTCTTGATTTTTATTTTTATTAAAATTACAGGTTATAAGTTATATTTCTTAAAACCAATGGTTTTGCAGTAATATTTTTGTATAAATGGAAAGCAAATAACATTTGTCTCCTTCCTTTTTGCTGATCCAAAAAATGGTTCAATCCGTGACTCAAAAACCATAGTGTGATCCAAACCGTGAGATTTTTGATCTGTTACACCACTAGTTTCAAATAGTTTCAAACTGTGCTGAGATGACATCAGCAGTAATGATATTGAGATAAAACTTTAATTAAAAAACTTTTCAAACTTACCATTTCCAACTGATCCATTAGTTTCACAAGAAACTTTCGACACTCTGGAGTCTTGCTATCTAGTTTCATTCCAGTCTGCATGGCATAAAGTCGACCTGAAAACACATTACAAATGAAAGAAGTCTTTTACTTTCAAAGTTTATTCACAGAAGTGATGTCATGATAGTGACAGTTTTCTTGACTGAATTTACCCATTTTGTTTTTTTTTTAATTGTATTTTATTTTAATTTTCTCTTCATTATATAAAGATGGAGGCTTTAGCTGTGTTTAATGATAGCCAAGCTGGGACCTTTAAAGTTGTAGTTAGGGATTAGTTTGGGTTGCGTTTGTTAATAGGATAAAACGTTGATTCTTTATATTCTGTATCCATTCTGAAATTTGCCAGAGAATCATTAAAACTGTTAATCACTACAGAAGTGATGTCATGTTGGCATTTAGTACATATTATCAGACACATTCAGACACAGTTAAAATAATTTGTTTCTCAAAATCTTATAGCTTAAGCAGCATAACAAAACAGTTGTTTTTTTTATAAGATAGCAAAGGAAGCCCATGTGTCCAGTATATCAGATCTTCTTCATTTCTGTCCAAGACAGGAAGACCATTCCAGACAATCTCATGAAGTTGGTTGAGAGACTGCCAAAAGATTGTGCAAAGCAGTCTTCAAGAAAAAAAAAAGTGCTAGAATTAAATAACAAAATAGGGATTTTGTTTGCATCTGTGTTTTTTGGTCACTGGACAAATTTCACTTTTCAAATGATACCATTTTGTAGCTTTGCTGATGACAAAAACAAAACAAAATATAAATTACATTTAAATATTTGCTGCATGAAACATTCAAAACTGAATGAAAATTTGGGGCTGTTGAAAGATGCTTGCAGGGAAAGAACTCCATGTTGCCACATAACCGTATAAGAAGGCAAGGCAAATTTATTTATGTCATACACGATGGTAATTCAAAGTGCTTTACATAAACAAGCATACAAGAAACAAGAAATAAAAACAACAAAGAATTAAAATGTGTTAAAACAAGAAGCCCAACTCAGAAGACACTACACTGCCATGACAATTCCTCCTCCACTTTTCAATGACTTCTTCATATACCTTGTGGTTCATTCCTTTCCCAGTTTGAAATCAAACACCATGTTTCCCATCAGACACAATTAAACTAGTATTGGCAAGTAGTTTTCCGCTGCATACAGCAAAGGTTAGCCTACCTTTTGGATTCTGTAAAATGGGTTTTCAACCAAAATTCTTTCAAAATGCAAGACACTGTATGCAAACCATGTTCAGTGCTGAACCGATCAATGAGCTGAACGGACTCCTCCACTAATCCTCCACATTATCCTAAAAGGAAAGTTGGCAGCTAAATAGAGGTTGTCAGATAATTAAGGAAATTAGAGCTAAGTGTCAGATTATCACCAATAACTAAAAGATATCCAAAATTGCCTCTTTAATTTTGATCAGCCTTCTTTTTTAAAATTCTTGTGCTTGAGAATTGATTTCATTTGTGAAAAATGCTTAAAAACTTTCACTCCATATCCAGGATATGCAGTTAAAAGTATGCGACCAATCAAACAAAATTGTAAATAATGACAACCCTAATATAAATATGTGACCCTAAACCACAAAGTCAGTCTTATTTTGCAAGGTTATATTTTTGCCAATATACAAAAACACATTGTACATTGTGCCAACGATCATTAGAATAACAAGTAAAGCTCAGGTTCCATTAAATATTTTAGTAAATTTCCTACAGTAAATACATTTCCGTATTTTTTTAACCCTTCAGATTTCAAATAGACTGCCAAATATTTTCCACTATAAGAAGTGTACAAAAATTATAATATATATTTTTTATGCATAAATTTCAATTTACAAGCATGTCGGGTTTTGTGGTCCAGGGTCACATACAGGGCTTGACATTAACTTTTTTGATCACCAGCCACTGTGGCTAGTAGATTTCCAACATTACTAGGACACTCGCCATTTTCACCAGCCACCACTTTGTTGTAGGAAAAATATATTTTATATGCATAAATTTGAACTGACATGCTAAATTACTTGAATTAGATTATGTGTTATGTCCACATGCCGCCTCATTTGTTTCACTTTTTTGTGTGTTGTGAATGAGCTTGCTCAATGTGCATGAGCAAATGGGTTACTCTAGTCAAAAATCAATTAATAATTATTCTTAGCCACAAATTTTAAATAATGTGTCAAAACAAGCAAAATTTAGCCGTATTACATATACTTTTTGTTCAACAAAACCTTTCTTAAAAAAAGTATTGACATTTAAAAACAAATATTGTCATGTATTTAAAGGTCTCAGTTCACCAGTTAACTATATGTAAAAAAAAATATAGTTAAACCATATCAACAAAAATAACTAAGCAAAAGAAAGCAGGTGAAAAACATACCTTGTGTGATAATGAAAGACGATCACGTGCACACAGTTAACGATAGGCCCAATAATAATCCTGTTCAAAGAATGGTTAAAGCAAAAGTTAGCAACCACTGCTGCTTACAAAAAGACATCTGGAGATCTTGAAAGCAGCAGGACTGTGGGTGCAGGAGCATCGCTTTTTGTACAGTTCAATTTCAAAAGACAACTGATCACACCAGTTGCGGTTTCCAGGCACGGTTGCTTCATGCAGGAAAACGCGCATCACATCACCTGAGTAATCATCCCTCATCTGGTATTCACCTTCTTTCTTTTGCTCGCACAAATACAATTATTTTTGTCAGTCATGCTGTTTCTCGATTGTAAGATTGCATTTGCACGCATATTGGGCCATGCTTATTGTTGAAACAAGAAAACTACAATTTAAAATTTATTTTCAACCAGCCAAAGTGGCAAGTAGGAGCGGGCTGTCTAACCCGCCTCAGCTGAAATCTACCTGCATTTGGCGGGTTGTAATGTCAAGCCCTGGTCACATATATTAACTTATAATATGCAAGACGATGTTACGTAATTTTAAAAAATTACATTTTAAACTAGGCCTGCACGATATTAGGAAAATCTGACATTGCAATTTTTTATTTTTATTTTGCAATTTATTTATTGCGATATTAATACAATTTCACATATGACATATATGACTATAATATCTCTATTTGGAAAAAAATTATAATGTTATATCATTTAGGATGATTCTGCAGTGGGAATGCATCTCCATAAAATCTGATAATCTATATAAAAACAAAATCTATAAAATTTTTGGGGTCCCCCAACACATTTTTGTTGTTGTCTGTGCTACTTGCAATGCGTTTCTGTATTTACATGTGTTGTGAGTATTTTCATGCACGTGTTTAGTCAGAGATTGACGAATTAATGTTTACCATTTACATCTCCATAAAATCTAATAAACAATCGATAAACTTTTTGGGGTCCCCCAACATGTTTCGTCATGGTCTGTGCTATTTGCAATGCATTTCTGTATTTGCATGTGTTGTGAGTATTTTCATGCATAATAATCTATTAATACAATTAAGAAACATATACAATTGAAATAAAGTGTTTTATCGTTTCCCAAGTCTAACAGTATTCAAGTACAGTAACTGAATGATAAAACTAAATAATCTCAATAAATTAATCATATTTTAGGTCACAGATAGTACAATTTCTCATATCTGAATGTTTTAAAATCATTATACAATCACAGGCATCAATAACACATACAAATGATGAATTATAATACAAACTCAACATTGTACAGTATATTCTGCGATGTGACTATTGCGAATCATCACATTGCGATATGGATGCTGAAACGATATATTGTGCAGCCCTATTTTAAACCTTTTCTCCATGATTCTCTAATACCCTTTTTTCTGCCAGTAAACTGCATCCTTTGCTGTCTTGCTGTCAGTAGCTGAAGTTACAAAACATGGTCTAGCCTACACATCTGGCACAAGTCTTCAAGGTATTTTACTGGCCATATGTGTCCAGTATAACAGAATACCCACTGCCTTGCTCTTTAAGTACAATATACAAAGTGAGAAAGGCTGAAAAGTGCCTCATGAGCCTTTGATGGACACTTTGAATACCAGAGCAATGACTGCCAGGCCAAACAGCTCTAAAGCTGTTAAGATTGTTGCTGCTGTGATAGTGTAAATCTACATTCAAATGCAGAGTGAGTTACCTTAACCTTACAAAAGAATAGGAAGCATTAACTCGAGGGTCAATTTTAATATTAATGAATGCAATTACAAGTCTTGATTAGTCAACAGACTTTAATAGAAGAAGAAAGCAAAAGCACACAGAAGAAATGAAGCATGAAACTGGAAGCACGTTCATTAGAATTCAAGAAGGATCGCAAACAAGCTCTTCATTATAGGGGTGGCTGGAAGAAGACAAGACAACAATCAATTGCTATTGCACAAGTTCAAAGTCATTAAGTAAAGAAGGAGTGTTAAGAGAGACATTCTGAAAAAAAAGAATCTGGTAAGCCCAGAGCCTTAGGGATACGCTCCACTAATGAAGATAATATCAGGTCCCAACCCACACTTTCACCAATTTAAAATCTCACCTAGGTGAACCTACGCTGTCCCAAAGGAAATTAAAACGATGAGCCCTCACAACGATTCCACAGCTTGCTATCACATTTATGTGATGAAGAGGAACGGAACGATCCCTCATGGCCAAATATCAGCCAAATCATTTGACACTAAATATTAGATTGCATTAACGTGACAGGGCTAAATGTCACTACAATGACAAAACTAAAAGAGAGAAAACTAATAGAATTAAACTTATGAACTGTTCGATTTGTCTTTAAATGGTATGCATTTGCAATAAACGTCTTGGAAATACCTGAAGACTGGCTTACTTATTGATACTGCCAAAGTCAAGATGTAGTTAAGCAATTCCAGCATTATGATGTGACATTTGGAGAAAGAACAGGAAACATAAATCCACAGAGAATGTTAATGTTAAGAGTGTATTGAAAAATCCATTATTTACTTTCAAAAACAACTGACCACAGAGTTAAGGGATCAGAAAAATATCAATTTGCAATCATGTTTTATTTTTAAATGAGGAAAATAACATGCAATATGGATGTGACCAAAAAAATGTGGAATGCAACATACTTTTTAGAAATTCTGTGAGTAAAAGGTACAAGCTAAAAACAAATAATACTAGTCGAAAATAAATCTCTCTATATAAAAAATATAATTTATAAACATATATATACACACAAATGTATAATGTGTGTATAATGTAGAGCTGCAGAATTAATCGTAAAAGATTGCGATCTCGATTCGACCCCCTAGACGATCTTACTCCAGCATTTATACGATTCTGCCAATCATATTTTCAATTTCAGGAAAAAAAACCTAGGGGGCTGCACAAGTCTTCAAGTTGTTTTACATACAATGTTCAGCAACGTGAACACCTCCAAATGGTGTTGAAAGACTCACATACGGTATTTATAAGGTATAATTCACCCACAAATGTAATTTCTGTCTTCATGTAATGATGTATTCACGGCCGCGAAAACACACGTGACGTGAGCTGACCGTGTCCTGAGCTGTTACCACAGAGAGGCGGCGCGCGCCTGTGAATGATGCCCACTTAGTGAACAGAACTTGCATAGGCTGTGAATAACAGGTAATAATTTGTAAATACATTCAGTTTGTGGCACAGAGCGATCGTTTGCAGCTTAGCAGCGAAAATGTAACCGAAAGCAGGCACATCATTTAAGTAATCATAAGCTCTCGCATTTAGAGTTATGATTACGACAGCATTTAATATGTTTTTCTTTCATAGCGAACACAGAGTGTTGTGCATAAGATAACTGTTTAACAGTGTCAGTATAACTAATCTAGCCATTATAATGTTGAATATAATGCAAGAGGAAATCTGATAATGACAAATGTCTGATTTTACCAGTAGAAAAAAATGGTCTAATATGTTGTCAATGACAGATTGCAAGCATATGTCTCAAACACAATAATTCAACATCAGAATTATGAATAGTTGTATTCTAAAATAACAATAATAAGCCTACTGATGAACCTTTATTTTACATCTACAGAATAGTGAGAAAATCGTGATCTTTATTAAAAAAAAAAAAAAAAAAAAAAAAAATTCCGCGATTCTCATTTAGCCTGAATCGTGCAGCTCTAGTATAATGTCTAATATATATACCAAAAAATGTTGTGAGCACAATAGTACAAGAGAAGATTGCATTCATGTAATACGGGTGAATCTCGCTTGCGTGCCGATTTCCTGTTTGTGCACAAAACTTCTTGCACACCTCAATAGACGCTCCTCAAGTGCAGATTTTCTTGTGCGTTCTCAAATAATCGCTGCTGAAGTGCAATTTAGTGCGTTTATAAACAAAAATGTCTCCAACATGTATTAGATTTGTTTCCAATAGTCCTACAGAATGGCATTGATGCAACCTGAAGTAAAGTGAAATGGCCATAAACTCCAGCAAGATAAAATCAATGTATGCAGAACCATAGATTTTTTCTACAAATAAAGTATAATTACGGAAACTGTGTTCATCAAACTGAAAGCTACATTGTGTCTGCTGGCCTCACGCATCGTGCAGCCCTGTCAGTCAGTCAGCATGTCACCTTAAAGGATTAAACAAATAACACACTCTACTAGATCACAGAAAGTTTTCTTTGTTAGAATTCATATACATTTTAATACGTTTTGGTGCGTTTTATAACCCGCTAAAAATATATATTTTTTAAAAACAGCAACAACTGAAGGTTTTGAAAGAGAAGCTGTAATGTAGCCGTGTCGGGAATGGATTTTGGTGTGGCGCTCCCACCATGGAAGAATGAATGTAGCGGAAATCGTGTATATTTATCTCATTATATTGACACTTTTGCATTTATAAGGAAAGGCTTTGTTGGGATGTTACGGATATGACTAATGTGAAAATTGACACTTGTGTGACTTTGTTAAATCAAATAAAAATAGAAAAGTTCAGCTTTTTGGTGAAAATGTCCTTTTTTTCCCATGGCAAGGTTGACATTGCTCAGTTATTAATAAGAAAAACTAAAGATAAATGTTGTAAAAATATACATAAAAAGTCTGCATACTTACATGGACACTTGGAATGTATAGTAAATCATATTGAGCTAAATATGTTTTTAGACTTATAGTCTTTTGTTGCAAAAGCACTTAGGAAAGGTTAGAAACATTTTCTCTCTATTACAGAAGTATGACATATCCAAATAATCATTTCCACATGCTTTTCTGAAGCGACATCTGTCAAGCCAAGACAGGACTTTGAATAGCACTTTTTGTGAAAGACAGACCTTGAAATCAGTCACCTAATTCCGATTTTAAACATATTAGCTAGCTATAAAACAAGCATTCAATTACAGCTTCCTGAAGAAAACAAGAAAAAGCAAATATACCCAGCTGTGAGCGCTCAGACCAGTTTTTGGTCACTTGTTGAATATGGCACATAACAGTAGAGACAGCTTTAAGATTTATGGAAAAAAAATGCTAAAATCTGCTCCCTTTTTCTTTGTTGTGACCATTATAAGTACATAAACACCATTAGGATATATATGATTTTCATGCAATTTGATGTAATGATGATATTGATTTAAATGTACATGATAAAAATGTTAAACAGGTGAAATGATTTGAATGAACTTGTAAAGGACTTTAAAAACATTTTTCAGCAAGATTACAAGACAAACCCATTTTAAAATGCAATAAGGTTATGATAAATATTATTTGAATTAAAGGTGGACCTCCATTCCTTTCAATATAAATGAATAATGAGATTATATTATCATAAAATGAAAAAATAGGAGGCTTAAAAGTTTCGACCCCAGATGTACAGTATGTGGATGATTATGTAGCTTTTTTATTTGATCCTAACAGATAATGTCTTTATTAACATTATTTGAAAAATTTGAAGCATTGTGGGGGGGTCATAACAGAGGCTGATCATATGCACGCATGCATTTGTACCATTCCTTCAACTGGCTCAGACTCATTCAGTGTTTTATTAATTAGATGAATAGAGAATCTAATTAATTAAACACTAAATCAGTATGAGCCCGTTGAAGTAATGTTACAAATGTATGCGTGCACACAATCAGCCTCAGTTACACTTTTAGAATTATTACATAACCCCTAGAAAGTTTTATTACATCAGTACTACATTACAATATTATACAGGTTTGTTACTTTCTCCTAATTTGAACAGAATTCTCATGACAAAAAAAACTGCACGTCGCTCACATTTTATCAGCTTGAGTGAGTTTCTTATAAAAGTGAAAGTAAATTTGATCATTCATTCTGCAGCAGTAATTACACAGTGCATAGACAGTTTAATGCGAAACAAAAACAGCATTTAAATAGCTAATTTTATAACTTGTGCTAAAAGTTATGATCTCCAAAGGCAAAAAAAGTCTTTGTAACCAGTACATTTGCAATGAGTCAAGCAATGATTCATATTCCATTTTGTTCTAAAAATAAATAAATAAATAAATAAAAAAATCTCCTTATTGAGATTTGGAAGAAAACAGGTTACGATTCAAAGTTAGATAACCCTGCATGATCGAACAAAAAAAGTGGGCTAAAAAGAAAAGCTCATACAGTATTTGATATGCTTGTGTCAAGTACTTCCCGTCCTTGTTTCTTTAAAAACAGTCCATTTCCTCTGCCATGAGGCCCAATTTGCAGAGGCCTGATGTCTATCAGAATAGATCACAGCATACAGGCACAAAGTCCTTCTTTGTAACAGTATGACGCCCATACTGCTCAACATCCAATTTTCCTCTACAGAAACAATGCAACAACGAAGCCATTCAAAGTTGTAAAGAATGAAATTAAAACCATAATCTATTTTTACATAGATTTCTTTTCTTTGTTTTAATGAAAGTGAAATAGGAGTGAGTGTGTTAGAACTTTTATGACAACAAACTTTGTTGTCACAAAGCCTCATCAAGGACCTGATATACTCTAAACTAAGTTCTGTTTTTATTCTCTTTATTTAGGGTTAAAAAAATTGCCAACATCCCAAATCTGCCCCAATTGCAGAGAGTCACAATCAGTTAAAGATGTAAATATGTTCAGCCTGTTTCAATCTCAATATGGCTGAGAGATTAATCGAATTGAGATGGCAAACGTTATTGAGTAAAATGTAAATTTTTAAGAGCATTTGCGGTTAGAGGGCCACCGTGTGATCTGTCTGTGATTTACTTTTTAATTAGTGTTTACATTTTTCCCTCTTGTCCTGCAATGAAATAGGCTGGCCAGTTAGATTTGAGTTTTCTTACGAACCCAGAATTTTATGTTGAATGTTGCGGAGAGGATGAAGCATAGCATGTAGGATGAGGATATATGCATAGCATGTAATATTTGCCACTAGAGGATGTATATTCACAACAAACAAAAACATATGTTGACAATGCAGTGACAGTGTGGAATCATGGGAGTTGCCATCTTCATTACATTCTATGGGACTCCTAAAAATTATATTCAAGAGCTAAAGTATTCAAAACTTATTATAGTATTTAGGGGTGTGAACCTACACTGGTCTTACGGTTCGGTTATAATTATCATGCCATTGATTCGGTTCAATTTGATATCTCTGTGCATCACGGTGCACTGATAATGCTTTCCATACATAATTAGATTTTTTCTTTACAAAACAATTTTTTTTAATTAAAATCTATAAATATATTAATATTAATATTTATTTGTAACACATTTTGTCCTTTAATACAACAGTAAAATATATGAACGGTACTTTTAATTTTACCTGCTCAAGAAAACACTATTTTGAATGTTTCAAACAAAACTCCAATACATGCACAGAAACAACATGAGCATTTATAGCAAATAAACTAACGTAAATATCCCGCTTGCTTTCTGAGCGCTGTCAAGGGAGGTCTTATACCCCTATGATTGGTCATTGTCCTCACCCGCTCAACAGAAAGGGCTGCGATTGGCGAAAAAAAGGAAGGAGACAATTGTCATTTGCTTTCCATTTATACAAAAATATTACTACTGCAAAAAACATGCTTTTAACAAACTAAGAATCTAGTTATTTAATAAAAATAAAAATCAAGAAAGAACCAACTGAAAAAAAAAAGTATTCATACAAAATATGATCTTTGCTACTGTTGCTGATAATGCTAAATAAAGAATCTAACATCTTGTAAAACATATCATATTTATCTTCAATTAATGATTTAACAATTCACACATAAAAGTTCATGTTTCATTATAGGTGTTTTATTTTTGAAAACCTATTCAGTGACATAATTTTGACGGTTGTTTACACAATGTTATTGCTTTCACCAGCGGCTAAAATTCACCAGCGTCAAACATTCAGCGTCATGTTTCATTAAACTGTGATTTTAATCTTTACCATAAACATCAGTGTTATATCTGAACTATAAACTGTTCTCCCAGTACTTCTGTGTTATTTAATTGTTTATAACTCACTGAATAAGTGTAAAAACTGAATCTCTCTCCATGCAGATTTGAATGCAGCGCATTGAAGGATTAATAAACATTTGCAAATCATTATCATTTATCATTCATGTTGCGCATGAATGGAGGCAGTGGTTTTTATATATATATGTTTATGAAAATAATAATTTTTGTAATATAATAATCCTTTAATTCTTTTTCATTTGTAAAGATATTTGCATATTGCTGTACATCCTGTGTGTATTAAGCAATGTTTAAGCGAGGCACACAACTGACGCGCTCTGCGCTGGACCTCCTCTCAGCTGGTCTATTGTGCAGTCTATTTTAGTTCCTCAAAATAGCAACGTGCCAGCAATGCGCCGTAACACACCTCCTTTTTTAGACCAGAACGCCTATGGGCGCACATATGAGCGCAAAAGCATTTGCTATTTAAACAGCGTGGTGAAAACATCAAAACGACACTTGCGTCGAGCTGAAACTAGCAAACAACAATTGCATAGCGCCTTGCGCCGGGTGTATAGGGCCAATTGTGTGCATTTAACTTTGCACTGTTTTGCACGCAAATGTGTCAGGATACACGTTAATATCCACTGCTGTGTGGATATCTGTTATGCTAATGTACAAAATAAACCTGATTTAATGTCCACAAACTGAGATTGAAGCATCTTCTCTTTTATAATTGTATCGACATGCGGCTATGGAGATAAAGTAAAGATGGTCAAAATCGCTGTATTCATTACAACATGCACTGTTTTAAAAACTAACTTGTAAAACTCCTTCTTGATCACATTTAATGATGATTGATCACAGAGAGTGAACAGATCTTTTAATCCCAGCTGCTTTGCGCACATCCTGTCTTGTTGATATGAATCATGTTACTAAGGATACATGTTTATACGTGGCTGTCAATCAATTTGGGGGGCAGGGAAACCACACTCCTAGATCACGTTGCGGTGGGTCTCAAAATGGGAGGGATTTAGATCCTATTTTAACATCAGGAAATTTAAAAAGAAGCTTATTGTCTTTAAATCACCCCAATATGACTGTGGACACACTATACCTAAACAGTTCTGTCCAAACAGCTTACAAAAGATGATTTTCTCATAGGTGCCCTTTAAAACAAAAAAAAGGAAAAAAGAATCAGGATCAGTATGCAGGCAGCCAAAAAATGTGTTGTTAAACAATGTATTTGTCCATTCATTTTTTTTGTTTGTTTGGTGTGAAAGTACAGTTTGCCAGCCGTTCACCTCTTTTTTTTGTGTTGTGCTTAGTGTACAGGCTTTTAAAAATGTTAAACATTAAAAAAAAATAAAAATCATATTTCTTTTGATTAAATGCCATTTCAGTTTCTACTAAAAGCATCTACGCACATGATCAGAGAAATAGAAAAGTTTCATGTAAAGGAGGAGTCACAGAGCACACCTAGCTATTACACAACACCAATGACCAATGGTTTTGAAGGCGTTTACCAATCAGGGCGTACCTTACGAGAAGTTCACTTTGGTAAACGGGTTTCAAACTCCTGAAACATGAAGCTTGGAGTTATTCTTTATTTAAACTGAAGTATATGAGGCCTTAGCCAATCTGGATTTAATTCAGAAGTATGGCCTAATAAAAAGTGTTGATCAGGCTACTTGCGTGCCCAGGCTGAACACCAGATTGCATCCATTCAATGACAACAAAGCGATCTACAATATTCAGAAGCTCATTATGGCCGAGTAAGCATCAACGCAAGCTTGACGTTTGACAGACGGAAGACAGCGTGACTCTTCAGTCGAGGACATGCCCGAGTATTTCACTGACATCTGCAGTAAGAACCGAAATTGTATATTCAGGAATGTCAGCCCGCGCACACTGCTTTCCCTACACAAGGATGTTATTATGTAGCTGCTGCTCAGTCTGAAGACTGGATAAGGTCCAGCGAGAAGGAAGGAAAACAATGTCAAAGAGGGCCTTTTCCATAGGTTTACAGCATGTGCCAATCACAGAACTGAGGCTCTGTCGAAGAGAGAGAAGCCAGAGGCAGAAACAAGCATCAGAAGAGCATTCTGCTTCAAAAACCACAAACAACTAAAGACTGCCGCATTAATCTGGCACTGCGCACATGGATGTTGCACATTACGATGCCTTCATAGGGAAACATTAATTCCATTTTAATCCTAAAAAAACAGTGCCTATTACCAGCACTTTGAAGTAGAACACAATTTGTCCTTTCATTTATTATATCATATAATGAAGTTCGGCATAACTTTCAATATGTGAAATACAAAAATGAAGACTGCAAGCATACAACACAGGGCATTAAAAATAACTCATTATAAAAAAACAAGTTTAATTCCCATTACAAGACTGTTATAACTGTTTGGATAACGAAAAAAAATAAGATAACAAAAGTCTTAGATGCATCATCATAATCTACAGTGCTCAGCATATAAATTTGAAGTCAGAATTATTATCCCCCCTTTTTTCTTTTTAAATATTTCCCAAATGATGTTAAAAGAGCAATGCAATTTTCACAGCATGTCTGATAATATTTTTTCTTCTGAGAAAGTCTTATTCGTTTTATTTCGACTAGAATAAAAGCAGTTTAAAAATAAAAAAAATGTAAAAAACATTTTAAGGTCAAAATTATTAGCTCTTTTCAGCAATATTTTTTTCGATAGTCTACAGAACAAACCATTGTTATACAATGGCTTATTACCCTAACCTGCCTAGTTCACCTAATTAACCTACTTAAGCTTTTAAATTGCCCTTTAAGCTGAATGCTAGCGTCTTGAAAAATATCTAGTAAAATATAATGCACTGCCATCACTATTATGGTCAGAAATGTGTTGAAAACAATCTCAGTTAAACAGATTTTTTTTTTTTTTTTTGGGTTGGGGGGGGGGGGGGGGGGGGGAGAGAAAAATAAACAGGGGGGCTAATAATTTGACTTCAACTGTACAAGTACACCCCTCATAAATCTATCTTTTAAATTAATATTTTTAAATGGAAGCCATACAATATTATATTTGTGCACATTAGATTAGTCAGTACTGAAGCCAAATCTGGAGCTTATTTAACAAAATAACTTACGATAGCGGTCCAAAAACAGCCAAATTTATATTTTATATAAAAGAGAGAAAAAAAAAATCAAGAGAAGCAAAAAAATTGAAAAATTTAGTTGAAATTTTGTAGGTTGTAATTTTGTTGCAATATTTTGCTTGAATTTAATTGTATTATCTTTCAATTTCTAAATATGTTTGGTGACTAACATATTATTTTAATAAATATATCCGTTTAATAAATCTGTTTTGTTTAAATGCACCAAAATACATTGCCTATATTCACAAAGAAATTAATAGAAATATTCATTTTCAAAACGGGGTGTACTCAATTATGCAGAGCACTGTATATTTATATACACAGGCAAGATAACCACTATTAAGTTCATTTAAAAAAAAAACAAATAAAGTGTCAAGAGAAAGCGTCTGATGAGCTAACAACAGAAAGAATTCAGTAAGGCCTGATTCTTTGAGTTAAATGTCAATGCTGACCTCCAGTGGCACACTAAATTCACCCTCTGTTGAAAGAAACTATTTAGACTGTATAGATATAATACAAAAGTCTCTATGCATGAAACAATCAGTCATTATGAATTGGTAAGAAACAGCACAACCATACACAAAGCACTAATCTACTTGTATACAACGTAAAGAAAGAATGAAACAAACATAATTGCTTGATTATAAAAATAAAATGTGCTTTTTAAAGAAATAAAAGTATGAATGAATATATTATACCTTTTAATACAAACAAAACCAACCCCCAAATCAACAGTCAAAGAAATAGGATTATTTTGCAACAATTACTATTCTTTAAGAATACATGATGATTATATTAACAATGAAACTAAAGTGCTAAGATTGTGACAATGGCGCTAGATTGAAACCAGAGTTTAATCTTCTCAAAGTAGTTCCAAAACAGATATAAACTGATCTTTTCTACAGTATTTTACCCTTGAAGCATGAGGATGACATTAGTCTGGAGCTTTAAATGTAGCCTTTGTCAGAGTAATTGGACTGCCTTTCTCCTCCAGACTTCAGAAATGGTCCAACAAAGGAGAGAGATTATGTCTAACATTTTCTTAAAGTTGACTCTTTACCTTCGTGGATTGCTCAGGTCATAACACAAATATCAAGTTTGACATTTAGACTCAGAAAAGAAAGAACATAATATCTGACTACTCAGAAATAAAAAAATTGTGGGAGCAGCAGGGGGTCTCTATTGAAGAGGTTAGACTCCATATGCATTCTGAATGCAGTCTACCTGAAAAGGTGCTGCACTGGTTTCCATGACAATAAGAAAGCAAAAAAGCACACAGTGGCAAAAGTGGGATGGCTTCACTTGCCTTTTCACTGAGGTTTTCGGTAGAAAATAGCTACGAGACACCAATAACTTTAATGTTCACACTTAAAGCCATCCATTAAGGCCAATTCACAGCAGGGACAGAACAGACAAAAGACTTTTGACAGATCAGAATGCTTATCCCTGAAGTAATTTGGTGTTTGTTGCTAAAATAGAATGTGTTGTCTGTGTTGTCAGAACAGTGTTTCTTCAGGTTTAATGAGGGTAAGTTAAATGTTTAATTTTTAATAAAACAAAACAATGTATAATATCAAGGCAGCATGTGGAGTTGTATGGCAACAAAGTAAAATGACCAACCAACTTATCTAACTTACATTTAACTTGGCACACAACAAAATACAACACTCACACTCACACACACGCACACACACATGCACACACACCCCTACAGTTGTAGTCAGAGCTATTAGCCCTCCTGAATTATTAGCCCCCTGTATATTTTCCCCCAATCTCTGCTTAACAGAGAGATTTTTTCAAAATGTTTCTAAACATAATAGTTTTAATAACTAATTTCTTATAACTGATATCTTTTATCTCAGCCATGATGACAGTATATACATAATATTTTAGAATTATTAAATTACTTTTTTTCACATACGATAGATACAATTTTTATATAATA
The DNA here is from genome assembly GCA_903798195.1 of Danio kyathit. Classification (NCBI taxonomy): domain Eukaryota; kingdom Metazoa; phylum Chordata; class Actinopteri; order Cypriniformes; family Danionidae; genus Danio; species Danio kyathit. The sequence continues at coordinate 42,490,238 of LR812538.1, read as the reverse complement.
TTTTTCAAGATAGTAGTATTCAGTAGTATTCAAGTGCAATTTAAAGGTTTAACTAGGTTAAGAAGGCAAGTCATTGTATAACAATAGTTTTTTTCTGTAGACAATCAAAAAAATATATACAGCTTAAGGGGGCTAATATTATTGACCTTAAAAAATAAAAAATGCTTTTATTCTAGCTGAAATAAAACATATGACTTTCTCTAGAATAAAAAATATTAAAGGAAAAACTGTAAAATTCCTTGTCTGTTAAACATCATTTTGAGAAATTTTAAAAATAATAATAATGTCTAATAATTTAGAATTTTGACCTTTGTATGGCCTTAATTTATTGAAAAGTGATTAAAGACATTTTAGGACTTTAGAAACCCCTGGAGAAGTGAAATGTTGTGATCCAGTGATTGTTGATGGTGTGAATTTGCCATCTTATAAAAAGCCTTAATATTTTAATATGTCAAAAATGATCCTTGTTCTAAATATGTACATAAACTAATGTTAAAAATAATTCCAATTTATTGGGTGTCTTATGTATACATGTACACTGTGGTACGAATATATGTTGTTGCTGTTTTTTCAACAACAAAAAAATTAAAAATAAACAGCACACATTCTAATGCACAAAAAAATGGAAGCTGTTTTACATTCTTGTGGCTTTCATGCTTAAAAACCCATTTACGTTTTGATGCACAAACCCATGTAACAAATGTTTTCTTTTCTTTTTGTTGTTCAGCAAAAAAAAAAAAGAAACGGCTACCCATTTTATAAATTCTTCAACACAGGCTGAAGCTAAAATTAATAAGTCCTGTAAACCTACCATGAAGTCATGCCATGTCAAACAATAAAATGAATATCATGCCGCATCTGCCTCACACTATGCTCTGCAAACCTCAGGGAGAGGGTAGATTTCTGCTTTGTTGTAAGACATCTGATTTCATGACTGTATGCATGCAGTCTAAGCAGCTATTAATTAACATTCAAAAATATTACAATGTCCCTTGAGCACTAATTAGATGTTAATTCATTAGGTAACAATCAAAAACATGCAGAATATTAAATAGCTGCTCAGTTAAAACAGTATTAACGAAGTTGTCAAGTATTTGCCCAAATTTCATGTCAGGGAAAACAAAACCTGGCTTCAGAAATTACACTCTTTCCCTTTCCCGGAATGAACCGCCAACTTATCCAGCACGATTTTACGCAGCGGATGCCCTTCCAGCCGCAACCCATCTCTGGGAACATCCACACACTTATTCACACTCATACACTATGGACAATTTAGCTTACCCAATTCACCTGTACCGCATGTCTTTGGACTGTGGGGGAAACCGGAGTACCCGGAGGAAACCCACGCGAATGCAGGGAGAACATGCAAACTCCACACAGAAACAACAACTGACCCAGCCCAGCCGAGGTTCGAACCTGCGACCCAGCGACGTTCTTGTTGTGAGGCGACAGCACTACCTACTGCGCCACTGCATCGCCATTAGATATATATACACACACACACACACTTTTATTATTCTGAATGCATTAATATTTCAATGACTTGAGTACTGTGTGTTTTTAGTTTTTGTTTAATACAGTTGAATTATTCGTCCCCCTGAATTTTTAGCCCCTTGTTTGTTTTTTCTGTTTAACGGAAAGAAGATTTTTTTTAACACATTTCTAAACATAATAGTTTTAATAACTCATTTCTAATAACTGATTTATTTTATCTTTGCTATGATGACAGTAAATAATATTTGACTAGATATTTTTCAAGACACTTCTATATGGCTTAAAGTGACATTTAAAGGCCTAACTAGGTTAATTAGGTTAACTAGGCAGGTTAGGGTAATTAGGCAAGTTATTGTACAATAGTTCTGTATTGTTCAATAGTTCTGTAGACTATTGAAAAAAAGTTAGCTAAAAGGGCTAATAATTTGACCTTAAATGGTTTTAAAAAATTTAAATCTGCTTTTATTCTAGCCGAAATAAAACAAATAAGACTTTCTCCAGAAAAAAAAAATATTATCAGACATATTGTGAAAATTTCCTTGCTCTGTTAAACATCATTTGGGAAATATTTAAAAAAAGAATAAAAAATTCAAAGGGGGAATAATAATTCTGACTTCAACTGTAGATTGTAGAGAGAACAATGTTCAAAGACATTGACTGCCATCACTGAACAATCCATCAATTCAGAGTGAAAACTGTCAGATGATTGATGGTCTATTGTTTATTATTTTTATACTTATATTAGATGCATCTTTTGCTCCGACATCACAGTTGGGATACAATTAGTCAGATTTTATTGCAATGAAATGTTACATTTACACCCCTATAGTAGTACACAATAGTTTTAAAAATATTTTACATTTGGAAGATTTTACATTTAATTTCTATTTCATTGTTTTTTGTAGTACAATTCTTTCACATTAAGTTGTTTGCATTAGTATTATTATGCTAATTTGACAAAGTTCTAATCAACACAATTTGTGAAATCACTAGAAGCATATGGCTATATAAAATGCATGTGTCACGCATCACATGACGT